>CM033632.1:18295572-18835572 GCA_019453435.1 Rhinogobius similis | reverse complement strand
TGACCACCCGCGGAGGGTGAGCAGGGAATTTTTTTTTTATATATATATAATATATGTATGTTAACAGACAGACTTTTGAACCATCTACTCTATGCTGATCCTTATCATGTTCCCTAACTTTGTCTGGAGGAAAGCTAATGGTTGTGGATAAAGTCACCTCAATCATGACAGTATTGTAAAACTGGCAGGTTAAAATTGCATGTGTACAGACAATGTCAAAAGTGCTTAGTTTAAAGCCTGTTGCACACCACTGTATACCGCCCACTTGTAACAGCTAAATAGTGTACAAGAAGCTGCACGTTGCATATAGTGACGCATATTATATTTTATTGAAACACCCCCAGTGGACAAGTTAATTTTACTATTTGTGAAAAATATATCTACACTATCTGATCTTTTAACCTTGTTATAATGTTCCCTCATGATGTTCTCTCATAATTAACTCACTCATTAGAGTTATATTTAGATTGACTCATGCATGTTTGTGTATTGTCCGTTTTTCAAGGCTTGAGTCCTCAGAAAAAGTGTTTTGACCTACCCATCTTCCCTCTACTTGAAGTTATTCAAAAAAATTCTAACTCTATGTCATAAGAGTAGAGTTCAAAAATGTCACATGGACATTTTTCAACAGTAAAAGAAAATGTGCTGCCTGCCACAGTGAAATGCCACAGTTAAGCCTAAAAATTCCATAGTCTTGAACAGGAAGTCAATGGACCCGTTTCTATAATTATAACGAATTACAATGAACAAAGTATAAAATAATTATCTACGTATGTTATAGTTTAATACAAAATACATGAAAAAGCCTGTTTTAAAAAGTCTTGTTTAAGTGCTTTGAGGTCTGTTTGTTTGCTATTAAGTGTGTTGGACTTTTTGCTGATCGTGAAATAAAGCTTGATTGTTGTTATGGAACACTAATTTCAATGTTTTGCTGATTTACCTGTGTCCCCAGTCCCAGAAGGATCAGCATGAAAAAGAAGAGGAGTGACCACAGAGGAGAGATGGGCAGCAGAGTGAGGGCCTCTGGGTAAGCCACAAAGGCCAGACCTGGGCCATGGTCGGCCACTTCAGACACGGGGACATTCAGGTGGTGAGCCATGAAGCCCAAGATGGAGAAGATGACAAAACCAGCGTACACACTGGTAGCACAGTTGGTAACACTAATGATGATGCTGTCTCTGTTTAGAAAAAGAATACATATTAAAAAACATAAGGCAACTAGTAAAACTTGAACAGTGACGTGTAAAAATATGAAATAAGTGAAATAAATACTTGTTAGGCATTTCATTTCTGATATTACTTTGATACTTGAATGCCCCCATACATATAATAATTTTAAGTTAAACCTGAATATTAGAACTAGAAGGGAACATATTCATTTATTGACCTTTATTTATTTAATCAGGAAAGTGAAATTGAGATTTGTAACCTCTTAATCAAAGCAGTTCTGGCCCCAGAAGGGACCCTGTTGTACCTGTTTTAGTGGTAGGTGAAACTGGAGCACCAGGTGAAATACAGCAAAATATTTTTTCCCCCCAAAGTTGTACATGTTAAGTGTGGATTTAATAATTTAATTAACTGTATCTTTGGCACACTTCAGCAAACTTTTCCTCTCTATGACTCAAAGCGGATTTTGTTAAGCGCTTGAACACGGGAGCTGTGTTGGTATTTCCTGTACACTTATCACAAAGTATGTCTTGGATGACTTTGATGCCAGTCTTTCTGTTCTTGGACCAGTCATAGCCGTTTCCAGCAGACTGACTGTGTATACCAATGGGCTTTAGGTGGAGAGTGAGAGGCACTCCATGGGCACAGTGCAGCAAAACACAGGCTGATTAGGCTGCTGCACAGCTGTGTGTGCAGATAGCATGACCCTGAACTACTGGCAAAAGGCTCAAATGATATCTTGAGCCTTTTCTGTTGTGTCGAGTCCTCACTGCGTGGACGAGCTCAGGAGAAAAGGGGACTTCTTATCTACCTCTCCCTCTTTAACGATGTACTAACCTTTTCTGCACTTCTCCTCCACTCCCTTGGTGTTCAAACACTGCAATCAGCTTCTGACCGGTCCAAAACAGAATCTGCATTTCTGCCTGTTCTGCCTTATCTCAGCTTTCCTCACGATCCTCCAGGAAACAGGAATGACTTGTCGAACTGATCAATCCCACACACAATTTTCCTAATTTATCACTACTTCTTCATTATATGTCATTCCACGTCATGTAATCAACCATACAATAAATGAATAATATACAAGCAACAAAGAAAGATATAAGCATAATTATATGTATTCGTTTGTATGTTTTTTTTCCCCCAACCCAAATACTAAGAATCCTTTGTACAAACCTGAAACAGTTATTGTGGAATTTGTTATAGGACGCCATGGTAATGAGACCACCCCAGGCACAGCCGAGGGAGTAAAAAATCTGAGAGGCAGCATCTCCCCAAACCTAAAATACAAAATAATATCATATTGTTTTAGTCACAAAGATACAATTGATTGCGTTCTTATGCATTTCTCATTAATTATTAGCACCTTAGCATCCAAGACTTTCTGCCACTGTGGGGTCAAGTAGTATTTGATGCCGTTGAAGGCCCCTTCCAAAGTAATGCCTCGAATGAAGAGAATGGTCAGGACCACGTAGGGAAAGGTTGCAGTAAAGTAAACAACCTACACAATTTTAAGGGTTGAGAAGTGATGTGTTAAGTTTAAAGCAATTGTTTATTGTTTATTGTGTATTATGTAACATGAAACAAACCTTTCCAGATGATTTGACACCCCTGATGAGGCAGAGAAACACAACAAACCAGGACACAGCCAGGCACCCCAGGATCGGGAGACGAACCTCGCCAAAGTTCCCAATGTCATCGGAAATGTTCAATACGTAATGCCTGTTCAAGAGCCACATCAGTAAATCAGATTCAACAGTTAATTACATTTCCAGGGTTTATATCAAACCAGATTGTAATTAGTCAGGTTTTTTTTAAGGCGACAAAGGTTTAATGCTGAAGATTCAGTTGAAGGGACTGACTGTATCACAACATTCATTTGTTGTAAAACAAGCTATTTACTGTTGAAAAGTGTGTGTGTTGGCAGTATTACAGATAATAGTAAATCCTCTGAGTGGGAGCTGTATTTTCCAAGAATTGCACTTCTCTTCCTGTCGTAGTTAGTGTAATCCCACACAAATCAGTAACTGCTGTTCAGTCAAATCTAGTTCAAATATTGAATGAGTGGTTTCTCCAAATACATGGCTTGTTTGAAGCGAGTTTATCCAACAGGTGCAAGTCAATTTTGAACTCTGTGTCAACTGTGATAAGAGGTTACTTGTATAACACAGAAAACAACATCTGTCTATACTATAAAACGTGGCCACAAAAAGGAATAATCTGTGATGTGGTATTCTCTAGGTTTGATGATAACCACTCCACTTGGGCCTGATAATGTGGTAATGTACTGTAAATATCCACAAACAACTGAGTCGTTCATCAAAAGCACTTACTTCCAGTATTCCTCACTGGGACTGGTCCTCTTTGTGCGGTTAACTGCATTTATTAAGCTGCTAGTAGCATTTGCCAAGCTGGAGTTGACATAGGAGCTGGAGTCCACGACTCCAGAGCAGTCTGGTGTGTTCCAGGGATTATTGCAGTATGTCCATGGGAGCAGGTTTGTCATAGACATAAAAAAGTAGTAGAAGGCAATACAGATGACCACGTTGTAATAAATCCCTATGTAGGTGGACACCACCATCATCCCATAGCCCACCCCTGTTCAAAAAGAAGTAAGAGAAATGTAAGAGACTTCAGCTGCGCATAGTGGTACTTTTACACATGAATACTTTTACCTTTGAACATAGGGCTTATCTTCCAGACACCCAAACATCCCAGACTGGCAAACTGACCAAAGGAGAGCTCGAGGAAGAAAAGAGGGATGCCGCAGAAAACAAGCATGATAAAATATGGCAGCATGAAGGCACCTGTGTTAGAAGACAAAGTATGTGATGTTAGGAGAGTATAAATGCATGAGCATGGTTTAGCAACACAAACAACAGTTCAGTAGTAACTGAGTCATAAAGCCTACTATAGGTAGAATAGGAATATTATATTACTACTGACAGATGACACATCTGAAAGAGCAGTTGAATTTGTCCATGAACCATATTTTTTCGTAGTCTTTAAAACTTCTCTTCTTCTCTAACCAGTTTACTACATGCAGTAAAAGTTGTTCTTGTAAAAGTAAAAAACAAAAAATATTGTATGAGTTTCTGATAATAACACAGCACATATTAATATACTTTTTACGTGTTACTACATTGTGTAAAAATGTACCCTTTTTGTTTAAATGAACTGACACGTAAATAAATGTGTCCCTTTTCCTCTTCTCCCTTCTTTGTGCATGTGTCTTCCATCTTTCCATCAGCATCTGTGTCTGCTTCCACTCCGTCACATAAGATTTGCAATTAATTTCTATTTTATTTATTTAAGTTGTATATTTTTTATTGATTCTTGGCTCTAATAAATATAGATACAATGTACTTTAGTACCCAGCATGCTTTGTAAACAACTACACAACCATGACATAGAACTGTTGGCACACAATATTGTATTAATAGAAAGTAGAGTAGTGACAAAGACTTTTGACCTCAACAACAACAACGTTATATTGATTTTTTGAAGCTTAGACTTAACTTTCCATGCCCTAAAGTTTTGGCAAGCAGGCATGTGCACTGAAAGGTATTGTTAAAAATGTGGTAAAAAAAACAACAACCAAAAAACATGTTACCGTTAATTCCTGCCCCATGGAAAGTTTGTGTGATTTGAGAAATAAGTTTATCCCCATGGGATGTGAAGTAGTGTGTACAACAGCGAAGTAACGTATATATTTTATTTACATTTGGATTACTTCTAGACTAAGGCAGATTATTTCTATCATTTCTATTACTAGAGTGAAGGCTTGTCAGCATATACCACTGTGTCAGCCCTTTAAACTAGCTGAGAATGTCCGGTGTGAATCCCACTCTTACCCCCCTGAGACACGAGAAGATTAATTCAAGAACACACCTCCTCCATTTCTATAGCAGAGGTATGGGAACCTCCAGACGTTACCCAGGCCCACAGCATAACCCACGCTGGTGAGCACAAACTCAATCTGGTTGCCCCAGTTCCCCCTGCGGGAGTTTTCATCTTTCTTCACCGGCTCGCCCGGAACCGCTCCATTCTGTAAAACAATAAAAAGAAAGATGATGGTTGTGCCTTAAGATGCACATAAACCACGCACACAAGATATTAACAGTTTTTTGTCATCTGCTCTTCTGTTAGAGGGGGCAGTGGAGCAGAGAGGAAGAAAAGCAAAATCAGTGCCTTAAGAACGATGCATAAGCATTTGGTCTTGTCGTCCTGATTTGCAGTTCCTCCTCACCTCTCTGCCTCTCCTCATCACTCCATCTGCTAGCATCAGATGGGCGCTCTCTGCTGACCCTCTCTTTCACCTTAGCTCTGTCAGAGTGTTCAGACGAAGATATTCAGTCCTTTACGTGTGAACAGTTTGAACATGTCTCTATTGTGCATAACCAGACAATCCATATAATATTTAGATTTGTTGAGTTATCTTAAAGCATCAGAGGATTTATTCATCCATTTTCTACCACTTGTTCCCGTTAGGAGTCGTGGGTGACTAGTGTCTATCCCAGTTGGGCCTTAGGCAGAGTACACCTTGGACAGTGGCCAACTTGTCGCAGAGGCATGGTTATGAACAAGACATAAAAACTGGGGCAATTTTTAGAGTTACAAATTTTACCTACACGTCCACCTACATACCTACTTTGGACGGTGAGAGAAAGCCAGAGATCCCAGAGAGAACTCACGGTAACACTCCAGGTGTTACTGAGACATGCAGACACTACTACCCAGAGAGATCGTGTGATGTTGGTCTGAGCTTCGAACCCACAATCTCCTTATTGGGAGGCATGAGCACTAACCACTCTGCCACTGTGCACCCCAGAGGAGCACTTTGTACACAGGAGCCCTCACCATCCATAGATATGATATGTGCTTTACACAATATCTGATGTATTTAATAGAGCAATAACACAGCATAAATGTAAAAAAGGCTGCAGATGACCATGTTGAGGGAATGGTTTGTTCACCTAAACAATCTTGTCAGCCACACAAACTCCTCTTTCTCAATGAAAACCAATAGATCCTGCTAATCAGCAAAATAACAGTGCAGTCACAAGCACAAAATTATGTAAAATGCGGTGCACATGGCCCCATGGTGCTGGAGATCAACATTAGGCTCTGACCAAGCGTGACTAATGAGACAGAAGGTTAAGCAGCAACAAGTACAAAAAACAAACAGCCGCCATTTTCCCCCACAGCGTTGTCATTGAGTCTGAGCATGCACCGCCATATTGAAATAAAAAATAAGGTTTACAGCATCTGTGACCTTTTTGAATGGAATTGGAAGATGCAGGTGGGACAGAACTAAAAATCAGCAAACATTGATTGTTGTTGGTACAAAAAGAGTCATTGTGAAGTGCTCTCGCAGCGGGTGGATGTAGAGGACTCCAGCCGAGTATGTACTGCCACAGCACGTGTCCAATCCAGAGTCCCTGTCTCAAGTTGACTTTGGACAGAGAACTCTGCAGCTGTGTGTTTCAGTATTTAAACCTTGTCACATCCGGTGTGAGCACGACTTTAAAAAAGCAATCAATTAACATTAACATTAATAACAACATAATTGTTGTTAATTAACAACATTAATAACCCTCAATTTAAAAATGTGTGAAATGATTAGTATAAATGTTTTTTTATTTATATATGTATTATTATTTATGTATTTATTTTATTTTCTAAAAAAGAACAGCAAAAAAAAAAAAAAAAAAAATCGGGCTCATTGGTAGCTGATATATATAGGGAAAGTTGTTTTATAACATGAGGGGTTCTGGTCCAAATAATCTGTTTCAAAATCATTAAAACACTGCTATGGTGCTTTAACAAAACTGGAATAATATGCAGTTAAATTTGAGGAATAAAGGCATGCGTGAGGATGCAAACATATTCAAGTCATTGACAGACACTTTAAACTAATTTAAGACTTAAGACCAACACAGGTCAGACAAGTAATTTAGTGGACTTGTCTGCAGATTCAGCCATGTTGTGGTGTTGAGCCTTGAGGAAGGAGGTGAACTTTGGGTTTCCTCTCCCCTGGCTGACCCCACTGCTGCCCAGGTGTTGTAGCCCGTGGTGCTGGCTTCTGGGAGCCTCCTGGTCACTCAGTCAGACAGACACAAACACAGAGACCTCCCTCCATCACATGTGTCACAGGGACCATCTGTGCCTTATATAAGACCACACATGCCCCACTCTGTCGCCCTTTTAGTTTGTGACGTTCTCTTGTTCCAAGGTCTCTTCAGAGCTGAATCATGACTTAAAAAACCAAATATGTTTAGGAATTAAGAAATACAACAAAACAACCAATTTAGCCAGAAAAAACAATCAACAGAATGCTAGACACATGTTTAACCTGTTTTCTTCAGAGATTTTTAAAGGTCCAACTAAACCCACAGATTACAGTCTACAGATTTAGCTATCATCACTGTAGGATCACTCCTTTCCTTTCTCCTTATATCAGTTTGCAATGTATTATTGCTTTATTATGAATGCTGCTCTCAAAAATTATTCGGACCATATACTGTATCAGATTAGGTAAAAGGCATAGATTTTTCGAAACATTATCAGACAACTGCATTGTGTGCATTTGAGTGGGTTCTTTCCAACACTCCAGTGATTTTATGGACAGGTTTGGTAAAGTGAGCACAGAATCATTTCCACACCATTTTGTATCACCCAAATGCAGCATCAATTTTTAATTAAAGTGACCAAAGGAATGGAACGTGTGCTCGGCCTGATAATCTCTTCAGCTGAATGAGATTCTGTTATATTGTGCAAACTTGTGCTGACTGGGTGTGCTGGCATTCTTTATCTGGGAGATTTTTTTTTAGCAGCACCTCCTATAGAGTGCTGGCATTTCACTGACAGCTCACTGCTTCACTGCTCACAGCTCTACACAACTGCAACCATATGCACAAAGGAGTGGGGAACAAACTATTAAATAAGGAAGGAACGTTGGAAATTCTTATGTTTGTTGGTGCGGGTCCAGTATTTTAATGAATGTTTGGTGCTACATTCTCTGCGTTGCAATTTGCAACTGAAACAAATCAATCAAAGCCACTTATAGTTTGTGCAAACAGTTATAAAATGTAATGGTTTAACAATTTTGGTTTTAAAGTTTTTGTATGTTTATTACGGTTTGGCACAAACATGGCACAACAGGTAAACTTCAATGGCTGAGTTATGGGAATGCTATACATGCCCTAAAGACTAGACAAGAACCTCATTAAAATGGACGCACACGCACTAATATCAACAGTTATTTTTAGATTTTAGATTAGATTAAGTTAATATGAGAAACACCCAAAAGTGTTTTTAAATGAGGTTGAAGACAAGCAATGTCTGGCCATGACATGCTGGAGACATCTGTCCAAACACTGAATTCCATGGGTCAAATCAGTGTACAATGTTTGAGGGCTTATTCAATCATCCTGGTTTGTTAAATCAGTAACTTAAGTCTTCAAGCAGCAGTTAGAAAGTCTAAACTACTAATACAAAGTGACAGTTGAGGCACAAACATCTCCTCTTAAACAATACTGCTTCTGGGGAACTTTAACATACAAAACATGTTGTCGGTCCTTGCCAATATGTAGGGTATGTTTATTCAATGTGGCACACTTAATCTCCCCCACTTCAGCAGTGCCCACTTTAGTAAACACGTCTGCCTGTGGGACAGGATCAAGTCTGCTTTTACAGAACAAAAGGCCCACCGGATCCCCTCAAAAACAGGCAGCTCAAAGCTCCTTTATGAGTGGGCTCTGAGGTGAGAGTAATGGGCCTAAAGACAGTGTCAACGGTGGCTTCTCAACCTGCAGACACGGGGGCCACATACCACAGGATCTGGTCGGCAGTGGCTGAATAAATCCAACTCCACGGTTGATTAATTGAGACCAATGGGGTGTCAGAAGGAGGAGAGGGAGAGCAGCGTTCTGTCAGATGAGGGGATGAAGCCTGCCAAGACTCTGGGTCACCCACAGGTTGCACCACTGGGTGCCCTGACAAGGCTTGGTGCACTCCGTATGTGGAGCTTGTTGTTGGTGACACACGACACCAAAATGCTTATTGGGGTGCTGACATGCATAAATTTAACGATCTACCCTCAACCATCTCAAGTGACATTACAAAAAAGTTAGAATATATTAGTGAAAAGTGCCCATAATCACTTTAATCTGTATTTTACATTGTACATTAATTTGACATGTTTTCCATGTGTTTAGAATTGTATTACTTTTCTAGTACCCCTAAATGTGTACTAAAATATTGGTAGCACAGTGACTATGTTCTGTATAGAAAATAAAACTATATTTTACTAATTTACTTCCAATTACATTTTTTTCTGATCAGCCATTGTGGTTGCAATTGGATGTACAATGTTTTACATCAAGAATGAATCAACAATTATGCACTATGTTTGTACAGGTTTACACAAACACTTAAAAGAGGTTACACGGAAGCAATATTTCGTTACAGAGAACATTAAAAATACAACATTTATACAGTTCTAATTCCTACAAGTACGGTGTTCCACTTCCACTCAGTGTTACATCTTACATGTTTTTATTAGACCGATGTAATTTCTGTTTAGGCTGTCACTCTCAGTCACACATATATTTATGGTCCCATTTGACATCTTTGTCTTACCTCAAGATAATTCTTCATGATGGAATGAACAAAGGCAGAATCAACAAAGATTAAAAAAATCTAAGATAATTTAACAAGACACTTCGCTGCATCGTTTTACAAGACTGTCCTAATATTACCTATGCAGAAGCCCTTGTAGGAGTGGAGAAGGACTTAAGAAGGCTGTAAAAAAAAAAAAAAAAAAGGTAGAGGGGGTAGGGCCATAGAGGGGTGAGAAAGGGCAAAGGGGTGGGTGTTTGGGGGAAGAGGGCAGATATTTGATGTGAAGAAACAGCTCAGCATGCATTAGCGTCCTTGATGTAAAAAGGACTTTGTGTATTATAATACGTAGCACTTGTATAGAGCTTTTTGTATAAAAAAATCAAATGCATTGCTCATCATCTGTGTTCGTACTATGGCGCTTAGGTGATATTTTTGTCCCTCTCTGTCCATTGTCCATGCATTAAACATTTTGGAGCTATTTGGATTTGATTTCAAATAGGATTACATGACAAGATGGGAACAGACAGAGTAATTGTGTGTGACTCGATATTAAAAGCCTTCAAAGACAGTGGGAGGACAGAGGCTAGTTGCTGATGTGAACAGACAGTGCGGAGCAGAATCCAATGCAGTTGGCCTCATGTCCAATCCACCCCTCCACAGTCTTGCTGATTGTTCACTCATTTGCTTAACAAGTTCATTTGTGCATAGGCCTTTATCGGGTATGGCTGTCAAGTGATGCGCAAGACTGGCCCGCGGAACTGTTGGCCCTTGCAAGCTGTTCACCTGCATTCGTTCAGCCCCCACATGCAGAGATACATCCATATTAGCGTCATAATGGCGACAAAGACACAATTAAACAACACACTAACTGTGCAATCATAAACCTATTATTATGTTACTTACAACTAAATGGTAACCCACTTAAGTATTTTTATCCATTTAATCCTTAATAAACCCTCTCCGTCATGTAACAATAAAGTTCAGACACTTCTACTGTTTGCCCCGCTCATTGTTTATCCATCAATCTCAGAGGAGTTGCCCTCAATCCTTGAATGCAGCTGTGCTGCCATGACAACAGAGCATAAATGCAGTTTTCTTTGAATTGAATTAATGTTGTGTCAGCTTAGACTGGCAATCAAACTATAGTACATACTCTTCCAGGAGTTGTGGTTGAGCTTTTAATCTGTTATTGTGAACTTAATTGCCATACTGAGAAAATATAGCACTTTAAAATTACTGCACTTTATGTTATCTGCTTATGACTGTTGCACTTTGTTTCAGTAAACTTTTAATGCTCCTGACGTGTGCTGCTGACCACTTGGCGAGGTCCCTGGAGTTGCTTTAAGCTGCATTCACGCCATTTTGAGGAATGTTGGCTTGAATATACTCTCCCCTCCGACTGTCAAAAACACTCCCTGCTGAACTCCCTCAATCAGTGACGATTTTCAGATATTATATGTCACTTATCCGAGAATCTTTGCTGTTTTAAGTCCTTAAAGTCCTCACCAGACTCGTTCTGAGCATTTCTGCCATCTTAACACTATAAATGTTACTGCTAACAGCATTATAGCGTCTCTTAAAGAGATGACATAACTAAATTGTGCATAGCGCTAGGCGCCATCTACTGGCTGCATACAATGCATACATTTCCTGGGTAAATCTTATCCAGAGGACACGTGTTTTAATGCCATAAACCAATGACCAGGCGTCAGAAAACTTTGTTGCCCAGAAACATACTTTTACAAAGTAAAAGATACAGTTTTTGCTCTGATCAATCGGCGGCCGATCACAACTGGGTGAACACGGCAGAAATAACTGATCTGATCGGCTCATTTTGCAGATTGATAATAAAAATGCATTATATTTATATAGCTCTTTTCTGGAAACTCAAAGATGCTGCACATTGCGTTATTCATTCACACCATACTTGATGGTGATATGATATTATTGTAGCAACAGCTGCCAAATAGCCATCAGCTCCTCTGACCACAACCAACCATTCACACATACATCACTTTCATACTAGACAATGTGGGTGAAATGTCTTGCCTAAGGACACAACAGCAGTTTCCTCCAGTCACCCCACAATGGCACCAGGTATTCCAGCGGTCTCCCATCCAAGTACTAATCAACCCCCGACATGCGTAGCTTCCGAGATTTGGCGGGGTCGGGCATTGGTAAGCAGGTATGGCCATATCACTCTTACAGGAACGTACACACTTGAAATGTACTCATTAAATAGCACTAAATTCATATGTGTACTAAATACTCAAGAAGGGCCAGAGTCGTGTCTCATTTTGTGGAGAAAATGTGCTCTGTGTGAGGCTGCAATTAGACTACATGCCTGCTTACGGAAAACTAAACTAAAAGCCACATAGCTTTGTCAATGACGAGTTTGAGATTACCACTTTACAGTGTCATCCTCCCTGCTCTCTTGCATATGTTTTCCTCCCTAAAAGTTAAATTGCTGTTCCTTTATCCACTGTTTTGGATGTATTCTTTGCCAGATGCAATGCTGTGAAGAGCTCTAATTAACACATACAGTTAATAGATGAGAATATTATATTCATATTCTCATATTATTAGATAAAAATTCCAATAAAACTCAATGTATTTTGTAAACTAGTTACATTTGGTTTTGCCTGTGATCCAGAATACACACTTCTCCAATACAAAGATGTGAGTCTGGTCATCACTCCTCCATCACACCACGAGCCAAACCACCACCAAAGAAATTATTTGGCTATTCTGACTACCACCAAATCTAAATTGGGTCTATAACAGGACTATTTCTGGTCTAAATTAGAGGTAAACCAGGTCTACACCATTGCTACAGTAGTTTTAACAAGAAATTTACTAAAAGAAGAGGAAGAAATTTGAGTAAACATTTCAACTTAAGAGGTGTCTACATACCACCAGCAGAAGTTTGTGTACCACCAGTGGTACACATACCACAGTTTGAGAAACACTGATTAAGAAAAAAATCAAACTTCTCTCACTTCTGATTAACAGTACTTTGTGTTTCACTCATTGATGTTTTTAATTCCCCCGTGATATTTTTATTGCTGTCTTTTACTCGTAAGCAGCCATATTTGTTCTGATATGGACGAACCATGCGTGTCCCTGATTAACTAGTTCACCTGTCAATCATGCCCATTTGAACTCACAAAGATGAAACCAGTGACCAGACTGATATCGAGCTGTATTAAAAAATACATAAAATACGTGTCACTCTGAACTTTCCAGAAAAGATTTGGTTCATATTCAAAGCCTATCGTAATGTTTTCTATAATAAAATAGAAGGCACAGAAAATGCTGATCAGAGCACCTCCGACTACAGTATATTTAGTAAGATTTCTTTATTTTCTATTCTTTATTAAGTTTTGTCACACATTTAGGTAAAGTAGGCTACACTTTTATTTTCCCCATTGACATCCCCATTTTTGTAACCCTCATGCCCAAATGTCAAAAATATTTTTTTGTCATTACTCAGGACAGAAGAAATCACAAACACATATTGAGCTGCAACAAGCATTCCAAGTTTCCTGCTAACACACAGAGCCTGCAGATTCATCCCGCACGATCATAAGCCTTTTACTGTTTTTTCTACTTCAAATCCTCCACAAAGCCCATGAATAAGCCTCATCAGCCTTTTCCCGACACCTCATCTCAGAATTTCGCATAGCTTCCCTGAGCTCCAACACTGGTCTGAAGACATTGTAATAAGCAAAATATTGTCAGAACATAAAAATGATGCTGAATCTCTAAATCCAAATTAAATTATGGATTTTTGACAATCCTCAATTAATCTTCAAAGTTGTCAATTATAGACAAAAGGCGGATTTGTTCATAAAAGTTAATATTATTTTGAGAGCCCTGTATATTTCATACCCATAAGGGATATGAAATAAGGATTTTGACTTCTTTTTTTTTTAAAATATTCTGTTGTGAGACAAGATAAAGAGCAAAAAAAAAAAAAAACCTACCAAAAACCAAACCAACCAAAAAGCAATTATTGTTTTAATTAAGTACCAAATGGCTTCACAAATCACTCCCACATTAGTAATAGGAGACATTACAGGCTGCATGTTCCTTTGTAAAAACACATCAAGTCACTCAATGGTGGTACATTTAAAGTCTATATGACCGGTTCTCATGTTTTTCTAATTCTGACTTAGTATGGTGGGAGGGCGCCTGTGGTAAATAATTATCATAGTTTTACATTTGTGAAGTAAAAGTTTGGGAAGATATTTTGGAAAGTAAAAGTTTAAAATTACAGGAAGTAGTTCTGAGTTCTAAAATGGAATCCCTCCACCTAGGTCATCAAAAACTGACACATTTTTCTGACTGTTTAAACAGCCATTCAACAAAATGAAGGTGTATTTGTCAAATACAACTACTTTGTAATTTATATGGATTTTGGCCCTTGTTTTCAAAATAGTTGCTAGGTAACAGTTGTGGAATTACTTCCACCTGTCATATTTACTGCCCATGTCCAATCAGGAAGTAATATTATAAACTTCACCAAAACTGTCAAACTGGGGACCAATGGGCAAAATGTTTTGTAAAATATTAAATATAATCATGTTCGTAACATTTTAGTGAAATGTGACGTCTAACCGTCATATAGACTTTTAAATCTTGATTGCCATAACATATAAATGGGCAAACCATGCCCAAATGTTGAGTTGTTGCTAGTTAAGATCAATTATGTTTTTTTTTTGTGTGTGATATTTTTAACAGTTGCATAGTCTCTGTAACAACACATCAAGGACCAGAACAAGACAAGGCAGCAGTGCTCATAGCAGTCAGAGACTTGTAAATACAAACACTTAAACACAACACAACAGAAGCAATCACGACATGGAAGCGGGGCATAGACACTATCAACTGTGACCAAGAGGTTTGCCTACTGTCACACACTTCTCCAGAGACCACCAGCTGACCACCCGGTGAAGGGTGTGGTCACTCTGATCGACCTGTGCCTCGGGATGACCGCGCAGATCATGAGCTCATATACAGACATGTGACACTACTGATCAAGATCAAGCTTTGCTTGGTTCCTCTAGCAGAGGTGTGGGAGCTTAAGGGTTCTGTACAGTATCTTCCTACAGTTTCTACAAATACACTTTTCTGGACCGTAATGAAGGAATCTCAAAGCAATGGCTGTTGAGTTAAAAGAAATAGTGAGGTCTTCTTTGAATAGCATTAAACAAAACATACAAGGTAAAGTCCATTAGCATTTCACAGCACAATTACATAGGTTAAGACAACTGGTTGGCCTCTTGGCTCTCTTCCAGCATTTATGGGATTTTGACTCCACATTCACTCCACAACAGTCTGATTGTTTTCTTTGCCTGGGTCATAACTTAAGGGCTCCCAATTTCACAACACATTGGTAAGTAGAGCAACATCTATTTTCACTGTTAGCACCCGTCAAAAGGTTAGAGCCAGCAGCTTCAGTGTATAAATGCTTGATCTTGGACGGCAAACTTTAAAACTCAGAAAACAATGTTTTACTACAAGGGAGACACTGTTTTCCAATACATATCATATCGTATCATATTACATACTATATACAAAGCGGCATTTCTCACCATACCCCACACTAGTCTTCATTTAGAACCACCTATGTGGGGCTGACATGAATTTCAGATTTTTCTTTTTTTTTAACTCCAAAAATGTCTTTTGATATCTCTGTAACATCTTAATTAATTTCCCATTTGGGCAATGATTATCATGTAGTCTACGTGAGAAGTGTGTGGTCATATTTAGGGAAAATGAGGTCACAGTGAGGTTACAGCTCTCCTTTTTGAGCCAATATATTTTAAGTGTGTTGACCGGACCAATAAATAGGAAAACCTCTACTCAAAACAATTACAATGAAGATTCAATGCACTAATGATGGTTTGGGTGAATTACTAACTGTAAGATCATAATTATTAACCTTTCTATTTGTATTTGGGCAGTGACACTTTCAAACATTGCCACAGAAGAAATAGAAGACCAAACCATGTTGTCAGTCTGTTTAATTACAACGCAGCTGTTAAACAAATTAACTCATCTTTAAGAGCTTTAGGCATTGATGGATTAATTGAGACAGCACAGATTTTACAGTGTTAACGTCAACCTCAAGCAATTTGGTCAGATTTTCATCTGCTTCACTATCCAATTATTGTCTTACTTCTCATACATTTGCTTATTCAATCATGCATACAACGTCAACTAGCTGCTAGCCAGCTGTGAGCTTGGAAGCTTAACAAAATCCAAAAGAGACCAAAGGTTGAAGCCACCATTGGGGAAAGGACAGGAGTAGGGCTGCAGTTGATTAAACAAACTTCTTTGATCAAGGTTTTTTTGTCAGAAAATATAGTTTGTTTTACCTGCTTCATATGTTTCGGCTACTTCCTGTAGCCTTCATCAGAAGTGTTGTTTAATAAAGAAATTCTTGGTTGAATAAAAACATACCCCGTGTATGTCTTTGCCAGCGCTGGCAAAAGCTCTCAAATCTATTAGTAACTCGCACAAAAACGACTATGCATAAAAGAAGAAGAAGAAGAAGAAGTACTAAACAGCATCTTCATAAGTCAAACAGCAGATTAAACTGTCTAGTCACTCCAACAACTCCAGCTAACTCACTTCATGTGCACTCCATTCTGCTGTTGTGCATTTAAATTGTTATAATCTTATAAATATGATTGGGTAACTAATAAAAAAGGACTACTGGGACACCCCTGTGCAATTAATCAACTAAATGATTAAAGGAGTACAACCCTAAACAGGTGGAACACATATCCACAAATTCACTATATTTATATATCTGTCTCTCTCTTCCACATGTGTCCATTCCCTGGCTCACTAAGCCTTTGTGCGGTGAGTTAACATAACTCCTTTGCACTTCTGCTCCATAAACTGCAACACCTGCCCCGTACAAGAGGCCCCTGCTGCGATGCTTCTACATGTGGGAAATAATGTGTCATTTTATTAAACTATAAAGTATGTAGTTGGGTTTTTTCAACAGTCTTTGGGGACTTTGGCATCTATGGCATCTATATAAAAAGATAAATACTGAGGTGAAATAGTGCTCTGCTGCAGCAGAGGGTTTTTCATAGCAACAAGCCTCATTAGCTTCTTGGCAAGTCATGCTTATCATCCAGAAAATTTGTTTAGAGAACAAGCAATAATTTGTAATATTTTCAGCTATATTTGCTTTTTTTAATTTTCAGGTAAATTTGCTCTTTTTTAGGACGGGTCCACTCCGCTTTAAATATCGGCTAGATAAAGCAAAGAAACAAGCTAAAATGTAATTATTCTCCAAATTAAATAAAGAAATGTAAATAAGCTTTTGATAGATATGACACCCCCGTGTGAATGTAATTATTACTGAGGCATGTTTCACACAAATGACCCATTACTGCTGAGACAAAGACTGTGACGCATGTAATAAAACAGAAACATGGCTTTAATAATACTGAGGTTACACACGAAAACTGCCCTCCACAAGATGGGGTGACTTTTGTGAATGGATAGACACGGAGGACATATTTCATGCATGCTAAAACAATTAGATGTTTCATTCACACAATTGTATGTTCTATCCCTTTTCAGGTTCTTCAGCTGTGTGGCTAATTATTCTTATTATATTCTTATAATTATTCTTCTTAACAATATTTCTTTATTATTCCCAGAGATTCACAGATACATAATCACAAAAAAAAAAAAAAAAAATATATATATATATATATATATATATATATATATATATATACACACACAAACACACACACACACACACACACACACACACACACTAGAAGCAAAGTGTAGGGACAATCAAAATGAGCACATGGCTAATTTACATAAATCAACAGAGTGTGTTGAACAAACTATATTACAACAAATATGTCACTATGGCAATTTTTTAATGAAAATTATAAAAATGTGTTTGTGGCGGTAGTGAAGGAATAACACTGTTACAGTCAGTCCCTACAATCCAAACATTCATATTTTCCATGTAAACTTTTCCTGTCTGACTTTTCAGACTCAGCGTTGACAGTAGTATTTAGAAACAAGCGACGTGACTTGGCTTAGAGAATAATAACAGCAGATCAAACGTATAGACAGAGCCACTGACCTATTGTCCTTCTCTGCTGTAAATGAAGTGACTGTAAAACATCAGGACCTTTGGGTTAGACTATGAGCCAAAGAGTGCGATTAGGGCAAGTTGGTGGGGCTGTAGAGGAGCATAAATATTGGTCTTTTCTGGACACTTGTGCTTTTCTCCTCTGACACCCTCTTTCACACACGGCGGACCAGCCCACTTCCTCACCAACCCCATCTCTCACAGAGCAGCCCCAACTTCCCACTGCAATTACTTATAAAAACTTTTCAGGGCTGACACACGTGGTTAGGTTTTTAAAAAGCTCTGCCCCCCTCTTCTTGTGGTACGGGGGGTATTGAGTCGTCACAGACCCCCTGAATGATCACTGAAAAATAAGGCGGCAGAGACAATAGCTCGTCTTGATGAATTCAATTCTTTCAGGACCCTGTACCGTTGTCCAGGCAGCTCTAGGCAAAACAATGGTTGCTTTGATAGTTCAAGAAACACACACTCTTAGTCACTCTTAGAAACTCTTTTTAACTACTTCCGAAAGCTAAAGATGATATACATCAAACCGGAACTTGGGAAGTTGTATCTATTGTAATCCCACAAATTAATCTTGATGAAGAGCAATCTTCAGGTGGGAGACTCTTTAGACGAGGAACAAACACTTGCTTCTAGAATGTTCAATAAAATAAACAAAAAATAAAATAAATGTGGAACTGACCTGGTCTGCAGTGGAAGCGGCAATGGTGTTGGACTCCGACATGATTTGATGCTGTGACCCAGTGGTGCTGCTCGGCTGGCCACTGTAGACTCCTTCATTCACACCTTGCCTTTCAGTTCCGCGGCAAAAGAGGGGGTCGCAAACAAAGTATACCTCCCTTTTGCCCTGGCTTGATTAATGCCTGAATTACTTTCACCTCATTTCATCTGATGGAGCTCTGCTTCCTCTCCGCCTCTCTTCCTCATTCGGCATGGTAGCCCACTCTCTCCCTATATCCCCTCCCTTCACACTGAAATCCCCCTCCCGTCCCATCTCTCCTCTCCTCCCTGCACTAACTTTTCCTGCTTCTCTTCTTTCTTCACACCACACATTCTACATTTGAGGCTCTTTTAATCGTAGATTTCTAGCGTAAATCACTATTTTAGCATTTTCCACTCTTTTCCTCACCAGATAAGACCCAGGAGAGGTCCACCGCACTTTTTCTCCCTTTTCCTTTAACTCCACAATGAATTGGTTGTTGTCACTCCAGCACCTTGGCTGAATACAGAGTGGGAGAGTTGGTTCAAGTTGGAAAGAGAGCTAGGGGGGTCTTAAACTTTCTAGCTAGCCAGAGTAAAGAAGGGGGCTCTCATTGGCTATGGCCAGGCATTCTCTACCTCTCACTGATTTGTACTAACAGATTAAAGTGCATGAAAGTGAGGAGCCCACAAGTGAGGAGTCCCCTGTCTGTCGCTCTTATTTCTTCCGTTTGTTTTCAGAGGCAGCTGCTGCAACTCTGCAGACCACCAACAACTTCCCATTCAGAAGTACTTGACTCTTGCAAATCCTCATCCGTCTCTACACCCTGACATTGCCAATGCCCCCCTTAAAGTTGTACTGAAAGCCAAGACCCTCCTTCAATTCGTCGTCCACAGCACGTTTAGAGTTACACCCTTTTCGATTCAGGCTCTTAGTTAGTTGCACATACTGTTGTGCTAGTTTGCCACCATATGGCTAATGGCAGCTCACTACAGAAGAAGCATAGACAGGAAGTCCAGGTCCAAGACAAAATGATATAAGGGCATCACAATTCATGTCAATAGTCTGAGCCACCCAAACAAAAGAGATGTCTTTTAGTTTGTCACTCAGTGTCAGAAGTCTGACAGAAGTGCGTTTTAAAAGAAACGTCAAAAGTCGACAGGCAACTGGCACTTTGCCTAATGGTTGTTTGATAGCAGTGGACAATGGCCCCTACTGCTTGAGTGGGGGCCCTTCAATTATGTCGAACACGAGACAACCAATGCAGACAGGATGCTATTCATTTGTCTATCAATTCAGAGGATTAGATTCTGTGAGGGGATCTCATAAAAGGATCATTACCATATAGCCACCCTATTCAATGTGCTGAGAGGAAGCACTAGGCCACAGAAAACAAGTACCCCCTCTTTAAATACACACACATGTTGACACTTTTGCACAAACAGTCTAATGTGCTGAGACATTATACAGAATTATGGCGACTTCATTACAATCAAAAAGCTAAGATCACTCAAAATATCTGGACAGTAAAAACACATTTATGGTCAGTTATGTGTTTCCTCGCTCTTGCCTTTCTATAAACTAAAGGTAAATAATAAATAACTTATCTGCACTAAACTACAATAAATTTTTTGTTATGTAATATAACAATAAAACACATTGCATTATACTGAAGGGGTTTCTCACTCTCTCTTTCATATCCATCTTATTAGCAACAACATATGTCAAGACAAGATTAGATATAGGTCAGCTTAATTGAAAAAAAAGGATAATAGGGAAAACATGTTAAATATATTTTGGCTTAAAGTCCTTTCAATTGACAACAATCACGTCTTTAGGGTTGAATAATGGCACCACTTTTCTGAAGCTAATACTTGTGTGAAAATAATTTAGTGCATATTAGCAGATAGAAAAGACACTGGACTCTATGTCCGTTTTTATTTCATGAGGTTATTCCCTGTTATTACAAAGAAATTAACCATGAATCAGGTAAAAACATAGACTTCTGACTTGTCTCCAGCTCATTTTTAAAATATGGACATTCTAGTATGTTGTGAACATGACCTATTGGTAAAATAGCTCACTGCTCCAGTTGCCGCAGAGCATTGAATAATGGAACATGAAGTATTAATACATTTAGTAAACAACAGCTTGATATTTCACAACTTGATATGCAGTTCAGAATTCAGATCCACAACATACAGAAAAATTAAAGATCATAACGGTAACCATAACCAAACCTATTATAAACATTCCTGCTCTATGGCATGGAGTCAGGGTAAAGCTAGCATACCACAGCAAGCAGTTCAGTTCATCCCAGTTGTCTCTTCCTGCTCTTTTTATTTATTGGGGGATTCGCATTGATGATCAGGTTGTTTTGTGGCTTGTGGAATGTTGGTCCACTCCACTTTAAAGTGCAAAGTTGCTAGAAATTGGCAGAAACTGGAACACGTGCTATACGTTGATCCAGAGCATCCAAAGCATGCTCAATGGGAGACATGTCCAGTGGGTATACTGGCCATGCAAGAACTAAGATGTTTTCATCTTCCAGGAATTCTGTACAGATTATTGCAACATGGGGCTGTGTATTATCATGCTGCAACTTGAGATGATGGTGGTGAATGAATGGCACAACAATGGTCCTTAGGATTTCGTCACAGTATCTCTGTGCATTCAAAATGCCATCCATAAAATGCACCTGTTTGTTGTCCATAACATACGCCAACCCATACCATAACCTCACCCCAACGTTGATGTCAGGAAACCGCCACACCTGCCCCGAACAGTGAAAATCGTGATTCATCCGTGAGGAGAACACCTCTCTAACGTGGTAGATGCCATTTTTCGATTCAAGTTGGTTGCGAAGGAGAACAACTGTCCAGGCAGTTTATCTCAGACGATCTTGTAGATGAACATGCTGGATTTGGAAGTCCTAACCTCGTGTGGTTACACATGGTCTGCAGTAGTGAGGTCGGTTGGATGTACTGACAAATTCTATGAAACGCCTTTGGATATGGCTTATGGTGAGAATATAGAGAAATGAACATTCAATGCACGGGCAACAGCTCTTGTGGACATTCCTGCAGTCAGCAAGCCAATTACAAGCTCCCTCAAAACTTGTGACATCTGTGGCATTGTGATGTTTGATAAAAGTGAACATTTCAGAATGTCCTTTAATTGTGGATGGCCAATGGGACATCTGTGCAATATTCATGCTGTCTAATCAGCATCTTTATATGCCACACCTGTGAGGTGGGATGATTTATCTCGGCAAAGGAGAAGGGCTAACAGATTTAGACAGATTTACAGTATTTGAGAGAAATTGGTCTTTTGAGTGTATAGAATGTGTCATATATCTTATGAGTTCAGCTCATAAAAATGGGAGAAAAAACTGTAGTGTTATGTGTATATCATTGTTCAGTGTATTTTGAATATGCAACAGTAAAACAAAGCAAAGAACATTGTTCAAAATATGGATTTGTTAATTAATGTTGGAATAAGCTTTCATTCGTCCAGTAGAGATCATCATAGAAAGAGTTTAGTCATGTTTTAAAATCAAGGCATTTTAACTTCTATCTGAAAGTAATTTTCAATCAAAGGAGCTGCTCTAAGAAACTTTACTGCCTTGTGAAGAATTGGCCCTGCAGATCATAATAGTATTGGAATGTCGCAAAACAGGTAGACAAGGGCAGGGTCATTTCAGTGTAAAACTCCTCCTGGAGGGCAGGGCCAATTCTGCTCAGAACAGTATAAAGTCTAGCCTCTCAGACCAGCTCGTTCACACTGAAAATTACTTTCAGATAGAAGTTTAGATAGAAGCCTTGAAAACATCTTAATTTTAAAACATTGTCCAGATGACTACCTTTGAAACTTCTATGATTTGTGGCTAAAATTATAATTCTCACATTTGAACTAATTGTAAAGTCTAATTTCAGACTCAGTTAAAGGAGAAATACAATTCTAAATCAACTTTTAAGATTGCTGACCATGCTATAATGGTACACCCTCACCATCAACCCATTGAAGTTGTATTTAGAGTGATTAATCATGCATGGTTGAATAATTGCTTTGTTGTGACGCCAAACCGTTTTAGATTTAAATTGTGATTTCAAATATAAAACAGTTATGTGTGACATAGAATATAATTCTCTAGTTTCTTCTAATTTCTGAGCGTTGATTACATATACATATTACATAGATGAAAGCCTGTCTTCTTTGATGACTGGCCCTTTCACCTCTGAAGTGTAGTTCTAATATCAGAACATATGTTTAGTTATACATTTTATTTAAGTTAAATAATGGGCTCGATACACAGGAGGAATCAAACAACAGCGACCAGCGTCAGTGATCGCGGGACGTTTAAAATCAAACACTAGGGGAGCGATGAATGGTTGCGGCCAGTGACAGCACTATGTGAGTTGCTCTGTTGTAGAATAAATCACGCGATTCCCGCAGATGTGATTGGCTGTTAAATTGGAAGGAATTTCAAGGTTTTATTTTTAAATGCCACAAATATGAGGTGTCAGAGGGTTTTGCTTCAATTAAATGAAATATCGGTATTGACTGCACTTCAAAATGACAAAACAGATGATCCTAGGTTCATCCTATTCAACAAACAAGAAAACTACAAGGTGAATATCATCATTTGATGAAGGACCTCAAAGCAGACCCAGAAAGATTCCGGGCATATTTTCGGCTCAGTCCAGAACTATTCACATCACTATTTCACATCAAAATATTAAATCTGTTGGAATGAGCAAAAATCCTCAGAAAGTCCTTAAGTAGGAAGAAGAGATGTATTTCCTTTGTGCACATAAATCCACAATACACTGACTAAACAGTTTTAGTCTAATAGAAAACTACAAGCTCACAAACTCAAGCCCTAACTAGGCAAGTGTTGTCATACAGGGCACATCCAGCACATTAATGAATGGTGTGATGTTTAGAGCTCACAGCATGACTCCATGTTCTTTAACGGCCATGAATCAACTTGCTTTTACAATGAAAGACTAATTTCACAGGGGGACAGGGAACACGTCTTGCCTTATTACATCACTTTCAATCTATGTATCTGTCTCTTTCAGCAATTAGACTAATATGTGTTCCCCTCTCATTAACACAGCAGGCCTGTGATGGGGCTCCTGACTGTGACCAGGGCTGCAGGGCAAGCAGCATCGATGAGCCTTTCCCCGAGATGTTCACAAGTTGCAGAGAGGAGCAGCGCCGCCTCGAGAGAAAAGTAACCGACAGAGGGTTTACAATAGTTCACAATGGGACAGTCGCAACAGGAGCAGCACAGCAGAGAGGAGAATAAAGCTCAGTTTTGCAACAGCAGGTTAGCTTTGTCCGGTGTAACAAAAGGATAAAATGTGTTGAATTGCTGTTGGAGGGAAAATCAGGCTTTCTTGTAGAGTTGTATGAAGGCCAGCTCTTTAATTGGAGCTGGAAAGATGAAGTGTGTTCAAGAGGGGTAGAAAGTGACAGTTGCCAATAAAGATCTTAGAAAAGCAGGATGCCACACAGGATTCAAATTGGTGAGTAATGCTTTGTCGGCTCTTTAGTCTGACCTGACCTGGCTACTCTTCACACTCAAGGGAGATGAGACGAATGACGCAGAAAAGACAAGAGACTGAAAAAAGGAATGAACAGAGAGACATTTCAACCGCTTGGTTTAACCTGAAGTTCCAGGATGATTTCTCTCCCCTGCCCCCGATCTGCTCCATCCCTCACTGCTTTGGCTGGGAGGGCCCCAGCTGTTGGGTCTGTATAAATAGCGTGAGGCTTGGGCTCAGACCCCCGGGGAGAGTGGGGCTCATTGGAGAGAAGCCATGGGAACAAATCGGGCTGGAAAAAGCACACAACATACACATTTTGACAAACATATGGGACCTTTGCTGAGGATGAAAGTGTGGGACATGTGACTGAAGTTAGCCTCACGTGGCTTGAGTAGTTGTTCATGAGATAAGAGAATAAGGGTAAAAAAGGCGCAGATGCACTAAAATGATGCATATATGTAGTTCTTTTTTTATTGCTGACATTACCTAAAAGATAACATCAGAATTGTTGCTGACGCCATAAAACAATCTGAATATCGAGTTTCTAAAATCAAATACCAACCAAAAAACTAAAAAAAATCAAATCATGTCAATATAAAACTAAAATACAACCATTAACTATTAACTAGGATACTATTTTTTGTCACAGTTCAGAACCAAATTGCAATAATAAATATTAAAAGTTGACAAACATTCTAACTATGTGAATTGTGTGTACAATCTAACATAATTGCTCCCACAAAAGTTGCCCAAAAGTCATAAATTGTATAAATCGTACAGATTAAAATTTCTTGGACTTTGGCTGGACCCTTGAACTTAACTTTAAACCTTGTATTGATTATATAATTCAAAGAATATATGCCACTTTAATTCTCTTTTTCCAGTCATCTAATCGTTTCATTCAAGAAATCTGAAAAAAACATTACTCAATTAATTTGAACCATAATTGACTATGCTGATACAATTCCTAAATTATGACTCACACTTCAGACCACTGAATGTACATTGTTCAACTATGTTTGTAGATTTATTCTTAAATGTCCATATCAATCTCACATACATTTCATTTGAAAAACTCAAATGGTTACAACTATGCAGTAGACATCAATTGCAGATTTAATTTAGTTGATTCATTAAATGTATTAATTTTAATTGTCCCGAGTATCAGTTTTTAGTTATATCAACATATTTGCTTAGAAGCACGCAATGTCTGACTTCTTCTGTTTGACAAATTTATAAAGGCATAAAGAAGTTAACAGACCATTTCGGTACGACCCTTTGAATAGGAATAGGTTAGACAAATCCTTAAGATATTGAACATCTTTTAGTTAATTTGAGTCCTCTTTATTCATACACCTTCTAAAGTGTATATGAATGCTAAAAATAAGTGCTTAACAAATAGTCAACCTTTTATTGTATGTATTCTCTTCCTATCTCTGTATATTGACTTGTATGTAGTTTTGTTTTAAAAACTATGAACTCTGGCGGGACTGTGGAAAAACTAAGGGAACAAGTTTGTCTTGTCTTGTTTTGTATTGTATACTGTCTAAGTTTTGTATTTTGTCTACTGTAATGTATGTATGTTTTTTGTTATTGGTGTTATATGTTTTGGACTCCCTTGAAAATTAGATGTTATCTTAAAGGGCATTCCCATAATACATTTAAAATTTCAAATTTAGATTAACCACAGCTTTATAACAAAGCAACAATTATTTGTGCTCATAATTGTTTTTGTACATGTTCCTATAATAACAAATGTAGTTCATCATTTGACAAAGAAATCAGGCCGTATTGTTGGATATGGGCCACTGAAAAGAGGAGGAACCACAATAAATAACGCCAAGGAGGTGTGTGTCCGGCCCTGAGAAAATCAGACCCCCCTCATCCCAGGCTTATAAGTGCCATTCAACAATCACATCACAGAAGCTGGGTTCAAGCGCAACAAATGACCTAAATATATTTCTGAAAGGCTTTTGAATAGTCTTCACATGAAAAGCGTAGAAAATTATAATACCACCAGAAGAAAATGGAGAAGATTTAAGGGGAACAAAGTGTTAACAAAGTGTCAGAGCCCTGTCTATAATTTCACTCACTTCAGAGGACAGGAGAGGAAGTCCACATGTCTTATTTGTCAAGGTGCAAAAAGGAGAGCCATTAAACGATAAAAAGAGAGGAAGAATTTCTGAGGAAAAAAAGTACATTTTCAGCCTGAGTGGTTTTACAAAATGAAATCTAAAGATCCAGAACACAGTGTGGTGGTGATGGTGTGCATAAACATACACAGGGGGTGGGTTAGTGATGTGTTACCTTTTAAAGAGTGCCCAGCAGTGGACGTGTTTGGCATTTGTGGCTCTTGTCCCTCAATTGTACATTCGCCACAGTGGCTGCAGTTAAACTGACGTTGTTTATTTTTTGCTATTTCTTTTGACTCAGCTTGCCAGAAAGGGTGAGTACAGAAAGTTTAATTTCTCCTGCACAGGCCTCATAGCAGATTCTCTAGTTCACATCTGTTGGTCTGTCTCCCCAAAGGCAGACAGCAGGGATACTAAACATTGTAGTAACTCAACTGGTAAATCAGGTTGGACACTCACTCCCTGTATTTGTTCACCTGTTATTGTCCATATATATGGGCAATAACTAAAAAATGGAAAATGCAAAAAGCATGCAAAATGCAAAAAGCATGAATGAATAAATAAATACAGTAATTAAATCAAAATCAAAAATCAAATCAAATGTATCTAATTATCAGTGGTAGTGTACCTTAATGTATTATATGCATATAGGAATGCACTAGATGAAGATGTATGGAGTATGGATGTGCACCTGTTAAGTCTGTATGTGTAAGTAAATATTTAAGCATTTGCCACATAATGATAATATGAGCATCCCTCAGATAGGTTTCTGTATGACCTCAGGACACTGTGCACTCACTATTTCTTTCTATTTATTTTTGTTCCACATCACAGCCTGTAGCACACATTAGCAGCACAGCCCTGGGACATGCAAAGTCACACACACACATACTGTACACACATCTGACTGTGGCTGTAATCACCTCATGCACCATGTACATTTCTCCATGCCTT
Organism: Rhinogobius similis; assembly: GCA_019453435.1. Lineage (NCBI taxonomy): Eukaryota > Metazoa > Chordata > Actinopteri > Gobiiformes > Gobiidae > Rhinogobius > Rhinogobius similis. Next base: position 18,808,293 of record CM033632.1, on the reverse strand, counting down.
TCATATGTCAGTATGAATGTCATCACATTTATGTGTCAATATACATTGCTGCACATGTATAATATCTTTTAGTTAAGTTAGTCGTCACTAACATCCACCTCACTTTGAACCAAAATTGATAGCAACAAAGACAAGATAAACCAGGTCAAAAGCCAGTGCTCGACCATCTCCATATGGTCTGTGACTGAGGGCCAGCCTTCCTCTTCCTCCACCTCTGTGCCTCTTACACCCCTAAACATATATCCTGGTGCAGACAGGCAGAGCAAACATATTGTGGTGGGCAGACAAAAAGACAGCGCCGGGTCCAGTTTGGCTTGTGCCAGAGCACCATCTGCTCGTCTGTTGTGGGGAAGCAGTGCACTAAGAGCAGGCGTGACATGCAGCGAGATTAACGAGATAGAACTCCATTTGAAAACTGTAAATGAGCTGAAGAATTCAGTTAGGACACAATCGTTCTGGCGGAAGGTTACCAGTCAGGCCAAACAGTAGCAAAAAGGAAGTGCCTTGTGTTTCAGAGATTTAGGATGATGGCTCCATCTACTTGGCCAGCATAAATAAGTTCAAGGAAGGAGGAGGAAGTTAAGAGAAAACCTACAATCTGGAGTGTTTCTACGTAATTAAACAAATCAACAAATAATATCCATCAAGCTGGCTAGAGATCTGACAGTTTTCGCATTGTTTTTCACAAAGACTTCTGGATGAAACACAAGTGCCATCACTACGAGTCACCACCAAGACAAAGGCCCCAGCCATGAGCAGCAGCTGTGTGTGTCCCCACAGCAGAGCTTTGCCGGGTAGAGTCTACCATTTCTGCCCGTGTTTACCTTTAGTATAGATAAAAGCGTGTTACTTTTTTACCATTGTCCTACTTTCTCAAGTTAGAAATGTTGCCTCATCCCCGCTCATCCTTGTTCTAATCCAACTAAAATGAGCTCTTTATTGGTGATTGGTTAATGTTAGCTTCTATTATGATGGGAAATATATTTGTTTTATTCATATACTGCAGGCATATGGTTTATGTCTGTTTATCAAGTTTTCATATAATTTATGATATTACATATATTTCTGTATTTGGTGTGGCATACTGTGAAGCAATTACTGACATTAATGCATAACATGTCCCTCTAGTGCTTGAGTGTGGCAATAACAACCTACACAGTTTGGCTTCTCAACACAAGACAATTAAAACAAACACAATAAATAGGAGTGCATCTATGACAGCTATTTATATTATACAATGTTCATCCTGTTGTTCTGTTGTGCAAAAACTGATTGACACTTACACTTACTCAAAGAACAGATAACACCAAGAAGCATATATCCATCCCACACCTTCAAATGGTTCTATGTCTTAGGCAAAGAGAGATGGCTGAAAATGTCTCCTTTTTGATCAGGCACTGCTTTCTAACAAGGAAAGGACATTGTGGAAAATACCATTGAACAGAGAGTGGAGGCGACTTCAATCAGGCAAGAATGTCAAGGAACAACAAGACTTTAGAGTTTGTCTGAAGGACAGAAAATGTTGGTGAGGAGCAGGGAGAGTGAGCAGTGACCTGACTGCCAATGACACCGGACCCCTATTGAAAAGTTCACAGACGGCCCAGGACGGACACTGACACATTTACCTCTAGGCTCTGACTTCAAACATTATGAAAAGTTTTAAATGCCAGCAACTACTCTGGCACGTTGAAAGTAATTTTTTGTTTCTATTACGTACAACATTATGAAAGATGAAGTCAGTGTGAGATGCTATGCACTTGGCACAGCCAGGGAAAAGTGTCAGGTTTTGCCAGCTTTAGGTCAAGGAATTATAGCGTTAGTTTGAAAAGGGGAGAAGAGGACATACTCAACATGTGGCCTTGTATGCTTGATAGCAATGTTCTTCACCAGTTTTTAAATATGTAGTCATCTGATTAAGATAAATTATTATGAGCTGTAAACTTACCAGTATCCCAGGACATTGCTTCTGTTCCATCCTTCAGGACCTGATCACCACAGATCCTGGCTGCCTGTGCCGATGGTGCGCCTGTCTATGCACTCTGGACTTCTGGGAGATGTTACAGAGCACTTGAGTGTCTTGAGCCGGCCGTGTCGCAGTCCTCCTCTGCCTCGCCTCTGTTGTTGGGAGTGGAGCTGGAGTGGCGTTGCTGCTTTGTGTTAATTCTGCCCTAATCCAGGAACTTTTCTATGCTGTGAAAAGAACATGTGACAAGCGGAGAGGGGTGGAGGGAAGGAATGGGGGTGGGATGGAGGGTTAGGCAACAGTTTTAGTTATTTGTGCTGTTCAGCCACCTTCTGGTGTTCACATTCTGAATATCAGAAGATACTCCATAGTTTATGACATATAGAGCCCTATCTCATTAATCAGTGCAAAACTTCTGCATAAATCAGACTTGGAGAAACATTCCTCACAGATTTGCATATTGTGGCAAAGCAGTTGCAATAACAAAGTGGCCTTTTGTGTAAAGAGATTAACTGTTAGGGGGACGTTTAGACTTCCCATGGACTATAGCTGTATGGAAGCCAAACTGGAAAAGAACACTCAAAAACACCAGAATTTTAGCAGCAAAAAAAATTAAATAAAAAAAGCATGTAAAAGCATTACAACATGAGGAGAGAGTAGCCAGATATAGCTCCTTTCAGTTTCACACACACTAACACAGGAGTAAAGCCCTTTGGCCTCATCATTCACAGCAGGCTGCACGGTGACAAAAAGAAGACAAGAAACAAAACTAGGTTAAAAACTCCTCTTCCACACAATAAGGTCAGATACAGGAGAATGCAAGATGGATTCACCATTCTCCCTGCTCTATTAAGGACCGACTGGTGTCCTGGTGAAGTGGCAACAACCTGGAACTCAACGCCCAGAAGACAGTGGAGATGATAGTGGACTATTCCCCTCTCCTTGACTACATCACCTCAGCACCACCATCTCTCAGGACAGGACCGCTGAGGAGACCAAGCTGTCAGGTGATCATCGTATTTATATAGCGCTTTTCATGACACTCAAAGACACTCCACATTGCATTATTCAATCCACATTCAATGGTGGTAAGCTACTATTGTAACCACAGCTGCCCTGGGGCAGAGTGACAGAAGTGAGGCTGCCAATCTGCAACCTCTGACCACCACTAATCATTCACGCACACACCACTCTCATACTGGGCAATGTGGGTGATGTGTCTTGCTTAATGACACAATGACATTTCCTCCTCCAGCCACCCCTCAGTGGCACCTGGTGTTCCAGCAGTCTCCCAAGTACTAACCAGGCCCTGACCTGCTTTCCTGCTCTGACGGGATAACACAAACGTCTTTGCTGATTGGCTAGCCCTAAGCTTATTTTGTGGAGTTGGACTTATACTGGGTTCACATTCAGAATGTTGAGGAATGGTCTTTCACAGGTTTAGACTGAAATTGGATCAGTTCAGTTAATATTTGAACTGGTTCTGATGAGATTGGTCTAAACTGGGTCTGAACAGCTCCAAAGTAACCTGGTCCTGCCATATGAATTCTCATGACATTTGTGAGTTCTCTTGAAAATCCATCTGTATGGTCTGCCGCTATTGGGTCTGAGCCGCTGTGTGCTGGATCAATCACAGCGCTGCAGTTTGGGCAGAAGTCAAAAGGACAAACCTAAACAAACATGGTGATGCCGTCTAGAAGAAGTCTGAACTTTTCTCTCAACTAGATTTCTTGACTACTCGGCTGTTCCATTTGTTCTGCTTTTGCGACGCTACGGCCAATCAGTTCAAATGTTCGTCATGACGTTACGCATTTTCCTGATGGCTTTCGGTGAGACCCCATTCAGAGTGAAGTCAAGAGTGGGTTAACACAGGTTCTAACTGGGTTTAGAGACTGGTCCAGTCAGTGTTTGGGCTGGTCTAGACTTGCCTAGACTTGTAGAAAGGTCCAAGACCTATGGAAGCCCATTTCCACCAATGAATAAAAATAAAAGCCCCACAAGAAGTCATAATTTCGTGTTTTAAAGTCATACTTTTAAGCATTAAAGTCTTAATTTCGAGTTTTAAAGTCATAATTAAGAGTTTTAAAGTTATAAATATGATCTTAAAAGTCATAATTTCGAGTTCTAAAGTTGTAATTATGAGTTTTAAAGTCATAAATATGAGTTTAAAAGTCATAATTTTGAGTTTTTATAGGACAATTTCTTTCTGTGAATGTCGATGGAGGTGGGGATTTATCCAGTTTCCCAAATGGACATTCCTCTTTCTAAACTCACCATATGAAGTCTGCACGGCCTGGTCTGGCCCAGACCAAGTAGTACCAGGCAATTGGCCCAGTAGCTCGTACGGGGGAACTCAGTGCGTAACGGCACTGTGTCCCGCTCATGTGAGCAGGGCCACGGAGAACTCTTCCACCCACAGCGAATGGACCGTATGTCCGTGGGCTTTTCCCTGTCTACCCGGGCTAGGACCAGGTCCAGAACCGGGCACTGAGCTCAGCATATGCCGCAGTCCGCGCAGCTCTTTGCTCTTAGACTTGACTTGTTGTGATCCATTAACGGACCGAAAGCAAATTCTGCTTGTCAGAGCTTTGAGCCCCCGAGATTGGGTCACCCAGTGCGGGGAACACACAAACTGGAGCCGCTGTCATGTCGCTCCAGTTTGGGCCCCACTGTTGGTCCAGCCCAGAACCAACTCCCACGTTGTGCAGAATGAATAAAGCTAAATTAATTCATGAATCCTTGCTCCAAACCTTCTTTCAAATTGTGTATTTTTAAGTTAATGTTTAAAAATGAAAAATGAAACTGTATTTTTTGGTTTTTGGTTTCATGAACAAATATGAAAAGTGGAAAATCAAATAATATTTTACTTTATTTGTTTATGTTGCTCAATAAATGCTGCCACTTCAGCCACATCAGTTTTATTTTATTCAGTTTAAATCCATTCAAGGGGGCGTTTGCTCCATGTGAATGTCCACGTAAATGCAGTATTTCGTTGGTGGTAAAGCCATCTCTAAAGTACTTCTCTGCAGCTCGCATGCCATTGTGTAAAAAGCCCTAATGCACTGCTGCTTTATACCTGAAAAACTCGAAATTATGACTTTTAAACTCATAATTATGACTTTTAAACTTGAAATGATGACTTCCTGTGGGGCTTTTATTTTTTATTAATTGGCGGAAATGGGCTTCCATAGGGAACCAAACCATAAAGGGCATACAAAAAACTCCCCTAACTTGTGATGGTCCAACCACAGTCACTAATTTGTAGCACGTGCCTCTCAAAAATATCTTCGTAACATTAAAAACAAAATCAATAACTTAATTTACAACCGATTTATATAGTTTAATGCTTAGCTTGTTGAGTCTGCAAAAATCCACTACATTTCTCAACCTTCTCTGTATTATTGCCATCCCCCTATTTTTTCCTTGGTAGGTTTACCACTTAACTTCCCCTTATACAAGTTGAAACAAATTTTATACAAACATTTTCTAATCTTAATAGTTACACCTAGTTATTATGAAACTCCTTTTAATGTTGAAATATTGATAGGAAGGATAAAGTCTCACCTTATATCTCTAACATAGATCACCCAGCCTTCTGGAGGCTATACTTGGCCATTTTGTATTTAACCATGAGACATAGCAGAAAGATTGTTGCGTAAATAGTATGCTCGACCCAAAGAGTCATTCAAGTCAGGACCACTACTGGCTCCAACTGACACAAAAGTGGTAAAAATGGAACAAAGATAATATGCTTAGTCTAACCTAATTGGCTGAAACCCTCCAGCCTACATTTCAAGGACAGGCATCCTGTCTCTGTCAGGTCAGAGGTCATAAATAACAAGGTTGTTATATATTAACCATTTCCTTTTTAGCCCCTATGTCTCAGTGACTACATCCATGGTCAGTCTTGAGCCTCACTTTTGTAAATAGGACATTACATTTACACAGCCTTACTTCTTAAGGCTGTGTAAAAAGGGCCTCATTATCAGTGATGACAATATGTTGGTGAATGATTAGGACAGAATTGCAGTCTGTGTTGATAGGAAACTTCCACACTGGCAAAGATAACTACTTAAGAAAGTTGTAAAAAGCACCAACAGTGGCGTTTGTTCAAAATAAAAGTGGAAAACCACAGCTAAAAATATGTTACTTTTGGGCAGTGACACTAGTGTAGTTGTAGACAGAAGAAAAAATGTGTAAAGAGATGCATCCAGTGGAACAATTAGGATGTTAAAAAAAACTTCCTACCGTTTTTTGTTTGTTTGTTTTTAGGCCAATATGGCTGATTTTTACCATTTCCCCCCAATTTGTTATAAATTACTTAATACATGCTTGTTTCATTCATCTTATTTATGAGGCCATTATCCTCTGCCCAGGAGTCTGTCTTGAAATAAATTATCTCAGAATGATTATGTCACAGTTAGGAATCCTGCGCAGTTCATAATTGCCAGACTCCTTCAGAGCATTTCTGCCGTCAAATTGAGTTCATGATAAATGTGTGCTTACACTGTAGTATGATGGTTATGTTGCTTAAATGGCAAGAGGGCTGATGCAAAATGTGTGTTATCTGTACTTAGCATTATCTATCTATATTCTAAAACGGGGAGGCCAAATGTGGCCTACAGACCAACTTTTGTTGGCCCTCAGGCTTTCTGCTAAATTGGCTCAAATGACCAAAAGTAGTCATTTTTACAGTGAAATTGGAAAAAATTCTGTTATCATAACCTACATAACAAACATTTTGACATTATATATAACTAAAATTAATGTTCCAAGCCTTTTTAAAGGTGTGGCTCATCAAAACTACGTCAAATGCAACATTTTGAATGATTCATTTCATTGTCATATTGTCTGTGGCCTTCTGCTCTGTTATGTTTCAAAATACATCCCTCTGTGAAAAAAGTTTGGACACCCCTTTTCTAAAACATAAAATGCAAAAGCAAAAGTACTTAAAAGTCCAATAATACATCCAATAAAAACAATGAATAATATATGCGTTCAGAAGTTAGCTGCAGCACAAATAGACACATTAACACCGAAAGTTTTTACTTTCACTTTAATGTAAACAAAACAACACGTGCAAGTCTGCAGTAGGAATTGAAGTTTGACATATTTGCTGGTCTAAAAACAAGTGTTCAAATACACTTCTAATATTTTCCTGGCTGTTTCTCATCGTGTGCGGTTGAATACCTCTCCTAGTTTGCGCATAGTCTTTATTGGACTGTGCAGGGACATGTAGCAGGAATACAAGTACACACGGACATCTCCAGATGTGTTATTGATATCTATAATATTCAGATCAAGAAACTTCTATTTTCTTTTATATGCATTTTTAAAACTTGGTTTAAGTAAGACTAGGCCAATGATCCAGTTTTCTTGGCGTGCATGTAAACGTAGTGACTTGATTTAAGCTGTAAGTCTTTCCTGTATCTGTGTTGAGGATAGAGCTTCATTAAACTGAGAAAAGGTCAATCATGATGACGGTGTCACCCAAAAAGCAGACTGACACAAGGATCAGATCTCAGTTTGATTTCTTATATAAATATCTCCAGGCCTGTGCACAGATAGGCAATGATTAAGAAAAAATGTTTAAAAAAAACAACAACAATATATGCCCCCTAATTTGTGAATATACAGAAACCTAATAAATTAAAGCACAATTTCTAGTCTAAGCATTTTTTCACAAGATAGGCACACATGATAATGATGATGGAACTCGAAACACTGACAGAAATCACTGAAAACTGTGAAGCGATAATCCTGTGTGTAAAACAAAGAATAGGGCTGCACACTTTGGTAACAAAATCTTATCACAATTAATAGCGCAGCCATAATATAGAACTCATGTCTGGCTGGGAGTGTCTATGTTTTTAGAGTGATAAAAAATAAGTACAAAAATTAACAATTAAAAAATGTCTTTAAAATAGTAATGCCCAAATAATGGTAAAGGCAAGGTATTGCATCCAATTGTTTATTTGGGTTTTAGGAAATAAATATCCATAAAAAAGTACGCTACTGACTACTTCAAGTTCCAATGGTCCAAGTATCGTTCATAATGGAAAAGAGACTTTTATCTGTTTATCTGCTTTTTTCTGTTATTTCTGTTGTTTGGTTATTTAGTAATAAACTATGTACATAAAACGTGATGTCACCTTTTTTTAAATTATTGTAAACAGCAATACTGATTTAAAATGGCTTAATAACTGACTTCATGTACAAAGCATGCAGAATTTAGAAGCACCGCCCCATTATAATAGCATTTAAAGTTTTGCCCCAGTACAGATAAATTGTAAATGCATCTATTAGGGAGACAATTAGTCCACTGTGCATTCTTTGCATTTCATTGAGCGTTTTATTCTCCGTGAAGCAGGGAGTGCACTGTTAGCATTCTAGTTGTTGTTGTTACCTTTTCCCGTGATGGCAAACTCGCTCACGTCTCAGAGAGTTGTGAAAAAAGCTTATAAACTCATCACAGTGAATAATTAGGATGCTTAGAAGGCATTAGGCAAGTGAGTAATACATGTGGAGCACTGCAAAGACTTTAAAATTAAGTTGTTATTTTTTCTTCATGTTTTTAAGACAGTATAGCATTTAACCATCAAGCAGTGGGTTTTCTTTAGACATTCTTATTTTTTACTCAAGGAACTATGTATTATTTTAATCCTGCGTGTCTGACCCAAAGCGGTTTTTTTTTTTTTTTTTTTAAGTACAAAGTAGTTGCAGGGCAATGCAAGATCACTCACACATGCACTATATACATATAATACAAATCAAAATACAACTCTAAGTAAGTTAATGAATCATGAGAAGTGAAATCATTTTACCATGGTTAAAGCTCAGTGAAGTGGATTATGCATAATAAGTCTCCTTTAATGGCTGCGCTACTGCTGCTAAAATTGTGTGTGTTTTAAAACTGAAATCAATTTATGGAAATAACATATAACACAATGTTTGGACTCAATCACATGGATTATGAAAACAAGCATGTTCACAACAAAGTTGTTAAAAAGTGTTGAAGCATCTTGGGGGGAAAAAAAAATACTCTAGTGAGCATGAACCTAATATAGGCCTAAATTGGCCAGGGATTGCATAAGGCCGTGTGCTCTTCAAACTACAGCAACTTTTGGAGTGAAAGAGTCTCTTGTTTATGATTTGGTGATGGGGGCGGTGTTAGACTACTGGTACATTCATTCAGAGCTTAAGTTTACATACCCATCAAAGCCTACTCTCAACCAGAATGTTAGCTCGCACTATGTTTTCTCAGTTAAATTGTTAACTTGTGCATACGTTTAAGGTGTTCAAATAACGGTTGCAGTCAGCCCATAGAGCATCTTTGTAACAGTCCCAAATCCGGATTAACCAATAGCAGAATGTCAGAATAAATAGCATACAACTGCAATACGCGAGTTTGCCAGGAAGAAAACCCGGTAGACGTAATTTCTGTTGAAGTGTCACAGGGAGGTTGGGTGGCGTAACATCGCCTCCCTTCCCCGCCCCTCTCGCGCTTTCGTTTTTACTCAGAGGAGCGCAACAACGGGGCACTACTGATGCCACGTGTTTCACCCAGCAGCTAAGCGTAATAACCACACAACAGCATTTCCCCACGAACAGGGGCTGTACCGTCCAGTGAATTCTTATTGAGGTACGGTAAATAAACCGGCTTTTTTTTTTTAGCACAATATGTTTCTTTTTTCAAGTAAAACGCGTGGTTAACCATGTCTAGAGCTCCACGACGTTGTTAACTAAAATAACGTAACTTCGGAGATGAATTGCCCATATCAAGCCCTGAATATGAAGACTACTTACGGCAAAGTTGAGTTTTCGTCGTGTTTCCTACAAATATCAGTTTATTCCGGGTCGCATCACTCCTGCCTCTTTCCGTCTTCGATCAGAACCCACAGCGCTTTGGCCCCTCCTGCGCGTAAAGGCGGGGTGCGACTGCAGCGTGTGGAGACGCTCAAACTGCCGAAACAAACAAAACGAACAGTAACAAACTTAGGCAAACTTCATTGACTACAGTCACCCTCCCCGACATATTCTTACATCGTGCTCTCTTATTCCACATTTTCGGCTTTCAGTTCCTTCAGCATTTTCAAAATAAGCCAGGTGGCTGATCAATGGGAGGATTTGTTTGTAGGCTTATCTGCAATTGTCTGAGCATGTTATTTGGACTGGGTTGTTTTGTTTATGGCCACATCTCAGTGATTTTGTAGACATTGTTTTTCGGTAGAGTGTAATAAGTTGAATTTACCTAAAGGAAAATAAATAAATACATTGATGAATAACTTGCGCAAACAAGCTCGTCCCCTCCCCCCAGCCCCATCCAATTTAAATAATGTCAAGAAGAGTATTGTCTAATAGCGTTAATTTGGCTTTACGCGTTTCTTGCTTGATACACCATTTTTTACACTAAACTAAAGAAATGAGTGTTGGGAAATGAATAGTCTGACTCCACCACGTTAACAGCCGACGGAGGATTGTGATCCTTTGTCACAGGCTGCGCTGTCCAAACCATGCAGCAGCCTTAAGCCTTTCTCATGACACGAGTACAGTAATTGCTGATTAGGGATTACTATCCAATGCAGCACATACAGTATGCATTCGATATGACATATCCCGTTGCTTGAGTTAATGCAGACAACCCAGGCGTCTAGACAGGTGCGGTTGTTGCGTTGAATGGATGGCAGCCTGGGCTTATGAGAGGTGGGATGAATGATCCAGTGTTGGTTTTCTTTTGGCATGCATACGTGGGTTTACCTTGCATGTGCTGTGAGGCGAGGTCTTTAACAGTGGGGAACACAGAGAAGCACGCGGGGATGCAGGCGCAGTGATGGGGAGCTGCGCTGACAGGGAAAGCTGGCTGAGAGACAGGACAGAACCGATTTAAAATGTCTCACATCCTGAAGCAAGTACATATCAGAGGAACACAAATGATAAAATGCACTGCAAGGACATTTTATTTGGGTATGGCAAAGTCAGATAGAGTGATAAAACGGATGTTTGTTAAGCCAATTTGGTATATTTGCTATATTTTACACTGAACTGGCTGATACTTTATTTGCAGCTTGTTCTTTTAGCCTATGATACAACAACTGAGTAGGCTATACAGTTTGGGAATGTCTATATTATTTTAAACACTCAAATGTATGCCATAGTGACTTTTAACCCAGTGACAAGTGATAAGACCCAGAATCCTTTGGGTTAAGTAAACATCACTGCACAAGGCACACATTGTTTCGGCCCCTTGGAAACACATCCACAAGATGTACATTAGTATATACTTTGGAATATCCCTGCAGTCCAGCCATGTTGACAGGAAAGTAAGTGCGTGCTATACGAGCTAAAGGCCACTGACACGTAATGAGTGTACTTAAGGTCAATACAACCTATGATAATTAGGACCTACCACTTGCCTACAGGGTTGTAGAAACAAGGGTGCATAATTTGCATATGTTTAGAGCTTGATGAAGTACAAAGATGTAAATTACAAAGGATTTTTCAGGGAGGTATTTACAACTGTTTTTAATCAAGCGAACCCATTCAGTAAAACTTTTGTGTTTAACTCAATCATGATGTGTGTCTAGTCCTGTAGCCTTCCTCCTCCTCTTCGCTGAGTTAGTGTTCCCAATAAATGATGCAAAGGAGACATCTAGTGGACAACGAGGTGGATAAAGGTGCTGAAATGAGTGATGAGGGAGGGACGCAGTCAACGTAATGCATCTCCGTACAACGTATTGGAATTCCTGTCAAAAGCAATATTCTTAGTAGATCGATATAACTTCTGTATATTATAAAGTCATTTACGAGAGCTATTCGTGGGTTTGAACTTCCTGATATATGCAACATTTCGAAGACTTTTTCGCATTGATAAATACCCCAAAACAATAAAATACAAAACTAACCTGGGTCATTTACAGTCACGTTGAATCATCTAATTTTGCTGCCATTTTCAGACCGTGGTGTCTGCTAAGGATGTGGTTTCTCAGTATACCGCTAGAGGGCGGCTTAGTAAAGCGTTATTGAAGCCATGGCAGCCTCGCAACATTTAGCACTTAATTACGACTGAGGAAAATAACCACCACAAATAACCACTCGAAAATAGTTTCTTTCGAAAGTAAAATACACTCTCAAAACAAACGGCTGCATATGATTAAACTTCTATATGTGGCATCTACGCCTATTTTTGCATGTGTACACACCATCGATTTTGGTTGCATTTTAACAGGGCTGATTTGTACTCATCTTATAGCTAAGTATAGATGAATTTATGATTCTGGCTGATTTTCTCCTAAAATGCCTGACAGAAATTGGAATTAAAGATGTTTTTTAACCCTTTAGAGCGTAAGTAAAAGGACCTTTCTGAAACTGACACACTGTTTTTTGCCTCTACAACCAGATTTACTCACTTTACCAGTTATACTTAGTAACTGGTAAAGTGATGCAAAGAGGAAAGACACAATTATACTCCCATCCAGATTTATGGGGCACTTCAGAGGAAACAAGTGCGGTATGGACTGAAACACAGTACTCTGGGCATTGCCTGGATTGCCCATTTCCATTTTGAAGGTTCTACAAAATTTCTGGACTATATAAAATAAAAATTAAAAAAAATGGAAAATGACAAAAAACAAGTATGATTAAGTTTTAGGTATTGCAAGTAAAACATTTTGTATTAGCACTGGATCAGATAAAGAAATGTACTATACATGAGATTTGGAAAAAGTACTTTTATTTTTCATCAAGCATATTGACACATCAGTTCAAGTAGTTTGGCATGTCATGGCAGTAACTGTCTTCATTTAAATACCAAAGGCACATTGATTTGGAAACAAAATTTGTCACAAAATATGAAAACTATACATTTGTCTATTTAAGTAAAAAAAAAAGCCTGATTGAAATGAATGCTTAAAGAATCTAAAAACCCTGCTGTCAATTGTATCAAAGTAGTAAACAATACAAAAATATACAATATTTACACACATTTTGGGTCCTGCCCACTATGAGCTTGTCCATGTTTAAAAGCACTGATAATAATTTATATCACCCAGAAAGTGGAATGTGGTTTAAATACAAACTATAATTTAAAGGCAAGTGTTTGTACAGTTCAACGTTTTTCTGTAGATGAAGGCACTTGACACAGCTCATGACAATGTAACAGATTGTAAAGCCACAGCTAAAATAGCCGAAATGCCATAATAACTGTCCACCACAGTCGGTGAACATCAGCCTCAAGGTGGATTAAGGTGGAACTGTCAAAGTGTCCAATAGACTCCCCCTTGGGGGTGCTGTCCTGGGATCTACATGTGTCGCTTCATGTGCAGAGCCAGGTGATCAGAACGGGAAAAGGCACGTTCACACAAATGGCACTGAAATGGACGATGCCCAGTGTGTTTCCTAAAGTGACGTGTGAGCTCGTCCGACCTGGCGAACTTCCATCCGCATCCCTCCCAGTTACAGTGATATGGCTTCTCACCTGGAAAAAAAAATAGATTGTACCCTTAACATGCATTACACAGAACAGAATTCATATATGTTAAATCAATGAATCCTGCTTGTACCTGTATGTGTTCTCATATGGGCCTTTAGGTGCGAGCTTTTTGTGTACGTCTTCCCGCATCCTGGGAACTCACAGTTGTGAGTAGCAGCGCGTTTTCTGGCCCATGATCTCCGTCCCCTCTTTTGCTTGATTGGACCTGCTCCATCCTCCTGTCCATATAACTCCATCATAGATGGAGATGAAGGTGGTGTGAGCATGGAACCAGTCTGATGGTCCCTGTGCATGTACTGTCCTTGATAGTTGGGCATGGGCTGGTGGTGGAACTGTGAAGGGTAGTGTGCATTCACAAACTGGCTTTGGTAATGTTGTTGGTGGGGAATATGACTCATCGCCTGTATATGACAGTCAGTGCGTCCATGCAACGGCAGGAAAGGCACCTGAACTGGAGTTTGGAAAGGTGTTGGGCGCATTTGACACTGTCCCATATAGTCCTCTTCAGAAACCATCATACAAGACTGTCCAACAGGCTCTGTTTTCACTTTGTATCCAAGTGGGTATGTGTTAGACGCATGCAATTCAGTGTACTCCCTTGTTTTACCAGGAGATGTCTCTCCTGACACTGCGTAATTCACTTCAGGTGTGAGTAACTCAGCCATCAGGCTACGCACAGGAGCGTCAGAGAAGCACTGGTAATTTTGCGCGCTCAGCGGAGACGTGGAGTGATCACTGCACTCTTGGATGGAGGCACTACTGCAGCTGTCTGGAGAGTCGGGCAATGCGTAAGCGCACTGAGGTGGAGAAAGGCTGCCATCGTTTTGGTTGCTGCTGTTTATGACTTCGGAACCAATTGTGTTTGACAAAATGAATTCGAGGTCCAATAACTTTCCCAGATCGTCGTCTTCTTTAGGCGCCACAGCGGGGGACTGCACAATGCTGAACTCCACTTCGATTAGAGAGTTGTCACCTGTTGCGCAGTTGCGCGCACAGCCATCCATCTTGCCCACCTGTAAATGGAACAATGGGTATTCAGTTAAAACATGCCTACACCAATAAGTCTGATGCATTTACTATAATATACAAACTGAATATATTTATAACATAACTAAAAGGCCTACTTACGTTGTCAAACCGCGTAACGTCCATAGTTGGAACACCGGAGAAAGCTATAGGCATCAGGGCATCGGCCGCGGCCATGCTCAAATTCTTTAGAAAAGTCGAAAATGTGCGTCTTCCAACCGCTGAAATAGTGAACAGTCTAGATCCACTCACTCCATAAAAAGCTCTTCTAGGATACAGGATGTGAGTATCAACAGTAGCTGGTGACTTTTATAGGCCTCTGAAGCGTGGGAGGCGTGGCCTGCCCAACGGACCAACCTACACACATCCCCCAAGGTGATCAACACAAATAAGCATGCCTGTGCTTTGAACAGAAAGGCAAATTATGCAGTTTTCTTTGACTACCTATCTCAAGTAGCCTGCCATATACCTAACAGTTCAGTTTATAAGCCTACTTCCACTGCTTTTATGGCCAGTGTTGTGTGTGTGTATACTGGATAGCAATTGGATATATTCCACAACGATACAAAACGTAAAAAAAAAAATCTAAAGTAGCAGTAAGGTAGCCTACAATTACATTGCGTAGTAGGCTACCCTGCATTTACTTAGATGGCCAGTTCAAAGGTGGCACCAGATCTCATGGGAATATTTACGTCGCCTTGAGGCAGAAACGGGCGACAGCAGCCGCTGGATGAACGCACAGTCCAGCGCGCACATGAGCGCGCGGTTTCTGACACGTGGGGTAAAAAGCAAAACATTTCAACGTAGATATTTTGGATGTGTGGTTTCATGGTAACATATTCACGATGTGTACGTGTCATTAGTCTCAACTTGATCCTGACACGTTTAACATAAACTAAAAGGTGAGAACTGGTGGGTCATCCCCACACTCATCGAAACAACCTGATAATCAGGTTTCAACAAAGAACTACATGCTTACTAATGAGCCCCGTCGGCCTGCTACCATTGCTATGTTAATGTCCAGGTGAATGGACGATCAATTGTAGGAGTCTACGTTTTTTCTTGAAGGGAACGAACTGAGAAAAGATGCTATACTATAACACTTATCAAATGTTGTCTACCAGAAACAGTTTATTTTAAGCAATGTAATTTGGTGTTTGTATTCTGGTAAAGTAAACCTTGGCATTGTTTCGACCTTGGTCCAAATATAATGCAGAGTATGATGCAAGATAATTGTGATTAAAAATAAGTCTTTAGAAGGGATTTGATTGAGAGGATAAATGAGTGCATTGGTCTTTGCTGTGTGCCCGTGCGCTCCTGCAGGTGTTGTGAGCACCACTGCTTAGTCTCTCCCTCTTTTTATACTCTGTTATTTTTAACCCTCACTGCTTACGCAAAAATTAAATGCCTCGCGTCTGAGAGCCAAGTGGAAATGGACCCAGCTTCCTGAGGAAAAACTGGACACTTGCTTCCTCTACTTTCACCCTAAAACTCAGCATGCAGATTCATAAGAGGTCAACAGTTTGCTTTCCTGTCAATTTATAACCCGCCGGTCATCAGACTTTTCCTCGAAATAAAAGAACAGAATGTCTGACATTAGAGAAAAGAAAAAGAAAGCTATAATCTTGTTCAATCATGTGCAATATCAAACTTAGGTCATGTAGTGTAAAAAAATCTACATAGAACAGTATATAGAAACAGATAAAGAATTGCCCAAGGCCCAAGTTTCTTC
The DNA here is from genome assembly GCA_019453435.1 of Rhinogobius similis. NCBI lineage: Eukaryota > Metazoa > Chordata > Actinopteri > Gobiiformes > Gobiidae > Rhinogobius > Rhinogobius similis. The sequence goes on along the minus strand of CM033632.1, from coordinate 18,792,084 downwards.
CTTTGTCCTTGTCTTAAGGGGAACTTCCAGCTTGAGTGTTTTCAAAATACAATTACTTACTTACCTAGTCTGGGGCACAATCAAATATATATATATATATATATATATATATATATATATATATATATATATATATATATAGGTGCAGCTTATATAGTATAAGATATGTAGCTTATATAGTATATGTATAGTAGTATGTTAACATTAAAATGTTTTAGTAGCATGTACTGTAAATGGTTGCAGTAATAAAAGCTGCTGTAGTATTTTAGTTAAAAGCCGGGGTGGTGGCTGTTATTAATGATTAGCAGCAAATTCCTTCAAGTTTACACAGTGTACACACTTTTGAAATTTGAAGTATATTATTTTCTCCCGATAAAGATTTTGATCTTTTTGGTCTTGTGTTCTTGTAATGTTGATATACAGTATGGCGCACAGCAGTACAGCAACAGCAACACTAGAAATCTTGTATAAACATGCAAATTACAATTTAAAACTGAACTAAGAAGGTTTTTTGGAGAAAAAAACATTGTTTGGTATGTTATGACTTTTTTCAATCGTAGGCCTGTTTCAGTCAGCACATCTGTAAGTCAGTCCATTAACTTACAAATTATTGCAGAAATTGGAATGTTTCTGTAAATTCTTCATTGTATTTTTAAAAATGGAAACCCCACTGAATCAAATACTCAAGTGCATGTCATACAAATCTGCTTAATCCGTTTCAGAAGTTGCTTGTAACTTGGTTTCAACTGAAATTTTGTGCCACTTGAACAAACCAACTATAAAGGTATGCAAGGTGCCAGTATAATTCATAAGAAGTTTTATGTTTTACATACATTTTGTCAAAAGCAAAAGAAACAAATTCAGTCTCCTCAAATGATATTATATACGTTTACCTTTGTAAGTATTTGCTAGTATGCAAACGTCTAGTCATAGTTGCTTGAGCCATGTTGGAGACACACTCACATCCTGTATACAGACTGTTTGTGTTCCACTCCAGCTCCAACCAGAACAGCCAGGAACTACTTAGGGAACTGTGAGGACAAACTCATAAACACGCACTCTCACACAATTATCCTCCATCAGCCACAAAGCCAGGGGAAACCCAGCTGTTATCTCAAATAAATATGCCGCCTTGCATGGCATGAAAAAGCAACAAGTGATTAAAAGAAGAAGAAAAGAAAGTAAGAATTGGATGGTTACCTACAAGGAGGGCAACACAAGGTAAAGGGAAAGATATGCAGACAGACTAAATGAATTGTGGGTAAAGGCAATAACATGGTCCTGAGGCTGTGTAATCAGTAATTCTGCTCTTCCTGAGGCCAGACTCTGACGCCTCTTTGCTCAAACAGTCTGCTGCAAGGAGCAATGCGCTGTCTGACCACCACCAGACACCAACCTAACAAATAGGCTCAGTAGAAAACAAAAGAGATAGAATAAGCTGTCCAAATAATTTGCTAACATCTTAGAAGCAGTCAAGAAACTGAGAAAAAAATAAGATTTTATTGTAAGGTAAGATACAGAAACCACATGGTTTGTAACCTGTAAGTGAGCCACTTGTTTACTATTCAGCTCTGAATTTGTATTGATAGCTAAATTGAGGTATAGTTAGTATGCATAGTTTGCATATCTTGGAGCTAATGAAGTCAACAGTAAGCTGGGTGAATGCTTTTGTCAAGCAGACACTTCATGGTGAGTAAATGGTTTAGTGGTGATAGGGACTAATGAATCATTAGCAGTTAGCCTAATAAGATCAGGGAGCATATCGCAGGTGGGATCAGATCACTACAAAGAGAAAATACATCAAACTCTTTGGGCATTATGATTTTCGCATTTGGTAACTTTTTTCATTCATGTCGCTACTGCCCTCACTTACAAGGCACAATAAAAAATACTGTAAGACCTAAGATACAGTATGTCATATGGACATACGCTTCGGGCCTATCCTAAAACGTTGCTATCTGGACTCTTTGTAAAGCTGAGAGTATAGTTTTGACCTCTAGTGCCTGATATACTCTAATTACACTTGTACAAATGAATAAAAAGGAGTAAATTGTCAAGTCAAATGTGGGACACTCGCATGTGCACGCAAGCTTAATATTTAATAATAATAATAATAATAATAATAGTTATTATTATTATTATTATTATTATTATTATTATTATTATTATTATTATTATTATTAGTATTATTAGTTATTATTAGTATTAGTATTAGTATTAGTATTAGTATTATTATTATTATTTCTGAGAGCAATTAGATTTGCTTTTTAAAATTCAGGTCACTGTGCAGACTCAGACATGTCTAGGGCCATTACTACTTAAGAGATAACGGCATACTATTTGAGATTTGCTAATTGCAAAATTGTGATTTCTATTTGGTTGTGATTAATCCAGGATTAGTTGCAGCGCTCCCAATGTTATTTGGATCTGTGAGTGACAAAGTAATACAATTATTATTTTGGCCTGAAACTCATAAGAAACACAATCTTTGTGAAAATCCCTACGGACACCGTAAAAGTCAATCAAAGAACCATTGCTACCTCACTATTGGTCTGGTAAACTCTGGATCTGCAACTCTCCTCCAGGACCAGGGAACCAGTCTAACCTCTTTGTGAAACGGTTTCATTTGTACAACTTACAGCCTGCCATAAAGGATCAGTCAGCCAGCACCTCCAGGCCTCACCTGTTCTACCTGTTGAGTCGATTCCAAGTGTCAGATTTTCACAACTTTCCTTGTCACTGCATATGCACGGCATGTGTCCCACTAACGAATGTGAATTGTTCAGATATGATTTTACAGATTTTTTTTTTTACATCTTTTAGTTTTCTGTACCTGGTAACATACCTGAGTTTGGATCACGTTTAGGACTGGTAAAGAGACCTATTATAGCACAGACAAAATACGATTTTGATTATGAATTTCACAGAATTACTGGAAAATGCATTGGCTGTGATCTTGGTTAGTCCAACAAAAACTTTGAGGATAACTGTTTTCTAAGTGGAAAAAGACACCAAACACCAAAGACATAATTAGCAACTGATGTTAATTAAGGTTGTTAACATAGATTCAATAGGCTTTGATATACATATCCGCGTCAAAAGAACATTGGCATTCCAGGTCAGTAGCAGCACAAAGGCCTGTGAAACTCATTTTAAGACCAAAAGGAGGCATTACGTTTTTAGTATCTATGTGTACTCCAGACATCTCCAGAGTCTGACATTTTTTTGCAGCGTAGAAAAGATATTTTTTAATATTCTATACTGCATGGGTTTTAGTCAAATGTTCAGATAATATTAGAAGGGCTTTACAACAACTAACTTTGTGTTGTTGTCTAAAGCAGTGGTTCTTAAACTAGGGGTCGGGACCCCAATGGGGGTCGTGAAATGATTTCTGAGGGTCTCCAGATGATGAGGAAAAACGTATACAATAGTCTTAAACCAGGCTTGACACCCTTCAAAAGCAGTGGTGACTGTAGATTCCTATTTGTTGGCCTATCAAAGTCATTTTTCTAGGTTTATATTCTCAAAACATTAGATATAAGGCTAATTTATCACTTTGCGTGTCGCCAATTTTTTGTGTTTGGGGGTCGCGAATGTTAACTATTGTTATTTTGGGGGTCGCAACTGAAAAAGTTTGAGAACCACTGGTCTAAAGCATACTTTTGTTTTAGGCAACATTGACCTCAAACACACTATTGTGCCTTGTATCCTAAAAAGGTCACGAAACACAAAAGGTGAACAAAATCAGGGAAGACTGACACCCAAATGCACGCCACAGTTATAGTAACCAAGTATCATTACAAGTGGGATGCTGTTAACCAAAAGACCAGACAATGGAAGCGCCAATAAAAAAGGTAACAGGAAGAGACTTGTGTGCTAAAAGCAGTGGTTTGGATAGTGTTACGATGGTGCATATTGTCTATATGATCTGTATAGGAGCAATCCTTGTGCTCTTGGGCAATAATCTTAGCTGCTCCACTTAGCTCACTTTTCATTGGCTGAGCAGCGATCCTCTCCTAACCTGCCATGACACTCTAGATAGATACATGACAAAAGGACAAAACAACCCCTATTGTATGGTCTTTGTTCAAGGCATAGGACAACATACGATGCTTGACATTTTAGCTCATTATTTAAAATATAATAGTGTCCAAAACTGGGAGCATTGTGTTGCAAATAGCTCTTGCAGCTGAGCCGATTGAAACCAAACATCTCCTGACACGTTTTATGGCAACATGCCATGTAATTCACCGCACCTGTATAGCCAAAGGAAGCAGTGAATGTACCAATCCCAAAACTTGTATCTCACCAAGATATATGCTAAAATACGTAGTTATTGCAAGAATAGCTTATTACTCTGCTTTGTGTCACGGACCATCAAGAGTCTAAAGAAAGGTGCCGTACAGCGCGGGTGACTGAGAGGCCAAGGGGTGATGTATTGTGCACAACATGTAATGCATTCTGTGCCAGTAAGGTGTCTCATGTTGGGGTTAGTTAGATCTATTACTTTAGGGACCACCCAAGCAGCACTCGAACAGTGAGATTTTTTTCTTTTTATTCAACAATATGCAACATTTGCAAGAATATGCAACATTGTAAAACTTGGTAGTGTATTGTACAAGTGATTTCAGGTAATCTTTATGGGGGATAGAAAATGTATTCTTTTTGCATATATTTTGTAAGTTGCATAAACAGCTGACTCATTTGGCTCAATTGATAACATGGTATGGGACAAAAGGCTATGATTAAAGTATAATTGTAGCAAACTAGGACTTGCGAGATGTTTTATGACTTTAAAAGCTAAATATAAAGTAAATAAGTATTCAATTTCTGCAATTGAATAGTCTCTTAGCTTTTTGTAACAATCGAAAATAATGAAGTATAAAATATGGTCTACACCAACTGGCGATATCGTGATCTCAAGCATTCAAAGATGGAAGTCTGAGCAAACGTTAGTCAGTTCATGTATGGGAGATGTAGCGCGCTGGCAGCAAACCAATTTCCCTCTGTTTTTTTAAGAGCTGGCTAGTCAAAGGACTGAAAGGCTGGAAGACAGACAGGAGAGCAAATAATTACCTTTCCCAGGTAGCTGTGCTGATTGTGGGGGGCTGCAGGATGAGTGAAGAGGGCTCTGTGTCTATGTCACAGAATGTGTGTGCCCAACCTGAGCATGTCCTTTTGACCTGGCAGTGGGGCAGACACACATAAACAGTCAGTTTTGTGTCCCCAGACAAGAGGGCTGCTTTCACCTGAGTCCAAAAAAATGTACACATATGCACACATGCCCCCTCCGCTGGGACAAAGAGGAGCACACAGGAGAACTGAGAGGGCCCGCTCTAGAGCAGGGGTAGAGGAGTCATCCATGCAGGTTTGTATTAATCTTTATATAGTATATACAGTATAAGCCTCTGGGCATGGGTTTGCATCTCTCTACTGGTCCCATTTTTGGGGGTATTTGGTATTTAAATATTACATGTGTATATTGTTATTTAAAAAGGTGTTCATTGTGAAGTGCAATATTTATCTAAAATGGCTTAATAGCAAATACGAGTCCATTTAAACTGCTGAAGTAAGAGGTGATTTGATGTGGTAAACCTCAAACAGGAAATGAATTAATAAAATAAATACAGTTTTTGAACATTAGGATGTACAAGATGAAGTTCAACTTTATGACAGTTCAGTGTGTCTTAGTAACTTGTACAGATTTGTGTTTGGTCTCACTTCCAGAGCAGGGTGTTCCACACAACTATTTGTTAATTTGGCATGGGCTGGTGTCAGCTGGCATCAGATTATACTATGATTCATAAACTTCACCATTATATAACAGCCTTTTGTGGAAATGAAATGCCAGTGACAGAGGGTGGATATCTGTGAAATACATGGTAATGAAGTAAATGATCAATGGTCACATTTTTATATAGCACTTTTCCACCTTCGAGGCACTTAAAGCGCTTTACATCAAGGAACGATTCACCCATTCACTGACACATTCATTCATACACCAGTGTATGCAGACACTGAAGACCCTACCAACTGAGCTACTGCTGCCCAGTATAGAATAAAGGTTTAATTATGTTAATATTTGCGTTTAATCACCCAAAATGGAGCAAATATTGCATAACCAGAGCTATATTAAGAAGATATTAGTCCACAATGAAAAATAGATAAACAGTCATTGAAACATCCTATGTGCTTTGAATTGGAACTTTAACGTGTAGCTATGTAGACTTCAGAAATGTGGAAAACGCTGAAATGTAACATAATGTAACTCCTTTAGTGATAACAAATTGTATGCAATTTGGAAACTGGATTTCAATGCAACATATACAAAGGTGCTTATACTAATAGGAACCCCTTTGGGTTGTTAAAAGGATGTCAATCAGACTTTTGTCTTGTGTTAAGGCAAGCTCTTCTGTTTTCTTATATTGTGGAGTTCATTAAACCTGCCAAGCCTGTCACAAACATATGAGGGTGTTATTGAAGAGGTTATTAGGCAACCAGCACCACCGCCGGCCTGAGTATAGTTTTAAGAATTACCAACAGAACATAAGTACACACAGCCGAGGCAATCTCATGTTACATTGTTTTGCTGAACTTGGTGTTAAAAAGAAGCTATTGCTTAATACAATACTCAGGGTAAGTTCCTATAAATCATACAGAAAAAGATTATACCTTAGAGCTAATTTGTCACTATACATAGGTATTTTGTGTGGAACAGGCACACAGAGACTAATTCTGCACTGTTGTGCAAACTGCACTGATCCCTGAGGTGGTCCTGAGTGTTTTGCACCGAGCTTAACGGCTGCACATTCATCACAGAGCTTTACAAATCTTGACAAGTTTTCACACTCGTAATTTGTCATCATACGTGTGTGTATGGGAGCTAATTTGACTGAGCCCCCTCGTCTGTCACAGGTAAGAGGCTAATGGAGTCCACTTCAGATAACCACTGTTTGACCAAGTCTGTCTCCAGCCTTTAATAGTTTGTCTCAACAAGCAGGCATGCGAAAACAAACGCAACCGGTAGACCCTCCCCCGCATCACACTCACTGAAGTTATTAGCAAATGTCAGGGGTGATGGGGAATTCTTTCTAGACATCGCAAATATGGAATAGTAAATGCCTTTATTACGCTCATGTTTCTACACAATGTATATCTTCAATATTAATATGATTATGGTACACCGCGAGCCCTTGTAAAGTCTCATGTTGTAGGCCCAGACACTTGCTCTTATCTTAGTGTTCAGACTTTTACATTTCTGTTGTAAAAGGCTCTATCTCGACCAGCACTGTCCAACCTGTTAACAGATTAATGAAGGAAAGACTAATCAGTAGTTTTCACTGTGCTGTTGTTTGGGCAGAGCTGAATGTGCAGACATATTCCCTGTACTTTGAATTCATGTATATGTGATACTATTATTTTATAGTTACTACACCACATCACAAAATAAACTTATAGCACCACAAGGTGTTTTCACACATTACGGTACCAAGAACTAAGCCCTCCTTGCTTGTGTTCATAGTGATTGAAAATGGGTCTAACTGGCTTTACAATTTGCATCTGTATAGTGTACATTTGATTATGTAATGAAGCGGGGGTAGTACTCCTTCTACTTCTATTAAGCATTGTGAACCCCGTGCATAAACAAAACCACTCAAACAGAGTTGCAGAGTTATTTGGAATTTTTATTACTAATACTAATTTTGCTACTCTGTCCAAGTAATTGCTCTTGTGGATCAATGCAGTTTGTCTAAGTCTGAGATTGAAGGAATGAAGCTTCCCAACAAAGGCTTTTGGGAAAAAGTGTTGTACATTATTATTATTATTATTATTATTATGTTCCTGATCTGAATGATACCTGCAGTATCTGCTCCTGAACTGGGGCTAAAAAAGTCCCCAAAGTGTGGCCCCAGTCCCTAAATCCAATTGGGGTCCAGGGCCAGGTGCAATCCAGCATCTAGTCAGACCAGGTACAATTTGGTAACACAAGCGCATGTAGAACACTGCCTTCATTGCAGAATCATTTTCATTATTCATTTCATTATTGATCCATGGGATAAGTTACTGGTGCAGTAGCTAAAAAAAATCGTAATAATTAGCAAGTAGTAACCTAAATTCTGAATAACTGTGACTGGTTGCATTTTTTAATAATTTGTTTGTTTGAACTTTATTATCACAGTATTATGTGCATGATTACAGTGCTCAGAAGGAGAAGGATGAAGGAGAAACCTCACTTTCCACACCACCCAGATAATAACGTTAGAGCCAGTTAGAACTGTCGCCATGTGAACGTGAGCAAGGGGTAATGGATGGTTCATCTGACTAAATAGGGAACAGGATATTATAGGGGCTTAGTTCTGTTATGTGCAAAAATCAAATTTCTCGACAATGTGAAAACCCCTATAGCTGCACTGTAACAATAGGTAAGACAATTTACTTCATTGAATAAACACCATAATACATTAAGAATAAATAATTACCTGCCTTTTATAATGCACTATATTGTGCATGTCCTGTAAACAATTTGTGAAATAACTGGTTTCATTTTACAATCCAGTCTGTCTCTTTGACAGGTCGAAGCAGATGTGAAACACAGACAAATTAATCCTAACCCTAACCTTGTTGTGATGATTCATTATACCGATATTACACTGACAGCTCGCAGACTAATGAGTGGGGGAGTGTTTTCTCTTATGTAGCTAAATGCTGTATGTGTTCAAAAGAAATACTAAGAAGACTTTTGCTCTGCTTTTGATTTGATTATTTTTCCAGAGGAAAAATTGACGTTCTGGCAAGGCAAATTTATTTGTAAAGTACAATTCGTACACAAGGAATTTCAAAGTGCTTTACATAACAGGAAAATTGCATTAAAATCACAAAACACAAACAGAATCATAAAAAAGTTAAAATGCTTTAAAAGAGAAGAGTGCGGATGGATCTTTCAGTCATATGCACATCAACACAAAACCGTTTTTAGTCTGGATTTAAACATGTCAGAGTGGAGGCCTGTCTCACATCTTCAGGGAGACTTCCAATTTTTAGCTGCAAAAAACTGATATGCTGTTTCGCATTGTTTAGTCCTGACTCTGGGCACCAGCAGGAGGCCCGTCCCTGAGGTCCTCAGAGTGCGAGATGGTTCATGTGGCTCTAACATGTCAGAGATGTACTTTGGTGCTTGGCCGTGGATGGACTTAAACACAAGCAGAGCTGCTTTAAAGTCTATTCTCTGAGCCACAGGAAGCCAGTGCAGAGACCTGAGCACAGGACTAATGTGATCGTACTTCCTCGTTCTTGTCAGGACTCCAGCAGCATTCTGGATGTACTGCAGCTGTTTTACAGCTCGTTTGGAGAGGCCAGTGAGCGGCCGCTACAGTAGTCTAACCTCCTGGAGACAAATGCATGGATAAGTCTGGTTTAGACACTATACCTTTGATTTTGACAATGTTTTTTAAATGGTAAAAATCTGTTGATGTTATTGAGTTGATGTGGCTGTCAAAGTTTAAGTCGGGGTCATTTTCCCCCCTAGATTTCTAACATGATTTGTAGGTTTCAGAGCGAGAAACTGGAGGTGACTGCAGACATTTTTCTTTGTTTCTGCGAGCCAAAGACAATGATTTCAGTCTTGTCTGAGTTTAGCTGTTTTGCATCCTCACACTGATCTGTTGGATGCAGTGAATCCACTGGTCCATATTCACCTGCCGCCAGTGAGATATAGATCTGAGTGTCATCTGCATAGTTGTGATAAGACACATTACTGCTGAGTCTTAACTGACCTGATGGCAGCATAAAGAGGTTGAGCAAAAGGGGCTCGGGATTGACCCTTGGGGCACCCCACAGGTCAAGCCCATGTGGTCTGAGACACAGTTTCAAATCTCAACAAAGTACTCCCTGTCTTCCAGGTAGGACTTCAACCAATTTAGGGCGGTGTCAATGATGCTCACACAGTCCTGTCTCTGTAAGAGAATCCCATGATCAACTGTGTCAAAAGCAGCACTCAGATCTAACAGAATTAAAGTGGACATATCATGCTTTTATTTTCACCTTTTGAACATTTAAAACATTTACCTGGGGTCTAAATAAACTATACCTGCAATCTACAGTCTGAATTCCTCCTAATTTTCTTTCTACATGCCTCTCTTTTACCCCTTTTGTAAGGAGCGCTTTTGAGCGCCTTGTTTTGGCACTGTCTCTTTAAATGCAAATGAGTTAGTTCGCACCCCACCCCCTCCCATGCGCATTGCATGCATGCTCCGCCCCGTTCAGCCATTGTTGTAGTCCCAAACACAGTCCGTCTGTCGGATCCAAAACTTCTCCAAAGTTCGCTACGCGCTCCGTTAGCTTAACTGTGTGTGAAAGATGTTAACAGGTTGTCTAATGGACCCTCACTTTACCATCTTACTACAACAACAGTCCGGGGGAAAAGGCTACTGTCAAGTCAGTCAGCGTAGTTATGGTGCTGCGGGCTACGCTTGCTTCGCGCTAATGCTAGCGACATGCTAACGTCAGCTACGAGCAGTCTGATGTGAGTTCTGCCTTATGAAAACCTCAAAAATAAATGTATTATATGTATATATAAAGACATGTGCCCTAAGCAGCTGGAAAACAGCCGAGTAAAAGATGGGCAGCTCCAGGTGTAACGCTAATCCCTCACAAATGGCCAGAACACAGGTAAAGAATGACTGGATAAAAAATAGGTCTAATAAACAGTGTTTCAGCGTTTCTTGACTTACCGCTCCGCTATATCGTCATCTCCATAGACCGAAGTAACTGACCCTTCGATCAAATGCAATATTTGAGCAAATCCCTCGTTGTACTGGCAGAGGTTACTGAAGCACTCCTCTTTGAAGTGCTTAGCGCACACAAACGGAACTTTCCCCACTGTCGGTGGTACATTACCACGAAAAATAAAACGTAACCAGCCGATCTCAGTTGTTCGGATGCAGGCGGTCGGTGTAATGAGTTGTGCTGGTAACACAACCAAGAACAGAGCATTTTAACTTGTCTACTCGCACCTTTGACATCTTTGCGCTTGGACTACAAAATCGCTACGAGGAAAATAAAGATGGCGGTCTCTGCCGGAAGCTCTTGACCTTGTTTAGTAGTTCCGCTGTGACGTGATAGAAAAAATACGTAACAGATAATGCGGATATTCGAACGAACTGAGAAATATGTTGCAAAAATTATATAAATATATCTCTGCAGCTACTTAAGTGATTAATTTCAACTTTTAGCCACTACCAGACACCCACAGTACACAATAAAAGGTATCTAAGGGCCAAAAAAGTAGATTTTGCATGATATGTCCCCTTTAAGACTCTGCAGACTCTGCAGATGTGAGGTCTAAAACCTGACTGGTAAACATCAAATTAGTTTATTAAAAGGAAGTCAGTGAGCTGTTGGTAAACAATTTTTTGAGGACTTTGCCTAAAAATGGCAGATTTGAGATGGGCTGGTAATTTTTCAGTATTGAGGCATCAAGACTGCTCTTCTTTAGGAGAGGCTTGACAACTGCAGTTTTCAAGGCTCTTGGGAATGTTTCAGATCTGCTTTGAATTATTGCATATGAATCGTAGCATTTTGATACTGATTGCAAGAATAATGGTTGGCTAATTGGCAAGAACCTCCCTTAGAGGCTGAAGATCTAACTATCTTTCCTGGTATCCCCCTTTAACTTCAAGGAAACACTAATATAAATATTTATAGAGGACTTAAAAACAACCCCTCTTTATTTTTAATAATAAAAAAAAAAAAGATGACTTCAGAAAATCTTTTACCTTGCCTAAAAGCTGGGGTTCCTGATTTTTACACTCCAAAACTGGAAGTATTAAAATCTGTCTAACTAGTTCCTAGCTCTCACAAACCCTTTGGCACATTGTTAATGTTCACATTCCTTTTAAGAAGCATTCATGGATTTAGAACTCCTGTTTTCAGACAGCGAAGTGAAACTTGGTTGGTGTCCCCAAGCAAAGCCAATCAGAGATTATTAGCAGGCGACAATGCACCGTGGTCTAATTTTGTTACAGAGTGCTGCTTTTTCAAGATACTCTTTGGTGGAAAAAAAATTCAAGGTTCCGCTGCTTTAATCTTGGTTTAAAATGTGTGCGGTCATAGCATTCTCAACCGCAGCTACTTTAGGTATCTGATGTATTATACTCACTTCATTAATGGACCACACAGTTAGTCAACAAGCACGCTGTTGCTGCTTCTCCATTGAGCTGGTTGGGTCCAGAAATGGCGCCTGTGGTTTCGTGATAGCATCGCCCCCCCGTAACCACATAAAGAGCAAAAACCTACAGTCAATTACAACATTAGTACAGCACAGATCAGGAGATGACTTTGTTCACAAGCGCTGAATAAACAGTGGTAGAAGCAACACATACACACACAAATACTGCAAATATCCTGCTCCAGCGCATAAAAAATAACTGTGGTCCTTATTCAATGAGGATATTTTCTAGTTGTAGTCTAATAATAACAAATAATAGTTTAATAATAGTGGACTGAAGAACATTTTCATAACTCTTAAATCTTTTAAAGGTGCAATATATAACTTTTCTGGTGCAGTCCATCAATTCTTTGTCTCCATGGAGATGTTACTTCCCCTGGGATGGTCCCTCTCTATCCATCTTTCCATCTCTATGGAAAATAAATAAATAAACGCAAAAATGAATAAGATGAAGTTACAATGACCAAACACTTCTGGAGTTGTGACTATATAGGCGTGATGAGTTCCCAATCTCATAAATGCCACTACAAAGTCAATAGTTCAATTTTTTGCTTTTTCAGATTTCATACGAGGAAGAGAGCATACATAGATTATTGATGGGCTGCATTTACCTTTTCAATTTCTATGTTTGATCAAAGCTTTCTTGTACAATAAACTGCAAAATGAAATATCATATCCAAACTCCAAAGTCCAAAGTTTTTGAAGTAACAGTTAAACAGTACATGTTTGGGCTAGTCATCTGGCATTGAGCAAGTCTATATGTCAAAATCTTTAAGTCTCCTCACTTCACAACTTGAGAGTGACAGTAGTCTTACTTCACTACTTGAGAGTGACAGTAGTCTTACTTCACTACTTGAGAGTGACAGTAGTCTTACTTGAGTGTAAGTGCTAAAAGATTGGAAATAAAACAACAGTTCACGACCTGCATTCAACATGAACAACACAAACGCTTATACAATTCTGGACATAAAATTAAGTCTCTTGGATTCAGCTAAGCAAATAGGTAAAAGCCTCATATAATTAATTGCTGCCTGGGTGATTGTCTTTCAGCTGCAACACTTAAACCCATCTGATACAGTGAGTGGCTTCTCATTTCTGTAACAACCATGTGGAAAGATAAATCCTGAGACTGCTGAAAAGATGTCAAAGTTTGAGAAGAGTCAAATCATTGGCATCAAGTGGAGAAAACATCTAAGGACATTGCAGAAACTTATCTTCTGCAGCTCTTAACCCCACTGAGAATCTTTGGGATGCGCTGGAGGAGGCTTTGCTGATACTCTCTATCATCAATACAAGATCTTGGTGAAAAATGAATGCAACACGGATGGAAATAAGTCTTGAAATTGCAGAAGCTTTTCGGAGCAGTGCCATAGAATGCGCGTTGTAATCAAAGCAAAAGGCGGTCCAACAAAATGTTACATTGTGTGGCCTTTTTTTTCCTGTGTACACTTTTTTCTTGGTCAAACAGTGTATAATTTAGCACTGAAAAAATCCTCTAATGAACAACATGATTTAATTCTTATTTACATAATCAGATCACAATTTGTTTAACATACTTAAATTGAGCCAAGCAGGGCAAACTGTGAAACCTAAAATGACACGGAGTAGTACCTGATACCACAGGTGATACAGGCCCGAGGTCACTCCAGCGTCATTAATCCTCCCCAGGGGCTCAGAGAACTGTTGTGGCTGGGCCTGCTCTCTGGTTTGACGCCTCGGGCCGTCCCAGGACAGATGGGATTCACTGGTTTCCTACGGGAGCTGCTCCACACTGGAAATCATACACCTCCAGAGCCAGATCTGCAGCACAAGATAACACAGTCAGTAACACTAACCTGCTGCCTTTCACTGCTGTTGTTTTTAACTTTGTGGAGCAAGAAATATGAGATGAGACATTTTATCAGCAAAAGTATGGATCCAAACTTGATTGTATAAGCTATGTGAATGTGCATAATAAATAATAGTTTAATAATAGTTGACTGAAGAACATTTTAACATCTCACTGAATCTTTTAACTTTTAATCTTCTAAAAGGGTCCGTCAATTCTTTGTCTCCATGGAGATGTTATTGCTTTGACTGGGATGTTCCACTGTATGGCATTAAATGTATCCAGCTCTGTGGAAAATCAATAAATAAACGTAAAAATAAATAAGATTAAGTTCAATAACCAAACACTTCTGGAGTTGTGAATATAGGCGTGACCAGTCCCAGTCTCATAACTGAATTTTTATGTCTAAGCACAGCTTTCTTGTACAGTATAATGCAAAATGAAATACCTTATCTAAAGTACTTAAATGGTGTTTGGGCTAGCCGTCTGGCATTGAACAAGTCTATGTGTCAAAATCTTGTAGTTGAAATGTTTCAAAATAGTTTCCATACTTATTACGGTACGTGACTTGTAATGTTGCAACTGATACATAAATAAGATGTTGAGACACTAATTTCAAACCATACATACTTTTTTTTACTTGTCACTTCACTGCTATGTGAATCTGCATTACGTAACAGGGCACAGACTTACATGGAACCGTTTTAAATTCAAGTTTGGCTGTCTTCCTCCAATTTATTAATAATACTGATAGTTACAACAAGAAGTGTTTGGGAGTTATTTATATATAAATATATATATCATATAATATAATCATTATCTTATAATTACTATTATCGTTATTATGTAAGTTGGTTTTTTTCATGTTTCATACAGGGAGTTTTATGATGTAATTTCTAAGCAGCCATTGCCCTCATTTGAAGCTGAATAACAGGACCCTCTTCTTGCCGTATCAACTGATATGCATGCCTTTGTTGGTTGGCTGGTTTTTCATTACACACTTGGCGTAATACTTGAATACTTGTAATAAAAATGAAACTGAAATATGTGATGTGGGTGCAGTAGCTCTCAAAAGGCATAGAGTTAGTAAAATAATAACCAGGCAGCCGTCAGTCAGAGGTGAGTGAGCAGGTGAGCTGGTTTCAGTGTGACAGATCACAGCCTGGACCTTTAGCCTCTCGACACCTCTCGTATCCCCCCTGGACACCGGCCATTACTCACCAGACGCCAACGGTGCCTCAGACAACACATCCACCTGTTTGGAGCTTCTTTTATCTGTGTTTAGTCCAATATTGTTTTCTCCCATAAAAAAATTGGATTGAGGACTAGGCTTTTAAGGTTATGGCGAATGGAAATGAACTTCCAATATATCAGTAGTCTAACATTAAAATAGTTAATGATTTCAAAACTATCTATGTTTTGCCGGAAATGTTCCACGATATGGCATCAAATGTAAATCCATCAAATGTAAATCTATCACATTAAATCTATCAAATGTAAATCAATCAAATGTAAATCTATCAAATTAAATGAATCAAATGTAAATCTATCAAATTAAATGAATCAAATGTAAATCTATCAAATTAAATGAATCAAATGTAAATCTATCAAATTAAATGAATCAAATGTAAATCTATCAAATTAAATCCATCAAATGTAAATTTATCAAATGACATCTATCAGACGTAAAGCTACCAAATGGAATCTATCAAATGTAAATCTATCAAATGAAATCAATCAAATGTAAATCTATCAAATGAAATCAATTGAAATGAAAATCTATCAAATCAAATCTTTAGTGCATTTATTAAATTAGAAGTGGTTTAGTTGCAAAGAAATGCACTCATATATGTGTGAGCAGATCTGAACTTGGGCCTGTGTCACCTGCTTGTATCCATGGAGATAGTCGAGAGAGAAGTTTAATGTCATACACACAGAACACACACAAAGGGCAAAGCAATAATATCGCCAGGGAGTCAAGCAGGTGGCGGACCGTCCGTCAGAAACGTTACACAGCGCATCTTTAAACACTTCACACATAAAGATCCACATTTATACAAAACACACTGACAGCTAGAGGTCATGACCTGCTCTTGTCCGTTCAAAGTTCAACACCTCGTGACATCTTTCATGCTCGGTACAGCTCTTCTAGACTCACTTGTCATCTGCGATCTTAAAACATAACTCTTCATGCGCTCTGACCTCTCTCCTGCCTGATACTTCCAGCAACGTCACCAAAAGCCTCTAGGACATAACCCCTCGCTTCCTTAATCCCGGGACCCCTCCTTTTCCATCATTAGTCACTTTCAACGCTCTGATCTCTGCAGCTCTCCCCTTACAGGCCTTTGTTTTTGGGCACTTTTTGGCTCATTCAGGGCAGCACAGTGCACTCTGTCAGTGTCAGCGCCCGTCAGGTTGGATTCTCACAGGTGAGGCCTATAGGATCAAAGAGAGAGAGGGACATGTCAGAGGCATCGGAAATGATGGCATTCGTAAATCTCAGAGTCTGTCACTTTATGGTTACTTGCCGTTATGTTTAAGTCATTTCATAATTAGAATGAAAAATTAAATAAATACAAAAGAACAACAACAAAAAAAGACTGATGTACATTTTATAGTAAAACAATGACGATGAAAGAAGTTGATTTGCCATACATTTGTAGCTTTTATTTTCTACAAAAGCTTAGAGCAAGTATGACACTATTGTCTATGGATACAGAGGTGTAGTTTAATAATAAAACAGGCATAGTGAATAGTCTGTCAGCTTTTTTTGTTGAGCCATAATTTTTTTCAAGGCTGTGAGAGTGTGACTGACAATTAAAACATTGACAAAACCACTCATTCAGATAAATTGTCTAATCCACTTGTCCTCCACTGAACAATTTTCAAAACAAAACATGCATCATAATTTTAGATTCATCATTGATTTGGTTATGGTCTATCTTCAACAAAAAGCTATTCAAATGTCACAGTGTATTTATAATGTCATTTGTTTGGGTGTTTTTCACTTAGGTCTTTCTACACAGATGGACCGGTGATGCAAATAAATTGGATAATCAAAATAATCAACGTAATAATAATAATAATAAACGTAATTATCATGTCTGGTTATTATTCTGTTCAGGGTCTGGGCTGTATATTCTACAGAGAAAATGCTCAAATTTGGACATACTGTATTTTTGTCTATGGTTACTCCTGAACTGCGACTTGCGAGATTTTGTTTAAAAAAAAAAAAAAAAAAAAAAAAAAAAAGTATATTGTGTTACATGTCAGAGTTTGACGCAAATTTTGGTCAGAATAAATAAAATTAGGCATGATAAACCGTTGTCCATAGGCAATGATAAAGAAATAATGCTGTGTCATGATTATTGATCTTTTATTGTAAAATATAGTGGCTGAGTCAATATTTATATAGTTTATAAAACTATATGCAACATGAAAAGTAGTGCAAAGTTTATATTGCATAATCTATGACAGAACCCTTGCATAATCTAAGACTCTTGCTACTGATATGACAAGAACACTCTAAGGCAGGGCCTCTTCCATGGAAATACTCATGTACTCATTGATGGAAAGAGGAAACTCAGTTTATTTATGGTCAGGTCAGATCAATGAGGTCTCACTGGTGCTAAATGTAACAACATCAACCACTGGAAAAGGCTTCTACACCTGCAGCTGCGGTCAAAGATCAGTCATAGGATAGCATAGGAAAGAATACATAAATATGAATACGCCAGATGTAGTGAAAGGCAAACTACAAAAAATGGCAAAAGCTATACCTATCTTGTATCAATAGATGGATATGTTTTTTTTTTTTTAAATAACAGGTATATGTACCTGTATAAGTAAGTCATGTGAATTCTATTTCCAGACTGATTACTCATCGTCAGGCGTGACTTTACAATGTTTCCAGATTCCAGTTAAACAATTGTAAAACTTCACATGCTATGTCCACATACCATGACATTTAAGCAACTTCCAAGGAATATACCATCAAGCAAGCCTGTGTCTCAATGACTTATTATTGTGCAGTGATTCTTATGAAGAAGTTTAAGAGTTTACGAGATGGATGTGAGAGAGAGACACATGATTAAGGAGGTGTTCTTTGGGCTCTCCAGGGGTCCTGATGCTGTCCACCCATCCTGTACACACCTGACTACAACAGAAAGCCCTCCTCGTCTTACCTGCATTACTGTGAGGAAGCTGACTCCACCGAACACAGCGGGATGCTAATTTCACAGCTTCACTCTTTCTGCGCCTAGAGGTGTCCACTCAGGGCCGAGGTTCTCATGGATGCCAGCACATTTACCAGGCAAGACTCAGCAAGTCCCTGACAAAGCTACCTACAATCTGCAACATATTAATTTATGCAACAAACAAACATTTGGCAGGTTTAGATGCTCAATCGAGCATGTATTAGCATTGAAAAAAAAATGTAAATTACAAAAACAAAAACTGCCCTTTCTTTAAAAGTGTTTGACTTTCTGAGATGTCTTGATCTGTATCAGTAAGGCTACATGGTAAAATGAAATAAACTACTACTTGTCTTGAAAATTCTGTTCTGTTTTGTTGAAAATAAATGGTATTTCACTTATCGGAATATGTAAGTACCAAGCCTTTTTCCATTCAAGTTTCAAATGTTGAATTATGAAGGGTAACAGAATTAGAAGTAAAAAGAAGTAAAAGCCCGTGGTGAGCACTCGGGGCAGTGACCCCTAAACTGGAGGAGTGGCTACAGCAGATCTCAGTACAGAAAACAGGGCTAGAACAGCTAACAGCTGTGTGTATGTGTGTGTGTGTGTATATACATATATATATATATATATATATATATATATATATATATATATATATATATATATATATATATATATATATATATATATATATATATATATAGCTTAGACTCTTCTAATACTCACAAATGCAACTTGCGAGTTTACAATGGGATTAGTACAGGGTTTGTGTATCCTCATTACCAGGACTATTCAAATACAAATGTGCTCTGCTGCAGTAAACGCATCAGGCTTCAAGTGGAAGTACTTCAAACAAGCACTGCAAACACATCGCTACGTTCCACAAGATGACAGAGCACCATATTATGTCCCATAAAACATTGGTTCTTAGCTGGTGTGTTAGGGTCCCAATGAGAATGGTATATGAGATAAACATTGTTTGAAAAGTGTTACATATTTTACTGATCCCCAGCAAAGTTCAACTTATCTTCAGATTGTCTTTATTATTAGAAAAGTAAAAAAAAATAAAAAAATTCCATTGCACACAAAGGGGTGATGTGGGTGAAAGTGGGTCTGATCAGTTAAGTAAAAATAATTCTACTCAGTAAGTATTAAAGATATGCATGGGTTTGAGCTTTTGTTATAATATAAATGTTTTGTTTCCTGACAAGTTTAAGATAAGATTTGGATTTACAAATCTTCTACTAAAATCAGCTCTATCAACAAACTTGTGTGCAGTTAAGAGTTTATTAGTGCATTTAGTCCATAGCCCACAGAGCACACTGTTGATACTGTCCCTTGGTTTTTAGCATCACAAAAACTACATTTTTTCTGTTTATTATAACACACAGTTTCACTGATAAGACTTCAGAGGGATTCTAATTGCTGAGCTTAACTGGAGCACAAACACCGGTGGTCAGATGCAGCATGAGCAATGATCACATGGTAAAAAAAACTGAAATAGATCCACTATTACACTGTTACAGTGCCCGGATTTAGCAAGTTGAGTTAGTAGGAAAATTTCTGAAAATGTTAAACTATCAGTTTTGTTGTGGTCCAGATCACTAGGACTACTTTAACAGATACCAATAAGAGATCAATACCACTTTTTCGGACAATGAAAAATGTCTGAACAATGAATTGTCTTAATGGTGAAATCTTGTCTGGAAACAGTTATTAACCCAATACCAGGTAATTGTAAATGCTCCATTGGGTCATGGTTTAATATTTAATATAGTTTAGATATTAAAATAATGCCATTTACTGCGTGTGTGAAAAATATTGTTGGCTGCACAGCAGGAGCTACTATGCCTGTATTCCTTTGAGGTCCCACCCTTAAATCCCAAACCTCTCAAATTACTGCCAAGAGTTAAGAAGATTTGTCAATACAAATGACTTACCAATAAAAGAGCTAGCTGTACAATATATGCTTGCTTAGAGAGTTCACATCAAGTCAAAAGAGAGAGCGAAATATGATTTATGCTCCATTTATGACTTTCCGAGCAATGGTTTGTTTTGCTACCACCACTGTGCCTTATGGGGATGCCCAGTGGGGTTCACAGCAGGGGCAAAAATACCTGTCCAGCCCCTTTCCTGAGGTCCACCTACCATAAAAACACCATCATTATTTATGGACGGCCTACAGCTCCATTTACAAGCCAGTGTTTGTTTTAAATGAACTGTGAAATCAAAAGGACAAAGGTGATTTTACAGCTTGGATAAGTAATGGCACCAGCATCTTCACAAGATCACAAAAGGTATGCAGTGGGACCATATACAGTATGTGAATCCAACTCTATACACTCTCCTCCACATTGCTTTTATCCATCTGACCCTTTCTATATCTACTGCCAAAAAAAAAATATAATAATAATAATAATAATAATAATAATAATTAAAATGACTAAATAACAGGCATCTGTAAATAGTATGGTGATATTACAGAAGAACATGGGCCAGTCAAGTTCATCACATTTGGTCCACTTGTACTTGTTTGGTTCAGCTTTGAACCCAGTTTAATTTTGATTTACTTGATATAGTTCTGTTCTAGTCCTCCCTGGTTGTGGTTTAGTCCCAGTTTAGTCTCAGTTTTAATGTGGCGTTGAAGTGTGAGCACATTCTATTTTGCTTCTGACAATACCAGAAAGCAAATAATAGTCACCAAATGATTTTGATTATTCATCATAACTGCATTTTAAGATTGTATGTTTTTTTTTTTCATTGAGGTGAACTTTACTCATGCCGGCATACTTTGACACAAGGAGTGTTTCACATTCACTTCACATTTAAGAATTTGAATGGTTGCATTATGTAATACTATGGCGTTTAAATTCCCCACAAAGGCTTTCCTCGTATGCTGGAATGCACCTGTGCAGACTTGCTCCCTGCCCTGATCAGCCCGGCTCAGCTCCAGCCCTTGCCTGCTGCCAGCCTGGTCTCCTGCAGCTGGAGGAGGCTTCACAGTGAGGAATGCCTGTTGCCATTTAAGCACCATTACTACCTGCTGCTGTCCCATTCTGCTCGTCCTCTATTGCCTGGGGTTCATATTGGATAAGAGCCGTAAAGCCCCACGTTTCATGGGGCAGGGCCAGGGTGTAATTGAAAGGGGGCAGGCGCTTATTCCCTGCACCGCGGGGGGCTACAATCACAGGCTTCCCCTAGCCTTTGGGCCGTCCTGACAGGCACTAAAGAGGGCCTAAAGAGGGCACGGCAGGGGATGATATCAAACTCCAGCAGGGTCCGAGGATAACAGCACCAGGCTCAGCTGGAGAGGACACACGCACACACTCACAGCCACTCTGTCTGTCACGACTTGTTTATTGGTCTGAATAAAGCTCTGTAGTTACTTCAGAGGCAAAGAAAGAGGAAGGAAATTGTAAATTAAAATGTCCCCATTAGAGAATTTCTGACTTTTATAAATGTTTGTTTAACCTGTGATTTACAACCCTCTTCTGACAAACTGGAGATGGAAAATGTTCATTTGAGCTTGAAAGCTTGTTATTTTTTCATTGTTATTATTCATGGGTATGAAACAATTATTCCACCCATTTGTCTTCTGAAATGTCTTAACAAGCATGATATAACTTAAAATTATCATTACATATTTTAGTAACGACCCAAATGTTACTTTCTGGTCACATTATCATATAACCACAAATGTGTTATTTTGTCAGAGAAAATCTGTGGAAATGAAATATCTACATTTACACCTGCATTGCTTGACAAAACACCATCCTAAACTTGTTCATTCACCTGCAAAGGCCTACTTCTATTTACAGAGGCAATGAAAACAAAGGGCTTACAGCTCAGGATGTGTTAGTTGACTTGTCAGTAAATCAACAGAAACACAGGCTCAACTCTCTCGTGTAAAGATCAAGGTGTAAGGACGTGCGCTAAAGTAACAGTGAGCCAATGGCAGACGCATAGCCTCACACATCGAACACTGTCAATAAGAGAGGACCACTGTGTACACAGACAGGCTGCAGTATAAAGAGCACAAACAGGGAGGATGTTAAGACTGAAGTCTGATATATAAAGAGCACATTTGCACCATATCAACAAATAATGATCATTTTCTGTTTTGATCCAGTTGATGCTGAATTTAATTCATGTAAATTAATAGTTAAGAAATGTTATGCATCCCCTTGTACTTAGTATTACACTACAACATAAGTAAATTGTTATTTTACATTTTGTAAACTGCAAATGCTATTGATCTAAAACTTAGTATAGAAATGGGACCACTGACTTCCTATTGAAACGACAAAACTCAGAAGACACGCTTCTTCATATTGGTATTTCACCATAGCAACAAGCAGACTTTGATTTAAGTGTTTTCATTTTCGAACAATGAGGGAGGGTAGGTGAAAACAGACATTTTTGGAGCACCCGTGCCTCAACAAATCAAGAGAATCAATCAAAATACAACTACAAGCAATCTAAGTATGAAGGAGCACCATTATGACATGACAAAAACGCATAAATATTGATTCAGCATATATTTAATAAGCAAATGAATTCATAAAGGACTAATGTAAAGCATAAAAGTACAATTGCACTTTTTACATGAAATGTGTTTTAGAGCTGATTCTGCCCACATTTGCAAATTGATTAATCTGTCACGCCAAGTTTATCCAATAAACTGGAATGCTGTCCACACCTGCATTATTTTGTTGAGTGCATTCAAACTTGTGATATACCTATAGCTAGAGTGGATGACACATACATGATTTATTGTGTAACATTATTGTGTGTCATGACAGAGGAGGAGTGAAGGGAGTTTAAGCCTGATGGAATCCACACATGACAGAACAAAGCTGCGTTCAGGAGTCCAGCAGGTCATGTTGGGTTTGCACTGAGAACCTGATGAAAATCACAATGCCAGTTTTCAGTATTCTCACGAACATTTGGATGAACTTTGGAAGAGAGTTCAATAAAGAAAATCAATAAGGGCTGTAGTCGACTTTAGACATCCTTGGTCGACTAAAGACTAGATGGCAAGCTCTTTGACCCAAATTGTACTTTCAAGACTAAGACAGCGTGGGAGTTCATGCAAACAACAATGTATGCAGAAAAGTACTGGGAA
Source organism: Rhinogobius similis (assembly GCA_019453435.1). NCBI lineage: Eukaryota > Metazoa > Chordata > Actinopteri > Gobiiformes > Gobiidae > Rhinogobius > Rhinogobius similis. Next base: position 18,768,709 of record CM033632.1, on the reverse strand, counting down.
ATTATGTATTTATGTCTAAAGGCCATGATAAACTTCCAAACGAGTTCACTTCAAACCTTCAGATAACTCACTCCATGTCCTCTCCTTTTTGCTGTTTTTCCATATAAATCCTTATAATCTCAATACATTCATTAGTTGACTATTACACATTTTGGTTGACTAAGACAACACCTAAACAACAAAAAACATACAACTCTACCAATTACGAATTTACTTTATGTTGTTGTTTAAAATTTCAGTGGAATAAAAGGTTAATATAACCTTAATTTTAATTAGCAAATCATAAGGCAAAAAAATACAAATTATAAATAATACGGGAACTTACATTCGTTGCAACTGATGAAAACTATACAGGTCTATTTTGCGTACGTAATCATATTGGGCTGACGTGAAAAGTACTCATCTCTCCTACAGCATCACTTTCCACCTTAGTAGATGCTTAACCATCTGTCAAAACACACTAGAGAAGCTATTATTTTCAAAAAAGATATAATTTAGAAAGTGATATAAAAAGTCCAAATTACTCAACAGGTGCTAAACTTTAACACATCTCATCCTCATATTTGATATTGCCTCATCCAGGCCAGAGGAAAACAGAAAAGCCTGAGGGCTCCACACTAAAGAGTGTTGACCTCCACTGATAAAATCTAACCAGTAATAAATCCAACGTTTAGTAAGAGACTTTAGTAAGAGAAATGTGTTCATTGTGGGTAAACAGCAGGTAAACCTTTTGGATGAAGTGTTTATACTGGTGACAGAGGGATACTTTTCCTCTACCTCATGTCATTTTCAACTTTTTTCCTCCAACCTTTCTCCACAAAATGCCACTTGACTGATATAAAATTATGATAAATATTCACCACAGCACACAAACAAAGTAATATGTAGAAAACATGTTACTGGTCGCTTTCAGCTTTGATTACATGGATTGCGTTGATTACGGCACACATTTATAATTTATTTTTTGTCAAGATTGAATATTGATCGAATCATCATCTCACATCAAATAATTTAAAATAATAAGGCAGTCAAAGTAGTGTCCAAGAAGTAGTGTCCCCTCAAAGGAATTTGGGTGAAACTACTTCTAAGGGTAACTGTAAAAGTATGTGTCTAAAATGTAACATCTGATATAATTTATTATAACTGGACAGACAAAACCTTAAATAGTAAACAACAACAACAAAAAAGTATTTTCTATACAATAGGCCACCAAAAAGAGAAATATAAATTATATCTGAAGAAAAGGTGCGGGAAACACAAATGTGCAAATGATGTAAAAAAAAAAAAGCTTACGGTAGGAAGAGAAACCAAAACTTTACTCGAGTGGGAGTACTATTACAGTTTATGACTTAAATTGAAGTAAAAGCATCTCGTCAAACCTTACAGTATAATACCTATATTTACTTTGACTCTTGATAAAGCATGAACAAATACTTAATTCATAGAGAATAAATCATTTATTAAGAAGGATTCAAGCTTAGTAACTGGTTAACTAATACCCTAACCTGTTAATTTTGTAGTTACTAAACCTAAATCATTGTTAGTAAACTATTTATTTATCATGAATTAATTCTATCTGTGTGTACTAAGTAAGTATGAGAAATATAACCGAGTACTACCCACCTGAGTGTATATTGACTAATAGTCCACACCCTTCCCCTGCCGAGTTAGTTAGAATTCCTCAGTGTTCCCGCTCACATCCAGATTTTGAACTGCACCCACGAGTGAGTTCCCAGTGCCTCAGTCCTTGATCATGTCCTGAATGACAGTAATGACAGTGTTTAGTTCTAATGAGCCGGAGAATTTTGTCACATACATCTTAGGAATTTAGCCACAGGGAGAATCAACTTTTTGAAAGACACAGGAGCAATTAATGTGTTCGCAGACTAAGTAGAAGTCTGTGTGAATTAGGGAGTCAAACAGCTCGGAGGAACGCTGTGTGCTCTAGTCGTGTTAACCCAGATGTGGTAAAACAAATCAGGCAGGCAAAATTTACCGCACTGTCGCTCTCGTGGCGTTGGAGCATGGGGGCATCTGCACTTGTCTATAACAAACTGAATTAAAGTATTAGTTTTCAAGAGACAGGATCCCAACTAAGTCCTGACTAAGTTTTCTTGTTACTTTTCAGAAATGTAAGACAGCCACAAGAATTGCGGAAAGATCAGAGAAGACTTTGCTTTGATACTGTACAAAGGACAAATTATTTGACAGTGAGTTTCTTAATGTGGTTCAGGATCCCATTGTAATTATCAGTTCATTTCCTCTGCCTGTTCCAATGACTTTCAGATAACTTCATTTCAGTCTCCACACTTCATGTCAACCATACAATTTACATTTGGTAAGGGAAATTCCCCATTTCCAGGTGGCCCTAACATTTAGTGATGACATGAACGCCAAAGCATTTAGCCTGTAAAAAAGCCAAAATAAACGTAACACTGTGTCAATTTGAGTAGTTCAAATTCAACATTACAGTAAAAATAAGCTTACATTTTTCACCAATTTGTACAACCCCTTCTCTGAGTTGAAATAACCTGACCAACAGCCATGGCCACACTAGGCCATAGTAACTGATGGGGGCCATGACTGATGGGGGACAGACCAAATGGACCAGATCAAGATGGTGGTTTTCTGTTAGTTTTGAAAAGTGTGTTTTTTGTAGGAGGAAATGATGCATCTCTGGAGACTTTTGTAAAGAAGGAATAGCATTAATCAAAGGAGACGGACATTGAACAGACCGGATTACACCCATTAGTTTGGCTGGGGTATACAGCCATGCCAATTCATGAAATAGTTTTAAAATTAAATAGTTATTTTGATTTGTGGACCTGGACAGTGACATGGGGTGGTAAATATTGACAGACATTAATACCATCAGTCAATATTTTATATACTGATGACAATACGGTAACATTTTAGCAATACATCAGAAATGGGCTACAGCGTGCCTTTAAATGTTATGGACGAGGTAAGGCAGCACAAGGTAGTAAAGTGACTTCATCTGGAAATGCACTATATAGGACTAATGCATTATTATATATCACATGAAAGGACCCTACATTAATAACACTAATTACACATTACAGGTACTTTCATTTCTTACGCTTAAGTTTGAATTAGCTCTTTTTGCAGCTTGTTCTTATTATTCTTATTATAGACACAATACAGAAACATACTAAACAATGCGGTTATGCAAATTTTCAAAACATCTGGCTTAATAATCTCATTTTTGGATCGATATCTCCCTTGAATAGTGACTTCACAAACACAAAAAGTTAAAATGTCATCATCAGCAAATGTCTTATTCAAACTTGACACTTAAGCATCATTAATAATTGCTTCAAACTCAACTACCGCAGCTTGTCGTTGACATGTGGGAGGCATGCCAAGCACCAGGAGGATCCTAACAGGTGTTGAACGAAGTCTGGTAGATATCACCAGAAGTGCAGATATGGGCAGGTTTCCAAGTCTAATCCCAGAGCTCTCGACAGTGTTCTGTGGCACCTGCACAATGTGGAGCGCAGAACAAACAAACCAAATCCTGGTGGTGAGCAGCAAGCGGCTCTTAAGACAACACAAGCAAACAAACGTACTGGAGAATCATACGCATACCAGAGTGATCACAGCCTCAGTAACTTCAGGCTCATGAAGATGAATGTATGACTTTGTACTCTGAGCATACGAAATGAAATATGACAAAGACAGCAGACATTTCTAAAAGTCTACACCGCCAGATGTTTATGTTTTTATAATTACTTAATACTTTAACAGATCTTTTATTTCAGTGTGTGTGAATGTTAACATTAGATTACAAAGTACTGAATTGCATCAGATTGTTTTCTAACATGTGGGGGAGTAAACAATATATGAAAAAAAAAAACAACAACACTGTAAATATACTTTGTCTTCTAATATGAATTACAAAAAATATTATTATCCACAGAAAGTCCTTGAGTTAAGAAGTATTACTAATTATTACCTTCCTTTTTTTCATCCTTTAACAGTACATTTTTATTAATTCATTCAATTTTTATATAGGAAAACATTAAATAAAATCAATCCTGACTCAATATAAAAAGCAGGTTCCTGTTCAGTTCACAGTCAATGTCCATAAGTGTCTAAGAAAAATATAATATTCCTTTTAAAGATGATAATCAGAGTTGCTTCACCTCAAATAAAGAGGATCTAATTCTAGAACCTGATTTAAGAGTAGAAAAGGGTCTCTGACCACACTCGAGTGTTCAGGCATGTGATGGTAGAAAAGCTGCCAGTGCTGGGGAAACTTTTTTTTTTTTTATCTGAAAATATAATGTATATATGACTTTTATTGGTAGACAAAGAGATGAATCCTGGGCCTTCTATCTACGAGGCGTAAGGCTAACTGCACCACCATGCTGCAAAGTATGGTCAGCAGCAGTTGAAACATTGATGCGGTCCAGTGCATATAACACGGCTGGTACAAACACACAAACACAGAGCAGCGTCCACATGGCTGAGGGCACGTTGAGGCTCCCCGGAGGTTCGACCACAATCGGACTCAGTAATGTAAAGAGGAAGCAGCAGTCTGATGCAGAGGGGCTTCAAAGCCCTGATGGGACGCTCATTTGGCACATGGAGATTTTTATTTAGATGCTGCTACTGTAACGGCACCAGCGCCAACCGATAAAGATACTTTGAATGTTGAACCGTTTTAACGCAGCGAGTCTCTCTCCGCCTCTCTCCCTCCCGTTTCCCACAATGCAGTTCTCTGTGCTGATTGATGTCCTGTAAGCATGACTGACAAAAGTACACAACTGCTCATGCTTGACAAAAATATCCACATCAAACTGTGTAAACAATAACTTCAAGAGCAAATGAGTTTGTCCTGAATGTTGATCTGAATCGCTGTGTTATTTCTGAGTCAAAATGTCCTCATGAATCATGTCCTTTGAGATTTTCACCATCTCCACTCAACTTTGTCACAAACCAGAATCCAATTACACTAAATTATATTAAAATTGTGCTTCAAACTTTAGTTTATAGGATGTATGCTACTTAACAGGACTAACTGCTGTCATTATGGTCAAGAGACAGCTCATAAACATGAGTGTGATAAGGAGAAGGAGACGTGCTCAGTTCAGCGGTCCCATTACACAAAACTCACTCAAAGGTCATCACAGTTCAGATAAAGGCAAACTAACATCACAAGTATTCAGTAATGTGTTTGTTATTAAACCTTTAAACACCTAACTAAAAATGCATGTCAAATGAAAGGACTGCCCTTTTGTAGTTCACAATAAATTTAGATATTGCATAAAAGAGGAAGGTTGTTTGGATCTAGGGCTGCAACTAATTATTATCTGGTAATCAATTAGTTTAATGATTATTCTTTCAATTAATTATGTGTAATTTGTTAGATAATTAGTCGTTTAGGACACGAAAGGGCATTGAATATGAACGTATTTTAATCAAAAACATTTTTATACAAAATATGAATTTGGTCTTCCTTAACTATCTATACTTTTATTTGCGTCATCAAACAAACACTGGTCTTCTGAAATTCAAGTTCAATACCAATTTTACTTTGTGTAATGATGGCATATAAGTAGGTCTTTTGTTAGTCTGCCATTTATACACTTTCTTACACAATCAGTTTATGCAGAAAAATAGTCTATAATGCTTCAATATCTAAAGTATACTTTCTCAAACGTTTTTGTATCTAAATTGAAACGCTTCAAACCACGTGGTGGGACTGAGATCATACATATTCATCCTTTATTTATCATTTCCTCTCATATCAACTCCTTGTCTCTCTGTAGGATATTTAACACTGTTGTAGAGTTCAAAAGCTCTACGTCAAATCCTCAGTGACACATACGGAGTCCCTTTGGTCTTTCCCACAGAGCAAATCCCTGTAGACTGACTGACTGACTCCTCAAACCTGTTTATCCAGGAGCACCAAACACAACAGGAACTATTTCTAGGAAGGTAGAAGGTAGGAAGAGGGCAATGTGTCCTGTAGCTGTTATCTTAAATCTATTCCCAGGAAATTTCCCAAAGAATGAGCTGTCAAAAGTTGTTGATAACACAGGCAAAAATCAAATTCAGCAACAAAAATATAAACTATTGTCACATCAAATATAGCACAGCCATTATTATGTGCCCTGTTCCCGCATTGCAATACATTCAATTGTAGCCTCAGGACAGGTGCATGCTGGGACTGTGACATTCCCTGATTAAAATTATTTCCACCATCTATGTCAGTCCCATTTATCCAAAGACATGTCATCTTTTTTTGCTGCTTGTCATATTATGTGAACGTAGTGAACATATGTAAACTGCTAGCCAAATGTATACTTTACAGTCTATTCCGTTAAAGAAATCAAAGGATAGAAACTCATTTTGGCTAAATCTTACTCTTTAAAACCATCTAATCGTCAAGGCAACATGAATACCCTCTGCGAAACCTTTTCCATTATCTAACTTAACAAAAGCTATTGTCTTCCACAATGCACTTGTCTTATGTAGAGAGACTATCCCTGTGAAAAGCTGGCTGCTGGTATCAAATACACAAGTTAACACTGCCCCGTCAAACCTCGGTCATTGGATCCATTGGGTAAATCACTAAATCACGCCACAATAGCCGCGGACTTGGCTCATTCACAGCAGCCACATGAAACGGGAGCAGAGAAAGAGGGAAGTCGGACATCCATGGATCAGGACGGGCAAACAAAAGGCTCTGAAACGCCACAGCCTCGGGACAGATTCATACGACACTGGTGAGCAGGAAATCGCCCAAATTGTCCATTGTCTCCAACAACATCAAAATCCAAGGCCTGTACGCTGACACAAGAGTGATAGGAGAGGGAGGAGAGACACTTGGCCATGGGGCATTCACACTGAGTTAGAAACATGACAAATAGGAAAACATTTGTTGACAAGCGGCTACAGGGGCGAAACAAGGGATGAGGGTAAAATATTAGTGTTGTCATGATACAACAACAGTTTTCAATACTAAAGAAAAGACTCAATACCAGTTTCAATACAATGATACATTTTTTGACAATCTAATATAATTTTCTTTTCCAGGACATTTTATTTTGATTTTATTATTCACTTAACCCTTTACCATTGGTGTCTATTTTACCCAAAAGGCCTCACCAAAGTGAGTCCAGATTCAAACTAAAGCTCTTCTAGAACCCTTCGGAGTTCAAACAATTGGCTGAGACTCTGTAGTTTTGGCCTCTCATGTCTAATTTACTCTAATTACAAGCTTTGCTCAGAGGAACATCAGAATTTCAATTCTGCTTACATTTTCTTTAGTAAATATTAGAAGTAAGTAGTACTTAGAAGTAGTAGTAAAGCTGGTGTTATTTTTTTCAATAAACTCATTTGACAAAAAAAAAAAAAAAGTTTTAGGGACTTAACAAACTAACAAAAGACCAGGCAGAATCCATATTAAAATATTTTTTTGTTGTTGTTGTTGAATACAAGGTGATCCTGATTCATCTCAGAATGGTTTGGGTTGATTTGACTGAAAATAAGAGGGTTACAATGTTTTTTTTTTTGTATTTAACATGTCCAGCATCTTAATAGTTTCCTTTTTGTCAGATGGTGGACAAATAGGAATATATTAACAAAAGGTCTGACGTCCCACTGGTGGAACGACTTCATGGAAACAGGTGTAAACAAGCTTAGGTTGCAATAAATACTTCCTATTAAGTGTCATTTTTCTCATGTTTGTTCTTATATGGATCAAGTCATTCTAAAATTATTCTGAAAAGGGTCAATTCCATTTGTTTGTTCCATTTTTTGATACTAGTTTTATTATTGTTTAGAGTCTGTATCTCTGAGAATATCTGATTTTTGAAAACCATTTAGTACCAACATAATTTATATTTTCCATATCAGAACATTTTGCAAACCTACAAAAGACAGAGATCAAATAGAACAAAAATTGACATTGTAACTAATATGTTGAAAATGCAATATTGTAGTGTTAATATAAGAATTATTATAGCTGATACTTACACTTAAATAAGTAAGATCTTTCTATCACTCTATCCTTGTTTCACATCTAGCAGTGTAGGAAGTGTGACCGATACTTTGCCTTAGTCGAACGGTATCCTGAGGCCTTTTTTAGGACGAATGTATTTGAACAGGTGAGTTCAGCCAATGAGGACTGTCAGGTAGAGCCCGGGGCCACGCAGGGTCACATTCATCCATGTCTACAGCTCACACTCTCTCTCTCTGGCTTCTCACTCAGAGCAGATAGAAGATACCAGTCAAGATATGTACAGGATATGCATTTAGTTTGTAAGAATGTAATGTAATGTTATAATTTGTAATAAAGTAATGCAATAGGCACTTCCTGAAAATGTTTAGAGAGAGGCCAAATACGTTTTAATAACCTGGAGGTGTCAGTTATTAACAAGCACAACACAGGTTCCCGATCAGCCAAATTGTCGAGATCAGAGAGAAATGCTCAACGTAAGATAAGAAACCAGACATAAACAACTGATCAACAACTCACTCATGCAATCACAGTCACAATCTGACAAGAAAGAAAGATGTAGGAGCAGAGCAGAATTATATAAAATCAAAAGTATTGTGAATGTTGCTTTGCATTTGAATCATGTTTTTAAACATAAATGTGAAATAAATGTAAAATTACCGAATGACTGGCAGAAATGTCACTTTATACTTTTATTGACTTCAGAGTATCAGTTCAGCCGATATCCGGGTTGGGCCTTTAAATTGATTTTTTAAGGCTATTTACAGGCCATCGTTGGTCCAGAACATCATGATATTTGAGGTTTTGTTTAATAAAGCCGTTCTGTTGTTAGTTGAAGGATAAAGAACATAAATGGTATTTTCAGTCTCTGCAGAGGTATCGGGTATCGGGCAGATACTTAAAGTCCATGTATCTACATTGGTATCACATCTGAAAAAGCTGTATTGGTGCATTCTTACTTTATTTTCATTTTCATTTATCAGCTCTTTTTCCAGCATTTCTGTTAAAAATAATAGATATAGGCCTACATGATATTATAATTTTGCACATCTTCAAAGAATATATTGAAAATCTAGCCACCTTTAAATACAATCAAAAAGTAGAATGATACTAGTATTAAAGTAGCCGCCATAATAGTGTCATACTGTATAAATATTAAATTATTAAATGTCTGCAGGAAGTTACTTACATAACTACTACTTAACAACAACAGTATTTTCCAAACTTGTGTGTCTACTCCTGCATCTACAGAAACATCTTTCTTTGCGTAGCTAATTTTCACAACCTAAATGTGTGAACATATTATAAACAAGGCTAAAACAGCAGCACTGGTCTTCTAGTCTGTGTTAATCCTTCGACAAGCCACTCATTGTTTTGCTGTTTGTCTGTGTATGATGAAGTTTACACACACACTTGTAAAATCCTAACCACAAAGATGTCACTGAGGACCTTCCCCTTTGACAAACTGACATCTGAGTTTTGGGATTACGCCGCAGATTAGGCTCTGTCCGTTATGAGTGTTAGCAGCTGATTAGCACAGGATCACAGAGGGGAGTCTCAGGGGCTCTCAGGGTAAACGGAGGGCTTTATCTGTCTATGATCTAACAGCACAGGAATAATGCTTCATTTATAAGAGAAACAGTCACTAGTTACTTCAATCTAGTGGTTTTTTGTCCCAGTCTTTTAGAACAGAGTCACATTACAAATAAACCGAAGAGAAGCATTTACTTACTCTGTTTGTTTAACTTTTCTTGATCAAGATTCAGACCTTTACCGTTGACCGTTTATATTGGTTTATTGCTTTAATATTTGCCTCCCCACGTCCGAACAGACGAATAGTGGACTGTTTTAAGTCTTGTCTTAAGATCCACTTTTATTTTAATGTTGTTTAAAGTTGTCTGGTCCTCTGTGTCTTTATTTATTTTTATTTGATTGTTTTTTCTTCTCTTTTGAATTGTATTTTTTATAATTGTTTGCAGCTAATATTTATTGTTTTAGAGTATTTTTATTTATATATTTTTTTATTTCCTATTTTATTATTATCTGTATGAGCACCGGTAGAGCAATTGTAATTAGTTTGTTTTCAAATGTTATGTGTTTCTTCTGTGTAGCACTTTGGAACTGTTTCTGCTTTTAAATAGTGCCATATAAATAAAGTGGATTGGACTGTTTTATGTTTAGTAGGACGGGTCAGAATGTCACAACTGAATCGAAGTGTTTGCAAGTATTCAATCACATAGGCCAACTACCGGTATTTTAGTCATAGGATGTCTTCTCTAAGCAACACCTTTTCATGGAAAAAACAAAAACTGTCCGATGCTATCATTAAGATCTCGACAAGCAGTTCATATTTAAATCTTCACTGAGTTGACAATGAGCACTTTGAGCTGAACATAAATTGTAATATAATTGCCGACTGCATTATTTGATCTCTTTCAGCCATTTTGTTTACATTTTTGAACTATTTAAACTGCCTTGGGTTGTAAAATAACCATTCTAGTTCAATGCCTCTAATGCAAAAACCAGTGGATCAACCTGCAATTGAAAATATAACACAACTTAATTCTACTGCCAGCGTCCAAACCTACGTCAACATTGCATCCTGTGGCACAGTTCAAGGAATAATTAAACAGTTTTATGCTCAAAACACACTCTGCGCTTGGCTTCGTAATAATAACAATGTTTAATTATTTTTTTTATGCGGCCAAAGTAGGTCCGTATAGATTTATTAACTTTATTCAGTGCCTCTTTTCTTCTATGAGCAAAAAAACAAATACATCTTTTAACATCTTTCAATAAATGATCTAATGTAATGTAAATGTATTTGAATTTGAAGAATATATAAGCTAAATGACTGCAGCGCTGTGCAGAAGGCTTTCCTTTAGTTTGAACGAGGTGATGCTCAGGACATGACCTGGAGGCCTTCTGCAGATAAGAACTCACTGCATATAAAACACATTTGCATGAAGGGTAGTTTGTTGGAAGATGACAATCAGGGTCTAGTCTGTGCAAGTCTTAGAACAAAACAGTCATTGATTCTGTATTAAAATATGGTCAGAACTGTGGGATTGTCGAAGTAGGTTATGCCATGTCGAGGCATCCACAAAATCTCAAATAAGTCAGCAAATATCAACTTGAGTAAGAAAGCAATATATATATGGTGTAACTGCAAGGTTTATTTTTCAATTGGCTCAACTAATTCTTATTCATTCTTGTTCTATTTTGCCAATAAAGTAAAAGATGGTTGGGTAATCAATTGCCCCATATAAAAAAAATAAATAAATAATGGAGTTGGATGGAACATGGGGAGGCAGGAGTCATAGATGCAGAGGTAGAATATCACAGAGGTTTTGGGGGACTGCAGGCTCGAAGTAGCACAGACACCCTGTTATTCCTCCTCCCCATTATCACATGTTGTCATCTCCCACTTTCAGGATCTGGGGATTCAGTAGCAAAGGCAGGACCCCCCCTTGCCCCTCGCTGTCCTACACACACTCACACTCACAGTGGGCCAGTGTTCTCCCCCGGGGGCTCAGGGAGATGAAAGGAGGGAGCAGATGAAACACATGAAAATGACCTGCTCCTCAGCCACTCTGGAGCTTTGAGTTTCTCTGAGGCAAATTAACTTCTGTCAGAACAGTTACTAAGACTCTTTAACTATTAGATAGAAATAAGATAAAACAAAAAATCTTCAGAACAATTCACTCTTATTTTACAACTGTTCACTTAGAAACAATTTATATTCATGGTAAAACTACAGAGTCAAGAGATCCCAATCAAACACTGCCATCTTGTGGCCTTTTGTGCTATTAGCAGCTACAGCAAACTGCAGTAACTGCCTTGAATGAAATAAAGCTAATAACTGGCAACATCTCACAGTCACAAAGCATAACATACAGAATTGGATGAATAAAAATGGTATTTTGTATAATTTTAGATAAAGTTATCACATAGCTCACACTGAAACTACAACAATTTCATGGGAGCATAAAATGAGAAAGCGAGAGAATGAGAATGATTTATATTTTGTATTCTGATGAAGAAATGTCAAATTAAGTCAGTTATAAAACATTATTAAGAAGTATTATCAGTTACTTTTAATGTTTATTAGCTTACTTTTTTTTTTTTTAACATTGTAAACAACTTGTTTAAAGTGTATATTCACAAATAAAAAAATTGAAGTAGGAGTGAATGTTCGGAAAGCTGAAAGAGAACATGATGTTAATGGTGCTGTTTTTAAGTTACTATGGGCATAGCCTTTCCTTTATGTTTCATTTAAACATCATGTTTAAACCGTACATTGCCAGTACAATTTAGGTGTCTTCCCTCACTCTCAGCACTGTTATTAGTGTTACCTGAAGTCACTTACAGGATGGAGTCCCGGGAACATCATTAGGAGTTCTGGGTGGAGCAGGTCTCAGAGCTGAACAACTCAAATGACTCTGAGGACGCCTGGAGGAAGTCAATCTCTCAAATGGTTGAGGTTCCTGCCTCTTTCTCTAGACTTCACTTTGGATTGATAACATGTTAAGGTCAGTCTAGAGGTCAACACAAAGAATGACAATTATATCACGTAATTTGGCCAAATGGAATAATCAATGGACTTTTAAAGAAGCACCATGCAAGTTTTCTGATGGAGCGTCCAAAACTATTCTTTGTGGAGATGTTGTTGTTTTGGATGTTAATGTTCCACAAAATTCCATAAAATGAGACAAATCAAGTAATTTTAGTAATAAAAATGCCCATAATTTAATAAAAGAAAGATTGATGAGTTTGTACTTGTGCAAAAAGCAATTTTCATGAGACAAGAAAATTCACATAGTGGATCTTTAGGATAATCTAGGCATGTCACAATAATGACTATATCAACTTATTGTTCAATATATGAAATTTTCTTAGCAATTTGCTGAACTTTTTCTGTATTTTATGAGAGTGAAATTAGTACCTTTTATGACTCATTATTGACCCTAAATAAGTACAAAAGTCTGTCTTTGTGCCCCTTAGTTATTGCTAGTTTTTAGGGGATTCGTCTGTTGTCAGTGGTATAAAGTAGTCAATATTATCATTTAACAGATTACTGTCTGCAGAATTATATCACACTTCAACATTTCAACAGGCCTAGGATAACCTCAAACATGATTATTTGAAATATTTTTCATTTTATAGATTCATTTGGCGGGTGTAAAAGGCACTAACTATACAGTTTTGTTTTTCATGCCCTGATGCTTGAGTTTTATTGCCATGTTTGTTCCTGTTCAAGGGCCTTAAATATAATTATGTTCACTACATTTTAGTGAATTGTATAGTCAAACCTGTTATATTCAGTTTAATCTATAATAATTCTCATCTTGGACCTGGTTTAGTTATCATCTTATGTGCGATTTAGTTAATGATGACAATATGCAAACATAATAAATTGTGTTCTTCCCCCTTTTCTGCTTTAAGGACAGGTGTCAGGTAATGGGCTCAGGTAAGTCAAACTATTATTACACAGTACACTCAGAACTTTAGCAAATTACTTCTCTGATTTCTCCATTTATACCAAGTTCAGATCTCCCACTGTGTCTACCTCAGCTTTATTGACATCTGACAGCACTTACAGGAGCGCTTACTGGGCAGGGCGCAGTCTAACAAGCCCTCACCCCTGTGTTACTGCTATTATTTAATGCTTGGACACAGATCTGAGCAGAGAACAGTGGTAGGAGTGATTGTGCTGTTGTAATTCCTGCTAATTAATGTAACAGGCAGTAGCTAAATGAGCTCTGATGTTTGGCAGCGCTGGTTTCTATAACACAGTTTTAACAGGAGTACACAGGGAACACACAGAGAAGTACGCACCCAGGAGCATGCTGACACATCTGGTGAACTGCTGATAGCTGCATGATGCTGGGATTAAATGGCTTTTATGGAGAACAGGAGCGCGCTGGCACTAGATGGCACTGTTGTCCTCCTCTTTCACATGTGCGCCCTGGAAAAAAGTAACCAACAACTCCACTGTAGGTTACACACAGGTTTCAGCTTTACATTCTGGTCAACCGTCTAACTAATGATGGAGTGACCTGGTTTATGGCAGATTTAAGACCATTCAAGCACTATTGGAGTAAGCAGTCAACTCTACTTTACTGATCTTTTCAAAAACATGTCAAAAGGATTGCAAAATCTTTCACTTGGACCTAAAGCACACCACAGTCAAACACAAACATTCATGGTAATCAATAGTAACTATTAAATGGCTAAAGTACAGTTTGAACTATGCATATTTAAAAGTCAGACGTGATCAAACTTACGAAATCGGTGAGATCGATCATCATCTGCACCTTTGAATTTTTGGTGGTTTTCAATGCAATAGCGCCATCTAGTGGCAAATGTGATTGCAGTAGTCGTAGAAAAGGATATTTTGAGAACAGGCTGGAGTGATCGATCATAAAAGGTCCAAAGATAGTAACAGCGAAACTAACAAGTGTGATTTTTATGGATTTTTAAATTTTAATTATTAATAATTATTTTTAATGCAAAGACCTCAGTGGTTACTATATTAAAGATTGTATTTATGAGCAAAGAAGATCACCTTCACTTGTGTAACAAAGTGCAAAATAAAGTTTGGATTATCATTTAATAGATGTCAAATGCAGTTTACAAAGGACATGAATTATTTTCACACATTTACAGAACAACACCTGACATAATCCTCCTGAGTGATGTGTTTGGGGCCTCCACACTTGAACCACATGTGAGAATGCACTGTGCACTAAATACCTGAATGACTTGTGTCAAATCAAAAAATAAATACCTGTGAAAAAATGTATTTAAAAGCAGAGGTTTAGAGTGAATACCACATATTAGAGTGGACAGAATAGGACTGAAGATCTATTATACAACTGTTTTGTGAGGAGACTACTCAAGGTATTTCAGAAGTTTTATTTTTGTCTTTTTTCAACATTTTTTTACAACAATACAGACATCACAGAATACAATTTTACAAACACAAGCACACCACCACCTTGGCTGCTGCTGCCACTGTAGAGTTCTGGGGGGTTGCCATTACATCCATTTTATAGCTAGAAAGAAGCTGCCTTTCCAGATTCAACATTTGGGATTTTTGCAGCGGTATTAGAAGAATTATGGAAAATCCTCGGAGACGTTTAAGGGCAAAGCAAAAGAGTGTACGCTATGGTTTTGAGAGCATTCTTCCAAATAAGAAGCAAGAATGGTGGCATGATATAACAAAGCAGTTCCACGTTTTTTCTTGTTTTGGGCGACGGTTACTGTTACAAATCTTCTGACATCATCTGACCAAGAGGCAGAAAAGTACACTGCATTTCCCATCGATTTACTGAATTCTTTTAAATTTCTGTACAGTGAAATAAAACTTGACAAATAATCTTTTAAAAAATACAGAAGGCTTAATTCTAGCCATTTTTTCCCCAAATATTATTCCCAAACCCATTCACCTACAGGTAAAAACAGGGCCTAAAGATTATAAGTCTGATGATGGTACTTCCTTTATTAACAAGTGTGTATGCTTGAACTCTATGTCATTTACACCCAACATTGTAAACATACATAGAACTATAATACATGTGCTTGCATTTCAGAGGGGCAACATTTTGGTTTTTACTTCACTAGAACATCACAAAATGAGAGGGAAAGAAAAGATTTGAAGGAGGTACAAGGGGAGACAGAAGATGAACATCAAACTCCTTTTGAGGTGACGTTTTTCTCAGTTCAATTTAGATTGAGTAGCATTTTTTTATATTCTTGAGAAGTTTCTTGCTTGATATAAAGAAAGGCATTCCAGCACCACTGAAATGTTGATAAAGTCTTTAGGTCCGGGTACTGGTGTGGTATCGCTTTACAAAAATGAACAAAATCCAACCCTCTGCAGATGGACACAGCCTGGTGGCTCAGCAAGTCTGTTGAGTCTTGAGTTTTTCACATTAAACCCCACGCTGAAAGAGCTTCCATATTAATGTCTACTAGTCTGTGCGCTCTTGTCTTGAGGGGGTCTCTCGCTGCCAGCGCAGGCCATGAGAAAACAAACAAATGAGGAGCATCAGGAAGTGGCGATGAAATCCAAGATGGCGGCTGGAAGTGAAGAGGGGTGTAATGGGGAGTGCTTTTTACAAATAGACACGCCTAAGGTCTCCGGGTGAGGTGATGGTGTTGCACTGCGGACAAAGCTTCTTGTTACCCTGCAAAGACACAAGAGAAAGTTTGAGAATTAAAAGATGGAAGATCTACTTATTTTACTGGTATTGAGTACAGACAGTAGAGCAATGCAGTTGTAAAATGATTGAAAGTAATCCTGCACATCCGCTCAACTTCTTTGATCATCGGCCATCCACAGTAAACCATCAGGTGATAATAAGTAACAAAAGGCTAGCACTGCCAGATCTGGGTGGTCTCTGCTGCTGTCCTAACCACATCCAGGGTTGGCTGCAGATTCCCGGCACCACACATTAATACCTCAAACTAGGACTTAAACCATTTCCGGTGACGTTGGCTGGTTTGTTAGTCTGTTGCCAAGTTGCAGATTAGGCAAGAAAACAGTAAAATGTTCAGTAAGTGATGGACTAATTAACCAACAGGACAACGCTGTGTCCACATTTTTACACTAGTTTGTGTAGGATCGTATTGTGTGAAATCAAATTTCTGAGCTTTTAATCGTGTTATAAACAGTGTTCCCTCAAAGCTGTATTTAAATTGATTCATTAATGTTTTCATGTTTGAAAAGACCTGTATTGTTCTCCACAGTCCAAAAAAAAAATGTTTTCACATACCCCCCATCTCCACCCACTGTTCTGTACTTAGTATTTACTTTCTACAATTTTGAACAAGCCGTGATGGACTTGTTAACCCTATAATGAGTTGGCCACTGTCCAGGGTGTACTCCGCCTAAGGCCCAAAGTCACTGGGATAGGCTCCAGCCACCCATGACCGTTAACTGGAACAAGCAGTAGAAAATGAATGAATAAAAAGCCGATGGACCGGTTTCAATTTAGTTTAAGATCAATCTTAAGGTTTAAAACAAACAAAATGTGATTGACACAAGTTATAGTTTGATATTAAATACATGGATAAAAGCCTAATATGTCTGTTTAATATTATGAGATGGGACCAGTACTTTGTTTATTGAACGTTAAGTTAAATTTCACTGTACAAAAATCAGACACATGATATGGATGAGTGGAATTTCCAGAATTTCTCCAGTTAACTGCAATATGAGTAGAATGTAAGTAAATCGACTTTTTTCTGAGAGTGCGATATTTAGCACAAAGAGAGAATCACTTCAGAGGTCAGAACACATGAGTATGTCTGTCAGTCTCCAAAACTGTAAAGGCCCATTTTCTAGTAAATCCAGCAAATTTGAGTTAGAAGAATTTGTTGTTCTAGTTTGGTAAAAAATATAACTTTAAATGTGTGAATTTGAGTGTTATGTATATACAGTATACACCAACACATGCACAAACAAACAAGCCCATTACTATATTCTCCAAACAATCCTCCAGCTTTCAATTTCCCCCTAAAAGTTCAGATCAAGTCTTGTACTTTTGTTTACTCACATGTCTTTGTAGTGTTGTTTAGCGCGGGTGTTAAGCGCGTGTGGGTGTGTGCCCGTCACGCTGTGCTCCAGCTGCAGCGCTCGTTAAAGCGGCGAGGGGCAGGTCTCATGTTAACTAGATTGCTTGGCATTTACTTTGATCAGCCTGGCCCACTGTTTTAATAGCTGTCTCCGGGCTATAAGTTTAATGCACCATACATTAAACCAGTAAGTGAAGCATGCAGGTACACAGCACACTCAAACTGTTCTAATAATATGTTCACGCTGAGCTAATAGGAAGGTAATAGGAATTTTGTTCAGTTTGTTTATCTTTGCTGCTAAAAAAACCTTGCAACAGTGGAAATAAGATGTAACAACAATAAGGTGACAAACAACAAAGGAAAAACACCCACAGTCAAAGCTACTGTAATTAGGCTACTGTTTATCCTCCAAGCAGCAACGCAGCACTATTTCTTCAGTGCTCCATTAACTGCTTTAACACCAGCTAATTACACACTACTGAATATATTAGACTAACTAATAACCAACGATAGCACTGTGCATGTGCGTATGAACCCGGGGGCGCTAGGCTACATTGACCACTTTATTCCAGCGTTTTAACAAGCCTTTTGGGTGCTATTTCAACCGAGACTATTGAGAAGAGGAAGTGTTTGCATTAGGCTGTGTGTGTGAACGGACAAACAGGTCATCTGAGAAATATTCCATTTTGGTTTGTCCCAGTGGGCATGGCTGTTCACGGACACGCACTAGGAGACTGCAATAACTGCATGTGGAGACCAAGACGGCAGAGTACTGTGAATGTGTGTTGTATGTTGGTGCGTACCAGAGTCCTGAGCCAGCACTCTTCACAGTGAACATGCCAGCACTGGATGGAGGTGAGCGGCATCGTGTAGGAGTCCTGGAAATACAAAAGTGAACTGTTATCCTAAATGTTTACCTGTATCACACATGCAAAACAATTAAGCAGGCGGCACAACAACCACATTTTAACCACAAGAACCAAGCCACTGACCAGGCAGCCAGATTTGCTCACAGCCAGAACCACGATGTACGACAGCACTGGGGACAACTGAGCGAGCATCCTGTGAGGCACGCACAAGCAGACATTTGGCAGGCAGCAAGCAGGTGGGAGACAGACAGGAAGGAGGAGAGCGATGACTGCACCCACATGGATGGGTCAACTTTTCTTTTCCTCTCAGAAAAGAAGCAGGCATGAGGTGAGGGGGGAAGGGTGGAGGAGGGAGGAGTGCCTTACCCTCCTTAAAGGCTGTGGGAGGAGCCTCTTTATGCCGCTGCCGTAGCCACCAATCACAAGGCCTCTGTACAGGCAGTACAGGCCGAGGGGGAGGGACTTAGGCGGCCTCTCTCCAACCTCATTGGTCAGCGGCCGGGGCCCTGGCCACGCCCCTACGCTCTTGATCTCCACACCTGACTGGACAGCAGGCTTCCTCTGCTGCAGGGGTAAGGGCGGGAGAGGAGAGCGGGCTAAAGGTGGCATCTAATCATAACGGCGCGCTCAAGTCACTTTACATTCACCACTGAGCAGCACAAGACGTGTAAACAGAAACACGTAGACAGACAAAGCCTCCAAACAAAAACAGCCAACAGGAAATGAGAAACAAATGAAAATGATTGAACTGTCACCTCTCAAAGAATGACTTCACGTACGATTTGGGGTGATTGGTAATCATATGCAAGTAAACTTCAGTAGTAGTGATGGCCAATATGACCACTGCCACTTCAGACGACCAGAGGAAAGCTATGCGACGTATTGGGAAAGTGTAAGACAAGCTTGAGATAACTTGAAACAAGCAAACACATCTTGTCTCACAGCAAAGGTTTAAAGGTTTAATTCCTTCCTTAAAGATTTTTTAGAGTCTTAAAAATGTGAAGTCTTAATGCTAATGTATTGTGAACATCCTAATTATTAACCGTTTAAAAAAAAAACTCTGAGGCCTGAGTGAGTCATGGCAAAGCTAACAACAACTAGCATGCTAACAGCACACTTCCTGCTTTGAAAAAATAAAACATTCTGTAATTAAATGCTAACTGAGCACGGCAGCCTCATTTTCACCTCATTTTTTGTACTGGGGCAAAACAGATTTGACTTTATTACGTGGAGAGAAAAAAAAAAATCAGATACAGCCCATTTAACTAATACCGCTTGTTTTGGGCTAGCACTAACGTCTTTTGGGGTGACGTGTTGACAGGTTGGTGGACACTGATTGGGAGCGCAGGAGAGGGACAGTGACAGATTAGGCACGAGGAGCCCGGTGAGCGCAGGGCAGTGAGTGATCGATCGTGGTGCCTTGCCCTTCGTGTCACCTCGGGCGCCTGGCGACCTTTAGGAAGTGCAGCCGTCTGTAATTACCCGCTTAACTCGCACACACACAGGCCCAGGATGCCGACGCTGCACTGTCTATAGGCTTCAAGTGTGACAGGACGCGTGTGAGACATAAAGTGGGCCACACAAACACAGATGGGGGTAGAGCGGGGCACTGGAGGCTGGACTGTAAGCATACGAAGTGCATGAATATTGACCATGTCCCTCACGCAGCCTGCTGTTGTCAAGGTTAAACATGTGGCTCAAGTTATTGATCTGTGTGTCCAATCAATCATCAATACAAGCACTGAGAATCAACCATCAAGCACTGGGGGCTTTGGTTTAACCTTCACGTGTGCAAGATTGTCACGTGATATTTCAAATGGGCAAGAAAGGCTGGGTTTGTGCATACCTTCACAAGAACATTTGAATGGAAGGGGTTAATGAGCAAGACGGTTTGGTTTGGGTACGAAGCAAGCCAGTTTGTAAAGCCATGCAAAAACCACCAATTTAACTGCCCATTCACAGAAACTCAACTCAAAAAATGAAATGAGCAACATGCGACAGGAAACACACAATCATATTTTGTCAAGAGAGTATCAAGTAAAATTGTTTAATATGGGTAATACTATTGTGATCTCTTGATAAAACATGGCACATTCATGACATAATCAAAGACATATGGTTTTCGTATACTCACCATGCAGATCAAGCACTTGTATCTGTCTCCTCTGAGGATCTGCTTCTCCAACTCTCTGATCCGGGCCTTCAGAGCCTCCATCGTGGTCGCTGTGGACTCCTCTTCTGTTACCCTGTACAACAGAGAAAGAACAGTCAATGCTGGTGTATTTGAAGCCAATTATCAAATTATTCAAAGTATATCAAAGTATTAACTTTGCAAAATGTATTTGTAGCAGTTTTGTTGTAAAAGTTGTGTTAATCTACCAATCACTGTAAACAATTTAAACTTTGTCTGCAATTTTCTATTACTGTACTGTCCAGGTTTTCTATGTTGTTGATTGATGTGAAGTACAATAAGAGAAAATGTGTGTTTAACACTGTGCACCAGCATATGAAGCGGCCATAAGTGAATCAATAAAGTCTAGGCAGACCACAACACTGCTGCCGCGGCTCATAATTTGTGCTCACAGGGAGACGACTGACCACTCGCTCTCCAATGTGTGGTGTTTATGGTGATCTGGTCATTTTGCAGCCTGATAGCTCTGTGATCTATGATATCGATCTGGAGAGAGGGAAGGGGCACACTGGTGATGGAGGATATGGCTTTATCCAAGACATCCATAAAAATAAGTAAAAGGGGGCGAAATGTGGCAATTTTGACAAAACAATTCCAGAATATGGCAATATCTCATGTCAAGACCTATCAGTAATCTACAATGATCATCAACGGGTTTTATTTATTTATTTCAACACTAGAGGCCTTTAGAGGACACTGCAGAGTAAAAGGATTCAGTGAGAAAAGTCTGTTTTGTTACTGCCTTTGTGTCCATAAAGGCTGGTTGGGACTTCTGCCTCCAGTCCGGGCCCTATAAACGTCTTATTAGCAGTGAGCTTGTAAAAAGCCATTTAGGCTTGATTAGCCTGCTAGCTTATAAAGCACACTGGACTCTGGTCTGGATAGGACAAGACCTGGCTGTCCCTCAAACTGGGTTGTGCCATTTTTAAAAGGAACTATAAAAACTCTACACCACTACATCCTATGAAGAGGCTTCCTTCTTACACCAACAACATTTAAAAAATAAAATAAAATCCAATGTTTTGGATTCAAATGATCAATGTAAAAACACTAACACAGTGCAAAGACAAAAAATAGATAGAGCTGTATGATAAACGTAACGCATTGGGATAAATTGTGTGCAACATAGAGACAATGCCAGGAAAAACCTTGAGTTCAAGACAGAAACACAATTTACTCTGCTCCTCTTCTTAACCGCTCTAAACCAGGAGCCAAAAAACAGCATTGATATTCCTTTGGGAAGTAAAGTTACAACGCTTACACTGTGCAGTGCTGAAACTTTAAATTTAAGGCAGAGGAGTATACTTCTAGTTCCTATTTACAGAAGCAATAAGTTTCCCTGAAGGAAGTCCCCATAGTCAGCTAAATATTAGAAAACATTACGTAAAGCTGCAAAAAAATGTAAATAAATTATGGTAGCTGCATGTGATTTGTGAAGTTGCATGTCCGCCTTTCCCCTCAGCACCAATCTGTATGAAAACAGATCTTGGACTTACCAACATGAATATAAAGTTATTTACTATTTAATGCTGTATTTTATCTGTTTGGCTCAGACACACCAGAAAGGTTTAATACATTACTACACTGACACCATTTCCAGCAAATCGTTTTCAAATAATGGTTTAATTTAAACACAAATTCAGCATTTGTGTGAAAAAAGTAAAGATAACATACTTATTTAAAGTGAAACTTGTATTTCCTATGACCACAGCGGCCCCAGGAGCCTGACAAAGACAGATAGATGGCTCTAGCTTCTTCTATTTAGCACTGTGTGTGGGGCTATTTCTCATTTCATTAGCACAGGTCTGTGGGTACATGGGCGGAAGACCTCTGCCATTCGTCTTTATCAGCCATGTGTCTTAATCTACTGTCTTCCCACATTTCTGTTGCCATACACTTACCGCTACAACATAATTGCACATCAATTCATTTCAACATGTCTTTTTTTCAATCATTGGGTACAAAATATATTTTTGAAGAAGGAGAATCTTAAATGTACGTGCTGGGAAAAAAGCTGAAAATCCTTTAAGGAATGATTGCACCCGATTAAATGAAGCCTTAACTACACACACCATGATAAAACATTTAAGTCACTATTGATTTCCCTGCCTTCCACCGGTCTGTGCGTGGGTCCCAGAAAACAGGGGGGGCCCACCCTCAGAAAGTGGTTGGAAAAAATCCAGAACGAGGATTTGAAGAGTTTCAAGAAGAAAGAGGATAAGGGGAATTTGCAACACAACAGAGCAGCCAGCGCATCAGCCTCGGTGTGTGCGCTACGTGTGGCCGGGTTCAAATCTAGCTTCATCACTTCCAAATTGAGGACAGATTCAATTATTTGTGGAAACCACATGGAAATCTCTTTGCATTGTTCCAGCTGGAGCACCAAATTTGGCAGCAATCGCATTGGCGGCATTGGAGGGCCATTTATCTTGGAGGGAAAGAGCGCTTGTTGTACATGTATTTGTGTGTGCGTGTGTGTATGAGCTCATTTATCTTGCAGGGGAATGAGCAGGGGAACGAGGATGCCCCGGGAGGCGACCAGATCATTACCCATCTGGGATCAGAGGCAGAGATTTCACTAACGCTGCCATGTGCGGAGCTACACACACAACACACACACAATGTATCAATGTAACCAAAGGAGACAAATCTCATTTTCATTTGGGGACGGTGGGGCACACAAGCTCTACAAATGCATGCATTTATAGTGAGCGGAGAAGAGTGGGGCAGGGAATTGTTCTAGCCAGCCAGCTGACGGCTTGTTCCAGCGCAATCATTCTCCATCGAGTTGGGCACCTTTAAATGGATGTCTAAATTAAGACAAGCTTTGCTCAAGATGCTCACTAAAATCTTACTTCATTTTATGGAACACATTTTATTTTAATACATTTATATATAAAGAACATGGCAATTTTATTTTAGATCAACCGTAATGTGCAGTGATAATTTATCATTTGTAAAAAAAAAAAAAAAAAAAAGTTTTACCCAGCTTTTATTCCTTTATTACACTTTATAATAACTACACTTATACTTGCCTTCATAAAGCATGAATAAAGACTTCATTCATAGTGAAAAAAGAGTTGATTCAGGCTTAGTAAAACCTTAACCAATACTCTAACCCTAATTCCTAACCCTGACCTTAACCTTATTTATGTAGTTATTAAGCCTGAATCATGCTTAATAAACGACATGTTCATTATTAATAAGTCTTTGTTCATGCTTTGTTAAGGCTAAATAAGGTGTAGCTATTATAAAAGTGGTACCCTTGCTTCATTTATTTGGACTTGAAACCAGTGTCTGAGTTTTGTCCTTTACTTTCAACCATCAACAATTGATGGGCTTTTGAATTCCTATTTAAAATATGAACTTTATTATGTATATTACTATTGCATCACATATTCCCAAGATTACTCTGAACAACTTTATTTGTTCAGACTGAAGACGACAGGTTGGAAATGAAAAGAAAAAAAGGCACTTCAAGAGAACAAAGAAAAACACTTAAAGAAATGGAGAGAGATGAGAGGCGTGTGACCCTGGCTGAGTCGAGCTGTGCTTGAGCATGGGGCAAAAGGACAGGAGAATATGGCAGACATGCAGAAGCAAGCAATCAACCAAATCCCCTTTTCTCTTCTCCTGTGTCGCCCGCCAGGACTACTCTGTTGCAATGAGCTGACCTCTATTACCTATGCAGCGGGCCTGGTCTCTCTGTGTTAGATTGTTTACTCGAGGTGGAATATGGATGAGGAGATGGAAATGAGGAAATTTCAGAGTGCAGGCCTTTGACACAGAGGGGGACTAATGGATAGGACAGGCTGTAAAGGTGTATGTCAAACAGGTGAAAGACTTGAATCACAACTTTCTGGTGTCACACATAGGGAAATATAACACTAGCTTTTTGTTCTTTATAAGCTTAAGTGTAAAAATATTTTCTGTGTCCAACAGTTAGATGATTGAAACCTGGAGTTCAGCGCTTGGTTAGATTTGTCTGCTTATGCACAAGCACACAAAGAAACCATACAATTCAATTAAATGTACTACTGAACATAATAGAGAGCAGTGAGTGGAATGCTATGTAGTTGTGGTTGCAGAGACATGTAACCTACTTTTCAATTTCGCTGTTTTTACAAGTTCGTGGGACATTTGAGGCAGAGGAGGAAGAAGAAGAAGGGGTACTGGCGTCTGTCTTGCTGCATTCCCCGTTGCTCGTTGAAGGCATTTCTAAACACAACACAACACAGATATACGTAAGAATCATCCAAACTTGTACACCACAGCAAAATAATCAACGCATGAAACTCTTACCGTCGCTGGCCCATTTAGAGAACTCTGGTGTTATTCTGTTAGAAGGCACACCACCACTACAAAAAAAAAACAACACATTAGTCTTACAAAATACAAAGCTTTACCGATTGCACCAGTGGAGCCTCATACTTGAGTACAGCGCCACGTAGCGCCTCTCGTTCCCGGGCCTCTCCCTGGTCCTCTCCTGCGCCGGAGCAGGGGATGATGTCGGCTTCAGTGTACTGAGCCTTGCCGTACTCCAAAGTGTCGTCCCCATCGACGTCCAGATCTGCGTCGCTGTCTGCACCGCTCTCCTTGATACTGCATGTAGCAAAACCTGTTCCTGTGGAGAGAAGACATTTTATTTTTTAGTTTCAAAGGGTAAGTAAGAAGTGAAATAGTCATTATGAAAGACGTCACTGTAAAATATGAAGACAGGGGAAAGTTACAAGGGCAGGAAAATGTGATGAGTTTTATAGCGAGTTTATGTCAATCCAACAGAAATGTGTTAAAATACATCTTTAAATGAATAGGTTAAATTATCAGACAAACGTGAAATATGTGTAAAATTAATCACAAAGTCCAGAAATATCACCATATCCCATTTTTGAAAGTTTACAACAGATCTTTTGTTCTTTTTAATCAGCTCCTTTAGTTGCACATTTTATTATGAACAATCTACTCGATATTCAAATGCTGCTTATCTTCAAAACAGAACATTTCACCATATTGCACAGCTCAAACCCTAACCCTAACCTCAAATCTTAACTACAGTAGTCATATTATATCAGTTAAAATCTGCAGGAAACCATACTTTTAATGCAATGCAAATAGGTTTGAGAGATACTCAGAAGAACAGCTTCAGAGTTACTATTCAAGACTTCAACTTTCTCACAATTTAGTTCTCCCAATAATGGCTGACAATCGCTCAGACAAGCTTTGGGCTTAGACAGAATTTAGACTTCTGATTAAGCCCAACGTTTTAGCCATCACTCTCCTGGCTCCAGACACACACTACATGTCTATATGTGCATGTGTTTGATTGGCATTTCTATAAACCCCGTGATGAACGCTCAGACAAACCCTGTAGCACGGCCTGACTGCTCCCTTCAGCTCCACTTAGCCGGCTGTGTGCCCCGTCACTTAGGGGCGTCTCCTCAGAGTTTGTTTGAAGCTGCCTGTCCCTCTGTCACTTAGGCCGTGTCTCCCACTCCTTAAAGGTGCGTGTCTGTCTTCTTGTCACTTAAACCGCGTCTTTCCAACAGCCCCATGCTAGACCAGGCCTGTGTGTGTGCATGCGTGTGACACTTAAAGGTGAATGAGTGCGTGTCGAGGCTGGTGACACAGCCTGACAGCCGTCTTATTTACACCTATCCCAATTTTCTACAGCTCTCCACTGGACTAGAGAGAGTGGGAGTGAGACACGAAGGAGCTGGTCAGCGCTGACAGCTAACTGCTTCTACCCCCTGTCCAAGAGTGTGTCTGAGTCCTCATCATCCCTCAACAGTAGCTTTTCTACAGTGTCTTGATGTACTACATGGTAGGTTAAGTAAGAAAATGTACATTATAATATGTATATGTATGTGGTAAGATTAACTGATTGACAATGACTTTTGGATAGAAGTCGAAACATCTCGATCTTCAAACAGCGTCTGGATGACAAACCTTGAAACCTTTTCTACGATGGAACACTCCTGGACGAATGAGGGATTACATTGACGTGGTAATATTATGTTCATACAATACTACAGTTTACTAGAGGATTTCTGTATACAAATAGGTAATTGTGTGATCTTGTGGTCTTGTCAGTGCACTTTGGAAACAGATACAGGGACAAATAATAACAACGTGATAGTTTTGATAGCTTTTACGACACCATGTCCATTTTAGTCGACTAATCAATGCGCTGAGCATGTCTTTATTCGACTACATACATCCCACGCTGTCCACGCTGAACATATGTTTTGAAGATGATCTGACACAGCTGTCTAAACCAGTTGTTCATCCTTTTCTTGGTTATGGCCCTCTTTTGTGCCCTTAAATGGTCACATTTTTACATTTATGGTCACGTTTATATAGTTTTTTTCTACCTTTCAAGGCACTCAAAGCACTTTACATTAAGGGACCAGTCACCCATTCACACACACATTCACACACCAGAGTACGCAGACACTGGGTGTAAGGCGGGTTAAGCGTCTCTCCCAAGGACACAACGGCACTATTCACCTGATGGAGCTGGAATCGCACCGCCAACCTGTGGGTCAGTGGATCTGACTGCTCAACCAAGGAAGTTTATGTCTAGTGTGGGATTCGAATTGCCGAGTTTTAGGACAAAAAGACAATCTGCCAACTAAGCTACTGCTAATGTGAGATTGCTGTCCATGCCACTGTCATGGCTGACTGTTAGAGACTTAGGACTGTCCAAAACAAGACATTTCATTATTAAATCCAAGTGTGCATCTGTTGACTCAAAATTTTCAAGGCACACATGACAACACTTCTAGACAAACTAGTGTTCCCTTTGCCTGGGATTCAGAACACACAATGTTTATGAAGACTGAATCTGGTCAGTGTGCCCCTGTCTCGCTTTGAGTCACACTCAAACAAGAACAAATGAGTTAATTGGTAATCTATCTTTTAGAACAAACCCAAAATGTTGTGCTTCACTCATTGATTCTGCAAAAATCTGCAATGTTTTGTGTGTGGTTTGACTTTGAAACATACCCTGAAAGAGAAAGTGCAAGTTAAGTTTTTTATGTTGCGTATATTTCAAGTTAACATTTTTACTAAACCGGGACAAAATCTGGAACTAAAACTGGATTAGACCAGGATTAAACCAGGATTAGAACAGGATCAAACCAAGTCTACTAAACTGAACACACTTTCCATTAGAACAGTTTTTTCACTCATATCAGCTGGGACAGTTTCTCCTTGTGGGATTTCAAACACCTGTCCCTACTTCTGCTTCTGACTCCGTAATTCATTTCGCTCTCTTTCACACTGGGAGAGGGTATGTGATAAAACGCGGTACCTATGCAAAACCCTTTTACAACAGGGCCACGGTTTTTAGTGATCAAATAAAAAAGACCTTTTAACTTTTATACGGTCTCCACAGCTGAACATAACATATGGAAACATACTTCGATCTGCTACAGGGAATAAAGCCTTCGGTGAATTTCAGGGGCGTATGCTCCATTAGTGCAGCTTGACTCATTTTTATACTTTTTTATTATTACAATGATTACACAATTTGGTTACATGTAGGAGTGGGCATATTGACAAAAATGAATCTATTACTGTACTTTTTTTTTTTTGCATAGTTTCCATAACATACTCAGGTGATATATCAACAATGCAAGCAAACAATCAGCATTTGTACAGCACCTTTCACAGACAATTAAGTCACAAAGTGCTTCACAACAAAACAACAAAAGTTAAAAATACAGAAAAATAAAACACACTTAAAGCCTGATTATTTTGTTGTATGTATTGCCTATTTTAAGTTAGTCCAATGCATCTGGAATGTCTTAAAATGGGTCTGTAAATGTCTTGACTGTGGTTGAAGTATCACACAAAACATGAATGGACCATAAAATGAATCACTAAAGTGCAGAAATCTCACTTTATACACTTGTGTGGCAGGTTACACGAGATGGTTCTGTCTCTTTTTGAGGTCATTTTTAATCATTTTAATCATACAGGAGACACTGATTATTATGATTATTATTATTATGTTCTATTTTTGCATATCTCCAAACAACAATTATACATTTTTCAATATAACTCCCACCTACTCCTATGTTGCCCAAGGTTTCCTTAAGCTCTGTATACGTGTTTGCCATGAGCCCGGGTGCGTTGCCGTGGCGCCTCTATCTGTCGCTCTAAGCAGTCTTGGCAGGCCAATCTAATCTGGCCCGGAAAAGGTCAGAGCCACTCCAAGTGCCTTTCACTCACATTATGCAACCCCCTCCTCTAACCACCCTCTTTGCTGCAATAATGCACGGTCTTTAAAATTACCACGACATTATTGAAGTATTGATCATATTTTAAATCCATTCTACTGAGATTTTTACTTTTTTTTGTTTATGTTTAATATTTGCCTTTGACTTAATAGATTTCACAACACAATGTGTAAAGATAATCTGTAGGACCCAGTGATCGATGCAAACGCCTACACACACTTACACAATGACATTTTGGCTCACTGTTTATCAAACACTTCCTGACTGAAATGCAATGACGCTTGAATGCGCCTCGTCTGCATATCGTAAACATGTTCATGGCAAAGCTGCAAGTTCAGATCTGAGGCCGCGGTTGACTCCGTTAAAACATACAAACGCAACTGACAGCTCGGATCAACCACTCGAGCGACCTCTGTGACTCGCGGTTACCATAGCAATTATCGGGCTCACTTAAAAAAAAAAGAAAGAAGAGAAGGTCAGAGGTCGCTGCACTATCTTTGTGCCATTTACAGGTCAGATGGAGCGAACGAGATGAGGAGAGGGACACAGACACAAAGGCATGAGACGGCCATGTTTGAAGTCTGTTTACAAAGAGAGATTTCTGCTCTTTCTGCTTGACTCGATCCCCCCTGGGCCGCCTCCACCTGCAGTAATCCTCATCTTATACTGCACTGTCTCCAAGGACAGCTGGATATCAGGACTATGGATTTGCCCACAAGTCTAGCTCCTGACAACATCAATTGCAAACATATATTCATTATTAACCTTTTTATTTACAACTTTGTTAATGAAGTTGAGAAAGTGTGCCAGAAAAGACAAACTTAAGTAAAAATCAAATCTCATGTTAATATTCTTCAATAGGTCCAAGAATACTAGAAGTTGGGCTGAAAATCTAGTTTCACTTGACAGAGCAAACGCAGAGACAGACCGTCTGCTTGAGAGATAAAGCAGTCTGCGTCTGTGTTATTATGTTCTTTGAAGCAGGCTAAGCTGCTGCGAGACACAGGGAAGTGTCCTCAGACAGAGTTGAATCATAAACTGATCTTGTTCGATTTTGCTGCCTAGCCCCTCCCCTCTCCGCTGGCCCTTAAGAGGCTTGTTCTGTGCCTTTCTTGTGTGCGCTCTCAAAGGGGGAGACGGATGGTGGCACTTCACAGAGGGATCTCTCCAGCTGAGAAGACCCCCCTGCTACATCTATCTGTCTCGCTGCCCGTCCAAAGCCCCCAGGATTCAAGCGCATCTGTGAGAAACACCAAGAGCTTTCATGACCAAATCCACCTTCAGAGCCTGGAGCTGTGTGTGTGGTGCTGCAGACCCTGAGTGTGTGTTTCATGTGGGTCTCTCCAGGCCACCTCCGTTATCTGAGTCACATCACAAGGAGCCCCATTAGTGCACAGCAGAAGGGTCCTGTGTCTGCTCGTTTAACAACGCTAGAGTATGGACAGGTGACAAAACCACCTCTAGCTTTAGCTGAGATTTCAGCATTGATCTTCCTTGTCTCCTCTCTGTCTCAGACTGAGGGATGGAGGGGGAGTCAGGTGGGGCACAGCAAGGCTCTTTATAACAATGTATTTAACTTAAAGGAATCGCCAGAGGAAAGAGTGATCAAAGACAATTTACATTGCTTTCAAATTTACTCATAAAGCTTTAATGAAATTAATCATGACTTTAAAAAAGTATACTACCAGTCAAGGAAACTGCTAAAAGTTTTTGTCAGAGAATTTGCACAAGTTTTCTTTCCATCAAATAGAACTAACTGAATGATTAGTTTTACTGTAGTGAAAGTTCATGTGGACAGTAGGAGACTGGATGCTGCTTCTGACAGTGACTGAGTTTAACGGAGGACTGTAGTGTGCTGTGTCAGACGTGGCTGTGCTCCCTGGTGACCAGCGCTCCATACACTTCTATAATTGCATTTCTGGGCACCCATACAAGCACAGAGTGGTGACCAGTGGGTCAATTGCCCAGCTAAATGTGTTTTCCTTCCCTGTGCAACGAGGGTTGGGATGGGCCGAGCTAAAGCTGAGCGGGCCTGACCCTCTCACTCTACCATCGGACCACCGGCACCATTAGGCTCACTGGACACATTCAAGTGTAGACCAGGGCAAACACGACCACACAAGTCAGAAGTCAAGTGACAGACCAGTTCACAAATACAAAGGAGGACATCGAACCATTGAAGATTTAAAACAGACTTTTATAGAGGAAGAACTCCTACATTGCACTTGGATATTATAAATATGATTAATGGAAATGTGTACCTCTGAAACCTCCTTCCAGTAAAGCTGTAGCTCTGATCCTTTTCTGTCCTGCCCACTCGTACTCCTCGAATCCCCTGCCATTTTCACCGTCCATGGAGTCATCATCTAATGCACCCTCACGCTGAGAAAGAGTCACATTTGACAATTAATACAAAGGCACAAACGTATAAAATTGGAAACAAAACAACAAAAAAATCAGAAAAAAGTAGATACTAAGTAATAATGTTTTAGGTGTGTCTACCACTTGAAAGAAAAAGCAGGAAAAATATAATGGTTATTAGTTGTAATGGTCAGGTTTTTGAAGTGCAGAAAGCTAAGAAAGTATCTAAAAACTGACACAAGACCCAGAAAGACACATGAATCCACAATATATGGGCTGAACCGTTTAAACTGGTGTCCTTATACACCGATACTAAGGCTTTGTGAGTTATCATGGAAATTTTCATTCCCATTCTTGCCATATAATGTGGATACATAGTTTGGTAGAAAAAGTCACTACTGAGTTTCTTGAAGAGGGGGAAAGGGAGAAAGCAATGAGCTGATTGGTCAGTCTACAAGAGGAAGTGCTGAAGAGCGGTCCGGGGGTCCAGGCCCAGAAAGTACTACCTGGATGAGGCATTGTTCCACATGTCTACTCATCTCCTCCTCGCTCCCAGTCAAAGGGGCACTGCACAGCGGACATACCTGGCCCCCATCCTCTGGCTTCCTCCTCTTCATTTTGCCTATACGAGCTGACACACAAAAAACATTCAGTTAGATCAAAGATTTAGAATAATCTCAGATGCTGTATATTCATTCAAGTCTCTCCTTCTGCCCTTAACATTTCTATTTATACAAAGAAAATAAATCTGAAATTTAACAGAGCAGAATAACCAACAACGCCCCTCTACTCTCTGCCATATTCTTATCTGCTAATGGCACAAAGAAACTACCTTAATTTTAGATGGCTGAGTAAGAAAAAAGAAATAGTAAGAAAAAAAATAGAAATAGACTGATATTAGGGAACTTGGGACATTAGAAATGCAAGAGGGAGCTGATAGGTGGGTTAACCATCAGAACTAGTCAGTGCATTGTTAAAAGGAAAAGAAAGTAAATATCCTTCCCAGTGGACAAATAAAATAATTCAATGTTTCCTATTAATAGAGACTGTGGTGAGTTGCCATAGTCTAAAAACTACCTGGACTGTACATCAGCATGAGAAAAATCACACTTTGTTGATCATTGTATTGTCCAAACCATAAAAAAAGTAACTACTGCTCATCATGATATATGATATAGGTATTAAAACTACTTTTACTTCCATACTCCACAAATTGTATGGGCAACGTATTAAAATAATATGTGTGGTACCACTATAATCTGAAAATAAATCTATGGGGAAATGAATACATATAGTTAATAATTGAATAATACGACAGTTAAACTAATCTCTAATCCATCCAATTTAACTTCATGATTCACATAGAAAAGAGCTACTTTGTTTCTAAGAAGTTCTTATTAATACAATAATTATCACATCCACCAGATGAACATATAAACAGAAACAACATGTAAGATCACAAACAAGATTCAACAATAATTAAAAAACTCACATCATAAACTAGCAGTATAAAATCTAGCAATAAAATACATGGAAAACATCTAAGAATAAAACTCTATGCAGATGGATGGAGGAACTTTAATATCTGCAAAATCTGAGTTTGCAAACAGAATCAAGTAAAAATAATCCTAATCGATTGTTGTGTGTATACATACCATTCAATCTCGTTTGTCTGTTTGCCCGAACCCGTAAAAATGTCTGCAAAACAAGTAAAGAAGAAAGAGGAAATAAGCATGGGATGATAGAGAATCTTTATAACCTGTTAACAAGTGCCTAGACAACTTTCTGAGGTGAGATTACATCAGATTGCGTTCTGTAAACATTTGGACCTACTTCTCTGGTCTTCTGCACCTCCTCCATGTCTGCGCGCTTTCATTCACTGCCGCATTTGCACAGCCGCTCAAACTCTTTGCGCCAAATTAATCCAATGTTTCCACAGATATTATGCATATTGGCAAAAACGGGCGGCATTTGAACTATGAATGGATGGGAAAGGATTGAAAATAGCGCTCGACTGTGCTAACGGGAATCATACAGTACGCCATATTGGCTTGTTTTGGTCATGTGACCGAATGAGCCGGAAGTGTACACAAGCGCTCGGATATGTCGCGGTTTCGCCACTAGGGGGAAGCATCGCGTTTTAGGAGCTGCCTCCCACGTTTAGACATAAAAGCCTCTCATCTCCTTCTGAAGTAAAGCTGTGAAAGTTTAGAGCACTTAAATAATGATTCATTTAAGAAATAAAAGACATGTAAATATCGTGTTTGTTTGTAACTTATAGCTTTGTATTCTGATTCTGATTCTGAAATTAAAATAAAACACAAGTGAAAACAAGCTATGTAAGCTGCACAGATAAAGACCATCAAAGCAAAAATATATTCAACTTTATTTACAAAAAAGTACATTGTAGTGCTGCTAGTTTATATTTTACCATTATTATTACTAATTGAGCTCGGGATCGTATTTACCAGAAGTGACCCAGCACTTTATCAGGTTTTTCCATGGATTTTTTGTTCACTTTAAAAAAAAAAATTGTTTTGGCTAATGTTTCTCTATGTAAGTTTAACACACCATCTTCAAACATAGTGGATTTCCATGGCAACAGTAAATACATTTATCAATATATAGTGTTAGAAAACTTTTGAATTAACTTACAAAAGAAAATTAAGACAAATTCTGTTATGTGTAACGTCATGATCCCGAGCTCAAGTTTCTAGTTTGTGATGTTCATTGACATTGGTAACAAAACTTATTCTAATTCTGAATAAAGCCAACTGTAGCAGTGACACCACTTCAATAAGTCTTCAAACTTTCCCATTGAAAAAAAGAAAAAAACAAAACATAAAAAATAAAGATTTGAAGAGATGCGTAAATAAAAAGCCCTATGGCAGGCTGGCAAAGACATAAAAGGTGCATGCTGGCATTTATGCTTCATTTGGAGGGTGGTAAAAGGAGTGACCATTGACTTTATCATTTGTAAAATATAAGGTGGTTTCAGCAGTTTCACTTAATGAGAAAATGTGCTTTATTGCTCTGAGGCTTTTATGAGCTGTGTCATCTCCAACGTATGGATGTAATGTCTGCATGGACTTAATAGTTCTAATTTTATGGTGTAAGGGGGGAAACCCACTTAACCCGGCAATACATCACAGTCCGAGAATTACTCCAACAAACTTTGATGAATAAAAGGGATAAAAGCTTCAGGAATTTGCCATTTGGTCAAGTTAACAATACAGTCCGGCGGCACATTAATCATCACTAAAAACTCAACACAAAGTCTGACTTTAACTAAAAACAAATACGTCGTAATGAATAAAAGAGTAATCTTAATCGCAAACCATACAACACAAACTGTCCATAACAATGTGTGTATTTCTGACAACTAATTCAATTTGCAATATTGGAGATGACATGCCGTAGACACGCTGTATTTTTCATGATGGTTTGAAGATCGTTCAGTCAAAACTCATTCTCCATTTACCCATCTAATATTGTCCCTCACTATTCTGTTTTGTAACTTTTTTTAGTTCTTTCTTTTTGAACTGGAATTGGCATTTTTCTAAATAAACCTATAGCCTACACATTTCATATTTTTAAAGCACAAGTCCTTTGGTTGTGTGTAAATGACCTGGTATCTGTCGGAGTGATGGGCGTCTTCAGAGGACAGCGGCGAGACCACGGGAGACTCGCCCTCGCGCTTGATGTGCACCGACAACAGCATCGACTGTGGAGAGAGAGAGAGGGAGAGGGAGAGGGAAATAAAATGCTTTCTAAATGGAGATAAGCATGTTATATTATCACCTCCCGGGTGTGAGTACAATAGGAGCTGCATGTCTTTACTTGACAGCCGCATAATCAATAAACATGGACAAGGCCGGAGTAATGCTGCATGTTGGGAAATAAATCTTCTCTAGGCAACACAGATACCATTCAATGTATTCCACAGAGGGTGTGGATTGGATAGGTCGTATCTAAACCTACAGATGCAGTGTTTTCAAAATGTCAGAATTATCCTAAATTCTGGCCAGTCTAATGTGTGACAAACATAAAACTCTTCAAGAATCATGGAAACTTAGTCATGGCTTATTATTACACTATGATTATGGATGGGAAATACTGACAAAAATGAATATATTTTTACTTTTCTTAAATCAAACACAGATGTGCAGAAGAGTATAATGTAAAATGTTGAATATTTTCATTTTTAATCTGTGCAAACTTAATTTTTTTTATTAAAGACACTGAACTTGATATTGTAGTTTTGCAAATCTCCAAAACAACATTGACACACTTGCCAACATGCAATTATACATTTGACGACATATTACAATATAGATTTTTCACCAGACGCTTCAATGTGGTTTATGATTGTGAAAATAAAACCACAGACGTTTTGTGGTTTAGTCTCAATTTAAAAGAAAACCTCAGGCTGCTGTTGCCACCAAAGCAGACAGCACCACGTCATTGCTGTTGACTGTAACCCGTGTGACTTTGTCTATAAAATCCCTTACACTGATTAAAGATAATGTTTATGGGACGTTAAGAGGAGTTAGGGAAGAATGAGTGAAGGGGGAAAGGAGAGGGAACAGGGCGGTAAACATCTAAAAACAGCCTCTGACAAAATGGGGCACTGTACAACTATAAATCTGACTTACAACACTTTGTCACACTCATATTCAAGTTTTGTTTTTTAGTTGTTTAGTAACTTAGTGATAGTAATTGGAGTAGAACTTATTCATTTTGTAGTAATTTGCAAATAGGCTGCTTGAATAAAATATAGGATAAACCCATCTTCCACTGTGTAACGTTAAAACAAGATCAGGTTTCAGCGTGCAAAGAAAAATGAATGAAGAACAAAACTATAAGAAGACAGCAAAAATGATTCATATTGTTATTTTATAAGGCTCGACCCTCTTTATGCTTGTGTGTGCTTGTGCTGGCTTTTTTACGATGCGCCTATGAAATATTTGTATTTACAGTCGGCTCCTATTAATCAAGTGGAAAGGGGCAGAGCAGAGGCTTAAGTGCTCGACAGCAGTAATCTAATAATAATATGTGACAAATGACCAGCCTCCATTGGTGCCACTGTAAATTGGATATTATGCATGGGGCTTATATGGCCGGCTGTAAATGTGTGTGGATGTGTGTGGATGGGTTTTTTCGACTGGTTTAAAAAGGTCAGGAATCATTTACCTGCTGCATTATGGGAATATGCTCAAGTGTAATCATTGGAGTTTGACATTTAACAAGAGATTGTGAATAAAGATGTTGAAATTGTGTCCCTTTGGAGAGGGCAATTAGAGAATCATAAGGAGAAACAAAGGGAGCAGGGATTGTACTCCTGCCAAGGCACTTGACTCAAATTGTAAGGTCTTCTAGTACAGGAGTAAATGCTTTTCTGGGGGGACTTCATTCTAAACAAATTCTGAGGCTATTTTAGACTCTCAGGTAAAGAAAATTTAGAGCAAATTTCACTGTTAGGGCTGCACAATTATCGATTATTTGGGTCATAACCAAAATGTTTTGAAGCTCACTTTTGAAACACACTTATGTGTCATAGCACATCATGTGCTATGGAACAGTAACTAGCCATCATATAATTATTAAGTATCCATTATTTAGTATGTTTGCTTTGGGGTTTATCTTTCAACAGTCACTCTAGATTCACAGATAACTAAGTAGTTGTTTATAAGTTATTGTTTGCTTGTTTTTGATGACACATTTTTGTTAATAATTGAAGCAATAATTGTATCCATGTAACTCAAATCAAACTAATTGAACACCGTAACACACAGTCAGTTGTATTTGCTAGCTGGAAAACACTGTAGAGCAATAAGCCACAATTGCCATTTGCACCAAGAAACCTTTGCTAAATGTGTTTCCCAAAGCCCTCCACAGACCTGACATTTTTCTTTGTAACCTCTTCTCCTGAACATAGCGTGGAGTGCTCAAATTGGTCCAAACAGCGAATGTGATGGTACGCGGGGTTAATCCTGGGTCTAACAGGTGCCCGTGTTTCAGAAGATGAAGGATATGATGACAACAGGCCTGTGTGCCGCAGGTCAGAGCTCTCCTTTCTTCATGGCCCGCCGCTGCATACTAAACAACAGCGCTAACATGCACAGTCACGGCCGCAGAGGAAGGCTGGGGTTCACCCTTTACACCCCTCCATGTCTGTCTCCCCCGACAACAAGCCCACCCACGGAGGAAGTGCGGAGCTAAGCCTGGGTCAGAGCCACAGGTAAGAGGGAATTATAATCATCCTTTAGTGTGAAGTGCATCAATTGATTATTGGAGGCAATTTACAAGACAATAAACTTTTAAACACAAATCTATGCAAAATAATAAATGGTATTCAGGTTCATGAAGACCTTTTAGCCTTCTTAAAGTGGTGGTTGGACTTTGAAGGGTGTTGTAGTCGCTAGATTAACTGCCATCATGACAACCACGTTAGGAACTCTTTCTAAAATAATCTTTCTCACTTAAGATGTGGAGGAAAAGGTCCCTAAGAATGTAAATGTATCATAACCCAATGGAAACAATAGATGGATACCTTTGGAATTTACTTTTGGCATCAGGAAAAAATGCTACTACAAAGAAATAGATGACACAGAATAAACCAACTGTCAAGGACTGGGCTCAAATGGATTTATAAAATAGAAAAGAAAGACATATGCTACATTTTTTTAATTAAAAAAAAAAAAAAAAAAAAAAGATTCATACTTGTTTTGTGTTTCCTGTGTCTTGTTTTTTGTTTGTATTCGGCCATCAAATATGCTTTTTTTTTTACAGCTTGACACTACAGTTGGTACAAGAAATATTTTGGTGCATCCAAAAACCTACTAATTGGCTCAGACAACTGCAGTAACTCCTGGTCTGTTGGCGTTGGACATTGAAGGCTGGTCTATGTGAATGAAATATATACTTGTCCTTTGTTCAGCGAGGGGAAAGTGTAACAGCTCTGATAGTTGATTGGTTCCACGTATGATATTTGTGCACAGCAATAAAGAACATGAAATCTGAGAATAGTCATACCTTGGGTGTTCCAGGGGTTAAAATGCCATCCTTCGGTGAAGGGTTCTTACTGCAATGGAAGAACAGAAAACCATTGGTTACTTACTGCTATAAGTACAAAGGTGCCTTGCCAAAAGCCTTGCAGTCGTTGGCACAGGAATTGAGCAGTCAACCTTCTTGTTATAAGGCAATTAACAATTAAAAGTCTATTTTATGTTCATAGGGACATCAGATCCAGTTCCTGACTTGTGCCCAAACACAGAGATACATTTCTGTGAGTGGTTCCCAGTGTTGTGACAGGGCTGGCATTGACAAAGCAGGACACG
Organism: Rhinogobius similis; assembly: GCA_019453435.1. NCBI lineage: Eukaryota > Metazoa > Chordata > Actinopteri > Gobiiformes > Gobiidae > Rhinogobius > Rhinogobius similis. The sequence goes on along the minus strand of CM033632.1, from coordinate 18,730,133 downwards.
GTTGTCATCTCTCCTCTGACAGCCTGTTAGCACTCCACACACCCCCGACACATGGGACGCACACACACAGGGCAGTAAAGCAGAGAGAGGAGAGGGACAGGCCACAGACTGAATGGTGTAAGGACCCTAATCTGACAGCATGCTTAGGAGAAAAAGGATTTTCTTTTTCAATGGCTGAATGGGTGGATCATAGGAATAAGAAGCCATATTTATGTCACTTAGATGAGAATAAAAAGACGCAGTAGGTGTAAAATGGAATGATGGTCTTAAACCTGGGCACTCAAATTTCCAAACTGCATGACTTAAGAGTGTTACCTTCCCATTTATCTCAGTTTAGGCACATCCCTGTATTACAACTTTTAAGTGACCTTATATTAGACATTATAGTACAAGGAACCAATGCCAAATCACCACACTAATCACTAAGCACAAAGAAATATGCATAGATCTCGTTTTTTTTTTTTTTTTCAAAAGTATTGACAAGTAGGGATGTGTAAGATTATTACCATTCACCTTTAGCCTTTATGAAATCAAGCTTACTGCGTTTTCAAATATGATGTAAATAGACAGGAAAAAAGCAGAAACTGGTTTATTTTTTTGAGTATTAAATTTAACTCTCGTAATTATTATTTACCTCTTATGATATTATATTGTGACCAGTAAAAATGTCCAATTAACTGGATAATCTTGATACCAACAAGTTAAACAAACAACACAAACAAAACAAGACTGTTATATTGCATCCAATTTGTCACTATGTTTCCCGTTTTGTGTTGAACATAAATAGCACAAACGTCGCTCTCTCTCTCTCTCTCTCTCTCTCTCTCTCTCTCTCTCTCTCTCTCTCTCTCTCTCTCTCTCTCTCTCTCTCTCTATATATATATATATATAAATATATATATATATATGCGCGTGTGTGTCTGCTTCTAAAGCATGTGGCCCCACCTTCCTCCAACAAAGAGAGTAAACATGGGTGACACAGTCAAGCTGCCGTGTAATGCAGGGGAATGTGCCAGTGCTCCTCTATGCGCTCCTATCGCTCCTATCCTCTTTTATTCATTACCTGCCGCCCGAGCCGAGGCATCAACAATAACAGCCGCCCCTACACCTGCTTGTTGACACTGTCAGGCGGAGAAAAAGAACGGGGAGACAGAGAGGTTGCATGCCTGCCTCGCTTGGGGAAAATTGCCACAATGACAGAAGATGCTGATAGAGAGATGAAAGCTGTTAAAAATGGGGGAGAAACTGTGGAAGGAATGAAGACCAGTCGACATAAAGAAAGTAGGATGAAAGGAAATGCGTCTCCCTGGTCTTGTCTGTTTCTATGAATTTTTGATGGCACAGGTTATGAGGCAGAGTATTCCAGTCGCCTGCCACGTCAAAGCACAGAGAGGAGAGAGCAAAGTGAGACAAACACACAGAGAAGGTGCAAGGGAAAAGGCCAGTTTAAAATGTGTTGCGTTAATGAGGCAGCTGACTGAACAGGAGGTGAAGAGGTAAAGAGGCACCAGTGAGAGATGAGGTGTAACCTGGGCAACAAGGTGAAGATGTACAAGAAATATACTCTTTTGTATGGTAATCACACATTTATGTTTCCTGTTTATAGGAATCGTTTATTCAGAATATGTCATATTTGTTAAGAATATTCATCTTGTCTTTGGTAGAATAGTTTTGTTTTTTTTCTTCGTCAGGTAGAGATGACGAAAAGGGAAGTTACTGATGAAACATAATTACATCATCTCTAACCTGATATACTGTAGAAAAAAAGACAACCAAAAAGATATTATATTCTTGTTTCTTTACATTTTTTTCATGCACTTTTCCTATAAGTTGGGGGAAATGGGCCAATTGATACCAAAATATCAATATTTTGATACTGAAAACGAATTGAAAAGTTAGAGTAGAGTTTATCTATCTATCTATCTATGGATCTTTCTATGGATCTATCTATCTATCTATAGACTATCAAGTTCAATCTTGCCAAAAATTACCAAAAAATGTAAACAGAACATTAAAGTTGGATTATTGTAGTTCAATAATAATAATCAAATTGTGTATTCTATTTATTTGATTTATTTGTCTAATATTAACACTTTTTTCTATGAAGATTTGATACTCAATGGAAGAGACATTGAATTGGGTATTTTGTATTTCTGCATGTCTTGAGCTGTTTTCCACTGAAATTCCCTTTCTACTTTCCTGTATGTGATAGTCGCTGTTGAGCTATGCAGATGACTTTGGCCTCCCAGCCTCCTGAGGTGCACAGGGCCTGATAGATTTCCATTTGCTCAACAGTGTGTGTGATTTCCATGTCCATACACCCGAAGCCACGGCCCATGAACAAGCCAGCTGTAATCAAATCCACACAGTGACGACCGCTGACAGCAGAACAGAGCAGATAGGACTGTGCTGGGAGAGAGCAAGTATTTTTAGCACAGAGGCAGCACCAATGCACGTCTTCGTTTCCATACGCGCCCCTCTTTTATTCAGCCTGCATTGGTCGTCATTAAAGTCAGATTTAGTACAAATTGGACCAAATTCCCACTGTCACTTTCAATGACGGCCGCTCCCATGCAGAGCAGAGTAGAGCGTGGAGACAGAGCTGTGATATAGAGGCGCCACACACAGCTTCCAGAAACAAAGATTTCTCTACATCCTTCAAATCCTTCTCTCTCCTGTCTGTGGATGTTTCCGTGGAAGTGTCGGTGTGTAACCGCCGTTCTGTTCCAGCCTGGGGTCGGGATGACACTTTTTTCTTGAAATAACCACATGTGTATTTGTGGGTCTGGGGTTTCAGAGTCCCACAAAGTCTGGAGCCAAGGGCAGATAGCTGACCTTTATTAATTATGGAAACCTACAACCCACACCTCTGTGTTATTCAGTGATTGGATGACCTTAGTTTTTATATCCCATTGTTCAAGTGCCACAAAAGTATTTAGTATGGAATTTGGAAACATGTTCATCATAAATAGGTAGGGGGTAGGGAGAATTCTACTATTATAGAGAGAGATGCATTATGAAAGCACTTTCTTTGATATTATTGGGCCTGCTTGGTTTCAATGGGTTTGAGGTTGTAAAAATGCAGTGCTGTAGGCGGACTTGGATCATTACTATAATGTTGATCATGTTACAATAGGTATAAAAAAATTACATTTACTTTCCCTTTTCCCCCTTACCTGTGCATGCTTAAAGGTATACTATGTAAGTTTCAGGTGCTTTGCCTCAAATGTTCTACACTAAGGCATGATATGTATTGTATATGGGTATTTTTATTGTTAGGGTTGGGGTTATATAGCTAATAACTATAAATTCTATTCTATTCTATTCTATTCTATTCTATTCTATTCTATTCTATTCTATTCTAAATGTAAACAGGGTGGCCTCGCCACAGATTTGACCATTAATTTAACCTGCTGGTGTCTCCATGGGGATAGTAGATAAGTTCAATGCCACACTGTAGAACATTTATCTCTCTTTCTTAATTATATCTTCATGGAGAATAAACAGGTAGCGGACCCTCCACCTGAAAAGTTACATTGTGCACCTTTATTGGTGCATTCACACTTACTTGTTTATTCCTGGTCTAAGCCCAGTTTAATTCGGTTGTAGTCTTTACTTGGTCCCGTTCTAGTCCTGGTTCAGTCCTGGCCTTGTCCATATAGTTCTGGGTTTAGTCTTAGTTTAGTCCCAATTTGAATGTGGCATTTGTGCAAGTGTGAATGCATCCTAAGAGGAACATTGGATCAAAATAAAGCATCAAAATTATTATAAATAGCTAAATAATAAAAAGATTGCTTTTAAAATAAGGCAGCAGTGTATTGGAAAGTGCTCACACAGTAGTACACACAGGAAGATGCAGGTCCCATGTGTAAACGTTGCTAAATGAGTTGTGATTTCCACGTGGGGTGACGCTGTCTGTTGCCCTGCTCCTCCGGGTTAATGGCCACTATCGTAAAGTCGGGCGCTCACTGGGCACTGGGTCAAAGCATAAACACTTCCACTCTGGTCTTATATGAGACAGTACACAAACACACACAGCCAGGCGTGTGGTCAAGGTGAAATATGGATCCTAATGGTTGTGTCCCATCGTTAAAAGGGCTCTCCGTTGATTTATTCGTCATAAAACTGCCCGTGCCGCTGGCGTGAGGAGAGGAAGGGAGCTGCTCTGAACCAGGGGGCAAAGGCCAAAATCCTAATCCCTGTAGGAAACATTTAGCATGACGTAGACGGCGTGCCACTGCCTTTTATGCAGATTTATGGCACCAAAAATCTCAAGCCGCAAGTAGAATGTAAGACAGTGAAGTGACATACAGTGAATTAAAGCTTCGCCTAAGGTCCGTGTCTGTATCTTTATGGGGCACTAATGTAAAGGATTTGCTTGTATTTCACGTCATGTTGTGGACAGAACACTTGGCTTGTATGGTTTGTATATAATAGGATGCACTAAACTTGCAAAGGGCAGTTACAGAGGTGAAAGAACTAGGCCTACTGTCAAAATGCAGCACTTCTAGGTGAAATTTATGGCCCTCCTACTTACTAATGCTCAAATGGAGTTACTCTTTAATGTTTTTGGTACAGCATGTATCTAAATTCGTAAAACTAAAATGTAGTGGATCATTGGCTATGTTTTCATGCACACCAAAATATGATTATTATCTGATTTCTGGGTCTTTAAGAATATTTAAATGACACACAAACTGCAAGACCTGATCAGAAGGACAAAGATCAGAAAGGAATGAGTTTACTTCTCTCAGAATTTCCTATCATTTTAATTGTCTTACAACTCCAAAATCTGATAATCAGATTTTGCGACTACCGCATGTAACTGGAAGGTCTCTAAGTATTTTTATACCGATTAATATCAGTTTTACCGGTTTCATTTCTGCAAGTCCAGATGGGCGTAATCAACAGGTGGATTAGCCAATCAAAGACAAGCATGGTCCATCCATATCAAATGAAATGGTTGTGCACAAAACTCTGTTAATGAGGGGAGAGAAGTTTGATTTTGTTTTAAATGATAGATGACCAGTGAGCTCCCTCTCACTCACTCTTCGTTATGATGCCCCTATAGAGAATGAAGCCCTACAATACATTGCTTCTTATTACAAGTTAAACAATCTTCCAACATGCCCAAAGACCCTCCAAAATGAATATTCTGCATCCAGGTGATTGTAACTCTCTTGCAGTGCCGTGGTTCATACCTGAGGCAGATGGCCGCTAGCCTCTCCATCTCCGTCTCCATGTGTTCCTGCAGCTCTCCGGGCCTCAGCAGCACCTGGCAGATCGGACACACTGGAGCCTGGCTGTCATAGAGGACCATCTTCTTTTTACCTGCAAAAATCACAAATAACAGAAATGTTTAAGCATAAAAATCGGCAACAGGTGTCAACAGACATGTCTATATTTAGTGCATGACATAGTTTAGTGCAACACGTGTCTAAAGTGTTGTTGTGTAATGTTTTCAGGTCAGCGCAGAGAGGGGAACTTGTCTGCTGGATGAGATAATGCAGAGTAGAGTGGGCCGGCGCTTCATTGTCCTTGATCAGAGGGGCACAGCGTGAAACCCACCTGTGTGTGACTACGGAAAGTTCAATACACAACATCATAAAGTACTATATATCCAACGTGACAAGTTTACTTCTTATTGTGTCCTGCCCAGCTAAAAATACAAACTACACAGTCTTATTGCTAGAGGACATTTCCTGCATTTAGCCAAATCAAATAGGCTTTTTATAGTCTCGAGACAATGGTCCGGATATCCCGTTTAGACTGCTCGTCACCATAATAACAAAAGGAGCAGGTAATGGGGACACCCTATCACAGCATATGGCTCTGCAAACCCTGTTATTAAAATGTGGTCATGAAGAATTCTGCAGCGAACATTCCAGTAAACAAATGAGTTATAACAACTGCAAAAATGTGTCATTTTCAAACAATTATTAGTGAAAAGACAGTATCAAAGCACATTCATGTTTTTGTTCAAGATGTCTGGTCCAAAATTTGCACTAGCATCTTCTCAAAAGGCTTTTTTAAGTATTGTAAGTTTAGAAATTCATCAAATAGTCAGATAGTAAAGTAACCTTATCGAATTAATGAAAAACACTTGTCTGGGCTTGAGATTGTGTTTTGTCTTGTGCAATGGCCACTTGATCACAGGGTTAACACTGCTCATATATGATCCTTTGACTCTTATATTCACTCGCTGTGGTAAATGTAAAAATTCTGAAACATGATCCTATAAAAGCGTGTCTATAAATGATAACAACAACTGACGAAAATCTTGCTAACTGATGCGACACTTTGCAGGAATAAACTAAACTTCTCTTTCAACTATTCCTACATTATATATTTATGACTATATGTGATCAATACCTTCATTCACTCCCTCCCTCTGTCATATTGGGACAAGTCTCCCCATGCAGTTCGGTCATCAAAAAGACGTCAGAGAATCCAAACACAGACTGTCCCTGCGTTTCACTGAAGCATGAGAGCGCATACCACCGCCTCATTCACCTCCTCACACCCCTCACACCAGCGGCTACGGTAAGTGACTTTGAAAAATAGGTAATCGATTACTATCTGTGTGTCTGCCTCAACTCCAGGTCCCATTCAATTTCTAATTTTAACCTCCATCTCTGTTCATGTCTTTGTTTCATCTTTGCTCATTGCTTTTTTCATTATTTACTTGGTTTTTCTACCTGTTTCCATCTTTTGCTTTTCTCCTCTTGCCTATTGTTGCTCTGTCTTCCCCATCTCACCTCCTCTCAGTGCCTTTTATTGCTCGCTTTGACAAGATAATTTGAGACATGCACAAAACGCCACCTTCCACAGCACAAAGAAAAGGCCTGCTCATTGTCCGGGCTCCACACCAAACAAGCATACATTTTTGTTTATTTAAATGTCTGCATCTTGTGTCATATTAGGTTGTCATAAATTATCTATAACACCTACGGGCACATTCACAATTGGTCCTGTTTAGTCCAGTTTGATCCTGATAAGAACTTGGTCCTATAGTAGCCCTGGTTTATCCCAAGTTTTGCTCCAGTTTTAGCCCTTGTTTAGTCAGTGACGGACTTATCATTAGGCAACAGGCCACAATTGCCTTGGGCCCCCAACATGAGGGGGCCCCAATAAGATGCCCTTCCTGATCATAAAAGAAGTAATACTCTGAAACTGTCTCTCAATATTAGTGTAAAAGTGTACTTTTAGCGAGGAAAAAGACCAACAAAATCGTCTGGGATTGTCAATGAAGCTAAATAGTAATATATATATTATTTATTTATTTATTTAATTAATTTTGCCTTAGGCCCCCAAATTCTTAGGTCCGCCAACCTAAATTTGGTCTATAATAGGACTATTCCAGGTCTAAATTTTGATTAAACCAGGTCTTAAGTAGGAATACAACATTTCTACAGTAGTTTTAACCAAGAAAGTACTCAAGGAAGAGATTCATTCAGATCCAGAACTTTATCAATCCCACAGGGGGCAAATATTTTAAGCAGTAAAAAAGCAAATAGGGGACAACAGTCATGCAGAAATCATATAAAACATAATGGAGAGATTCTGAACGAAGAGGAGTTTTGATGTCAGTAAATAGCACCCAATAAAAAAAGACTATCTATCACTTAGAGTTTAAATTTGAAAGGCAAATAGAAGCCCTTTGACCTTTTTTGGAATGAACCGCAGTCCAAAATCCCCAACATATTCAAATACTTATTTAGAAAATCCTTAAACGTACAACCTTACAAAATCAAAACTTGCAAACTGAACTGCACAGCTAATTCTACCTGTCCCTCACAACACTGTTTATTCCACTGTAGTGTAAACTTGTTGCTGTCCTTCTCCTCCATCCTTTCTCCTTGTGTCCCCTTTCTTTTTCCAGCCTCTATTTTTGCCTCTCTGTCAAACGCTCCCCGAGGGAAAGTGAGTGATCGCGAGCGGCACACGGACAGATAAATCCAGGCAAAAAAAAAAAAAAATGGTGGGATGGTGAGAGGAGAGGGGGGTGTTGATGTGATGTCGCACACCGGGCTTGTCAGCGCCTTAAAGATGATTAATGTAGGGCTAACACACACACACACACACACATAAGTATAGGAGCATCCCGAGTCACACCGCGTTTAATCTGGGTGGGGGCTCACTCAGGGGTACAGGGGGCCGGACAATAACAAGGAAATAGGCCTGACAGGACTTTTTAGTGCGGAGATTTCTCAGTGAGATACAGGGAGACCAGGGATGGATGGACACAGAGACAGAAGAGGAGTGTAGAGAGGAAGAGGTGTGGTGCATCTCTGACAGACGTGATGGAGGGTGCGCTTGATTCGTCCTAATGTGCCAAGATAGATCGTCTCATCTCGCTTTCTCCAACTCGCCTGATTCTCACAATTCTTTCATTTATCTTATTTTTATTACACACGTTCCCTCAGTTCACCTCCAGATCTCTTCTCCTTCACCATGTCTACTAATCTCTTTGTTTGTTTGATCGACGTAGCAAAATGTTTTAGGCCGATAAATATACTTTGACCTTTGTATGTTCCATGACCAACTTTGGGCATATTTTGGGTCCTTTGGAAACAAACTTTAATATCAGATAATTGGACAAAAAAAATATTCTTAGTAGTAGTGGACCCTCCACCAGAAAACGTACATAGTACACCTCGAAATATAAATATAAATGTAGTGGTGAAAGAATTATTCAGTTTTGATACCGGGGTCAAAGTTAATTAATTAAAAGCAAATTACTCAAGTAAAAGAAACAAAAAACAAACAAAAAAAACTGTCTAAAGGTTTGTTCAAAAATTAAGTAAAAGTATTTCACACAGATTTTGTGAACTGTTAAAGGGTTAAATGTAGTGATTTTGATAAAGAATTGTGCTTATCTTTGGTCAACAGCACCAATTTAACCTTCCTGCTATCTTTGGGTCCATTTGATCCTATCTAGATTTTTTTGTTTTATTTTTTTTTCTCATCGCTATGAAACTTTCAAGGGAGGTCCACGAAACATACAACTTATGCAAAATAACTTTTTTTTCCTGATATGAAAACATATATTGCTCTTTGACCAAATGTGCATTGCTCAAATACAAATACTTGCTCTTAAATGTAGAAAAGTCAAACTAAAAAATATAATTTATTTACAAGTAGATTGCAGATAGCTTAAAACATGACTTCAGTAGAGTATTTTTACTTTTACATATTGTAAATACGTTGCTTTCTATCACTGTAAAGATGCATGAAATTGCCTCTTCAAAGCCCAAACACTTGAAAAGTCTCTGTCCTTTTCCCCCTGGCTGCTGCCCACACGCCTTCATCAGCCGGTCTCCTCTGCCTGTGAGTTGCTTTGGTCCAGATGAAGTGAGAATCGATAGATGGTAGATAGCAGCAGCTCAGAGTCACACACTACAATGAGCAGAGGTAGAAAGGCCACCTCCGGAGAGGACAGGGATTGTCAGCTCGATACTGGCTCTCAATGGGACCACAGATAAAAAACATTTGGGGCGTCCTCGTGGCTCATTGGGCAAAGAGGAAGGACCAAATCCCATTTAATGACCAGTACCGCGTGTCATCCCTTCACTTTTATCTCCTCTGTCAGGGCTGGACTGGACTGAAACAAAAACTCAAAGGTTTCACAAGACGAAGGACTGCTTTTCAGGCATTATTTTACTGTATTAGGTAGAAGTAAAGTCAGATCTGAGACAGCAATGTTGAAAGTACAGCTTTTGCTCAAGACAGGGATCAAACTGAAGTCGTTTGTGAAGATATGGGTTCCATGAAGTGAGCACTCTACTCTACTACGATCATTGAGTAACATTGGATTCAGCATCACTGCTAGATTTTAACTTTACTTCATTACTCATTTGCAATTATAAAGCTTAACCAACGCTGTAGTATTTTGGTAATTCATAACAGTTATTTGGGTTAATGAGTCAGTTTAAGTTTAGTGCCATTCCCAACCCTGAAAGCTGCACGGTGACCACAGCATCGGGAAGGGCATCCGACACAGGCCAGTGCCCAACTAAATACTGCAAAATAAAGACATAGCTACTGTTGCTTCTCCTAAACATTTCCAAAAGTAAATCATTAAATCGTCTTCCCATTTAAGACCTCATTGACTTGAAATATTGAATCAAATAGAACCAGCAGACCAAAAAAATTGCCTGAATCTTTAAAATCTACTGCAGTAATCTGAATGAACTTGTAAATTATACACACAATCAGCTAATGAGCTCGGAGCATGTAAACTGCTTTTAAACAAACTATAAGAGAGCCGGATTTACGAGTTGGCACAAACGCAGCATGTCGCTGTCTTCCCAAATGGAATTACAAAGTGTTGCATGTCCAGGCTGTTTTTGTGTCCTTGACCAACTGTCTCTTGTGCACAAACAGACACATTGGCCTCATGGTTGTTGTCTCAAATGAGTTTTCTGACATGCATCAAGTGCTTATACTATTCTCTTTTCTCCTCCTCCTCCTCCTCCTCCTCCTGCCTTCAGTGCCGGGGCCAGTTAGCTCTAACACCCGCCAACATCGGTAAACAAGGAAATCTCTCAGCCGCGGTCCCGCCGTGTAACCGCATTACCGCACCCGATAACCTCTTCAAATAATGTGCGATAAGGGGAATTTGATTTGATTCACGGCTAAAGGGAAAGAGGGCCACTTCTGCCTCCCCCTGTTACGAGCTCTTTTCTTTAAATGTATCATCTCTTCTACACTGTAAAAATGAATTTGATTGTATGATCGTTAAATAAATTAAATAAATGAATTAATAACAAAAAAAAATGAAACTGACCAACTTCATTTACATTGCGTTGTTGTAGAATAACCATAGTTTTATTGTAGAATATTGTATTGAAAGGTGGCGCTAAAAAATATTTTAGTAATCGATGAGTCACTGATTATTTTTTGATTAAATGACTAGTCAAACAATTATTTCTACTGAACATTATGATTAAACGCATTTTCAACCAAATAAAGGTCAAAATATTGTGATATGGCATCTAGATAGAGAGTACTTACAAACAGAGCGAAATAGTAATTACAATCTGAAATAGTTCAATCTTTTTTGACATTTTGCTTTAATAATGCCACTCACTGGCTTTGCTAACGTATAACGCATCTTATTATAAAGTATGAATAGTTCAGATTATGATTACGATTAATAAAATATGATTTACGATTAGTTTATATAGTCTGCTAGTCACAATTCGTCAATACAGGCCTACTGCAATGTGTGAGCCACGTTGTCCAAGTAATTTCCCTTTTCAATCAATAAAGTTTGTCTGAGTCTAAGATTAATCGTTGCAGTTCTACAGTAATTGTCAAGTTGTTTAATAACAAATTAGTTTTTCCTCAGTTTTAACATCATAATAATGTTCTTAGCATTTCAGTGTCCTCCTGATACTACCTTCTTTAAGGCTTAGAACCAGTACAAACACTTCACTGGCCTGTGACTCTGGGGCTGCTGATTTTTTTAATCATATAAATGCATTTCAATTCTCATCCCGATTTTTTTTCACATTAGAAAGATTTGGACTACCCCTCCAACTACCCTTGTTTGTTCCCCGCAATCAAACTGTCAGCTTTCATTTTTGGTGGCCCCTTTTTAGCTGTCCCTGACCACCACAAGGTAAGGCGGAGAAACCATCATCTCCATAATAGCAAATATGAGTCCCAAAAAACAGGCGGCACATTACCTCAAATGAAATTGCGCGGTGTGAGATATGTTTTTCCTTAAGTGAGCTGTGATTTAAGCAAGCCAGACACAAAGCTGATCACTACTTGTGTGCAAAACAGATGAGGCTGCACAGCTTATTCGGCGGGGCATCTGATGAAATGGAACAGGGGTCGTCTTCTCTGCATTTGTGTGAACGTCTGCGCACGCTGCCCCCTACCTGACAGTGATGCATTGCGCTTTTAAATAGCACTCCTCCACGCCCCGCTCTAAACTCATCACCGGGATCACCCTCCCACTCTCCGGGCGCTCCCTTGGGTTTGTTGTCACTTTTAGAAAAGCAAATGAAATGTCGACAGAGGGGAGAGGAGAGAGAGAGAGCACGCGGCAGGGGCATGAAGATGGGATGAGGGAGGGATGGAGAGGGGAAAGGTGGATGCTGGTGCAATAGTGCGGAGGTGTTTGGGGAAGAGTCCTGGGATGTGGAATACTGCGAAATGGAAAATCAGACAGTAGGTTTAACACGGGCCGCATATATGGAGCTATTGGACTGAAAAGTTACATCATGATAACTGAGATGGCAGATTTAAGGTGCTTTCGAGTAAACAGTTATAATACTGTATTATGTATTGTATTATAATACTGTATGGGAGATATATTGTTTTTGAAAGAAATATCCAGAATAGGAATCTACAAATGTTAAACCTTATCATTATTATTTGTTTGTGATGGGTCAAACCTGCAATATTAATCAAATGTGCTAAAGTCCTTTAAACTGACAACAGCCAGACGAAGATGAATGATGGCACTACTTTCTGAGGCTATTGTCCATTTATGCAAGATGTTGAACTTTGAGTCAGCTTTTGTTTCATGTGGATAGGCGCAGTAATTACAGAGATGTTAGTCGTAAACCAGGTCAACACATCTGCATTCTGTAGGCATTGAATGTTGTAATGTCACGTGAACGCGACCTTTTGGTGCTAAACATGGGGAATCAGCGTTTCCATATGCAGCTACAATCTGGAACAGATTTCCTGAAGATGTGAGACAGTTCTCTCTTACCATGTTCAAATCCAGGCCAAAAACAGTTTGTCTTAGTTGTGTAAATGACTGCCCTGAATACACTTTTTATTGTTTATTTATGTTTTCATTTATTTGTATTGTGATCTATTTATATATATATTTGTATACAGTATAAATATTTAATGCATCTATTTCTGTTATGTAAAGCATGTTTAATTTCTTTGTGTCAAATTGTGACTACTATTGTTTACTAAGCAGCAAAGCAAGAATTACCCACTTTGAGGTCAAAATGTTATTGCAATGAGTAAAATGTATGCTTTTTGTCTGCTCAATATGACTTTGATTCAGAGTGACTAACACTAAAGCAGATAATACTTCTATGAATCCATTCTATTAGCATGATGGTTTGATTGAGTCCAAAGCAGCTTCCCTGTAGGACTTCAGAGGCAGTGGATGCATATTGGTGTTTTGGCCTGTAGCGTGAGGCTGCGCTGGTGCTCTCCGGGTCAGCGCCTGGTTAATGCCCCATTCATTTACTTCCTTTCTCTTCCTCTCTCCTCTCCCTCCACACACACACACGCACTCACACACGCACTCACACACACATATATGCTCTGACAAACACTGTGACAAGGTGATTGATTGAATAAACAGCTGTCAGTAGTCAGAGATAACCTCAGCAGCATCCGACTGCAGCCGGACGGTCCCAGGAGGAAGGGCCTGCCATTACAAGTGCTGACACACACACACACACACACACACAAACGCACGCACACACATGTCCCATCACAGGAGCATTCATCACAGCCTCCTCAAAACCGCCGTGATTTACGACCATTTCATTTTTCTAATCTGTAATTTTAGTGTTCAAAATCTCACTTTTTATAACATTTACTGGAGCAATATGAGAAATAAAGTTTGAGTCTTATATTTCATCTATCAAACAATATATCTGCACATAGATTAAAATTAAAATCTCAAAATACTCTACAATTCTGTGTATTATAGCCTATTTCATGCCATTTATCACATTCTCTTTGGGGAGCTCTGTTAATTGAAGCTGTTAAACTAAGAAACTTTGGGCTGACTCTTAAGTGTGTGGGTGTGACGGCTGTCCACTGGAGCCTCATCACCGCTGGGACAGGACCTTTCAGTGGACCAACGGATTTTGGACATCAGCAGCTTTAAATAGAACAGACCTTCTCAAACAAGCACACAGGGCCAGTCTGTGGGAATATTAACCTCATTTAGTGCAAATATATACTTCTTGTCTTTAATGCTGAATGTAGACATTTTGTGGGCTCTAGGCCAATTTTGAAAATCTTTGTGTGAACTTTATTCCAAACAAAAGATAGGGTATTTTGAATTACTAATTGCTATAGCTTGAGAATACATTGTGAGTCTTCTAAACACCGCCAGTAAGTTTTCCCAGCATGGGTTACTATTACAATTGCACTCCATAGACAGAAACCAAACAGAGTCAGGTGATTTAGAGGAAATGATAGACCATTAAAAAAAATGACTGAAGTCGAAGAATATTTTACGAGAATTTCCTGTCTCTTAATTAGTAGAGTTATCTACTGTTGTTACTTTCCTTCTTTCGCCGAAGAGCACAATAAAAGTCCCTACTTCAAAACTTCCACTGGCCCTGTGTGAGCCTGTGCACCCCTCTCATTATGCCTCCCCCTGATGCTTTCATATGGTCTAGCAGCTGAATTAATTACCAAAGCCAATTAACGCTAGATTGGCTGATGTTTTAACTAATTAGCTTTAATGAGGCTGCCGTGGCTGCTTGCTCCGTGCTAATTGAATCCTAACAGCCGAGGAGGCAGTGGAATCGTGGGACGGATGGTGGGATGTGCTATTGGCAATATTCAGAGCGTATCCAGAAACACCCATATCGTGGTTGTATTTGAGTGATACTATCCTTGACTTTTGATACAAGGCGTTACATATAAGCTTAAACTGATTTAACATTAAGGACTATTGACAGACAGAAAGAAGGAAAGTATATAAAACAGAAAAGAATGAACAATCAATGGTAAATTAAAATGCAAATAACGTCTTGTTTAGGGCTCTATAAAAATCCATCTTTAGTTAAGGTATATTTTTTCACTCGTCACTATTGCCTGTACTGAATCATATGCAGTTAATAATGCTCAAATTCTCAGTCCAGCCACAAGGTAAATCTCCAATATTTGTTGTTAGGAAACGTGTCTGGCAGAGAAAAGCAGCAGATTAAAATCTTAGATCAATGTCACGATGTCCTCTTAGTTCTGGATTACCTGTCCAAACCTGATCTTCATTTTAAACCATGCTCTGTGAGAGCTGGATCAAACCCGAAAAGGAGACATGGAAGCATATTGTCACTTAAGTGTTTCTATACAGATATAGAAATATACTGAAAAATCAAAGAGCAATTGCATTTACATATTACTGCTTCCAATACACGTAAACCATATTAAGTTGATGTATATTCAATTGTCCAGAATTCCAAGACGAACAAGAATGGACTTCACTTTCTTCCACTTAAAAATATATATACATTTGTAGCTACAGTTTCCCTGAGGCCACACACAGACCACATTCATAAGCATTGAGTCTTCCCCAAGGACATAATGACACTAAGCACAATTTGTAGTTCAAGATATATTCTGGTGAACCTTTTCAAACTATGGTTTAGTCATCAGTGAATCAGACAATGCCCTTGTCCAACAGGGATGGAGAGACTTCACTGCTTCCCTACATGCCATAGGCGTAGCAGGCCATGAATAAGTCTTCAATAGTCCACTTTTGAATTTGTTCTGGATACAGAATATGAAGCCAGTAAAACTCTGACTTTTCCTGCGTCCTCCCTCGTCTCCTCTGCCGCTGCCTCTGCTGCTGCTGATGGAGAGACACAGATTGTCTGAGGTGGCTATAAAAATCTGCATAGCCATGTAAAAGGCTTAATGATTTGAAAGTTACAAGAGGAAAGAGCCTGCAGTTTGCCTCATCCATCAAGTGTAGCACCGCCGCCTTCGCCAAATGGTCGGCCTTCTCTAACCTACAGCTTCTGTCCTTCATCTACGCTGCTCATATCAAATCATATCTTTCAATAAATACATACATACAACATATTTTACTATTGAAAAAAAAATGACTGCATTAGTTTATAGATCTCTGTGGACGCCAAGAGGATGTAGCACAACACGCATTCAGCTAAGCACCTAATAACACAGGTTAACCCTCTGACCATGCTGCAAACTATTATTGATTGAAGCTCGCACTAATGCCTTGCCATTTTCTCTCCTATACAATACAAACGCAAGCGATAAGGATAATTTGTCCACTCTCAAACCACATATTTCATCCAAGCTGGCAGCAACAATAGACAAATGTAAATCAGATAAATGTACGGAATTGAACGGTCATTCAGATGTGGCCGTTCAAGTCTGAAACCTAGTGAGTCTTTTGTGGTGCTGTTTCGATGTGTGTTGTCAGCCATTGAGAAGAGCCTATTTCCTCTGGCTGAATCCTGGCTCTAAATGATGGATTGATATCTTTCCTACTGTGGATTATATGTGCATAAGTGTGTGTGCGTGTGTGTGTCAGTGGCCTCTCTGCCTCTTCTCTCAGCCCCTTATCAGCTCTTGTCACAAACACAGGATCGGGGATAATCCTTCATACAAGAGGAGCAGCTTGGCCCGTCCTTCCATCTATCTAGCTGTCTGTCGAGCTGTCTGCTATATTGCCCCTCTCGGTTGGAGTGTCACCGGAATAGAAATCAAACACACACACTCACTGGGCAAACTTTGAGAATGACAGTAATCGCTCCTGGCAAGGCTTGGACGGCCATTATACAAGTTAGATTAGTAGAAAAGTCGGGCTATTTTGGACAGATGTGTGAAGTTTCTTTCAAGAGTTATAGGAATGGGAATTGTGTAAAAGATGATTGCAAAGTGGTAATGAAAACGTTAGTCAGGACGGATCTTTGTAGTGGCTTCTCAGTGTGGTTGACTTGTCATCATGATGGTAGGTTCTGTGGACTAACTTCCAGGAATTAGACTGTTTCACTGGCACCAAAATAGAGTTTGCTTAAAATAGTTTTGCAACTTTTACAGTCTCAATGACACATTGATTTACTGTATTTAAATGATTTATGGAAGATAAGCAAATTGAAGAGAAGTCTAAACTAAAATAGTCCTGGAAATAAAAATAAAAGGTGCACCTGAATGAATGCATGAAGAATTGATCTAACTTGGAAGAAATTTACAGAATTGACACTGTTTAGACTTAGAAGAACTCTAAGGGTGCATTAACAATTGTAGTTGCTTGGTCCTAAATTGAGCTCACTTTCATCCTGAGACTTGGTTTGGTCCCGATCTAGTCCAAGTTAAGTTTCAGGTTTAGTACTGGTTAAGTCTAGATTAATCACAATCAAATCTAAATGGCAGTTTGAATGGACGCAATTAACCAATCGCACAGACTGCAATTTTTGAAGTAAACTCCCATCCATAAACAACAGCATATCCTATTTTATTCTGCATAAAAACTGCTGACCCTTTTGTTTATATCTGTACAAACATGTTCTGAAATACTAATGTGGTTCTTTTATTGGTTTGTCAATTCATAGATTCATAGCTATTTCAGTCTTTTTGTCAGAACAGAATCTTATTATTAAAACCTAAATCGCAAATCTAATCGCAATACTTACAGAAAAATCGCAATAAGATATTTTTCCCAAATCGTGCAGCCTTAGTTAAGTCCTAATTTTGGGTTAACGCACATAATGAATCATCATTGAGCAAAAGTCCTGCGTTTGGCATCAACAACAACAACAACACAGTTTACCTTTAAAATAAACGATGCCCATAGCAGCTCACCGCGTTTCACATCTATATTTGTGGACAGTATTCCCTGGACGCCGCGAACCAGCCATCTCTGCTAAAACACGTATACCTCGCTGCAAACACTTGATAAAGGCGTCCACAGATGTCTATCTCCTGGAGAGGGCCATTGCACCGGTCACACCTGAGGCTATCCCTGTATATATGTGTCTGTGCGATTGCATCATTCAGCTGCAATTGGACATCATTGTGATCCTTATCAATGCTCTACCTCTGCTCTCTGTGGGGCCGGGCCTGTCATCACTGTGGGTCTGTCCTCAGGCCCACGCTCTCCTTGGTAATCTCACACTGACCAATAGAGGGGGATGTTTCACTACTGTTTCCCTGTGAAGAGCTTGTCATTAAAAGTTCATGAGTTTCATATTGAGACATGTGGACTGGGTTATTTTGAGCGACATCTAATTATATGTTTGAACTATTAGTATGTAAATTCTAGGAAGTTTAAGCAACCCGGATTGAAGACAGTGGTATTTTTATAGGACATTTACTATTAAAATAAAGCACTGTAGTTGAGTTTAGTCTTATTTGTAAGGGGCCATGTGCAAAATCATTAATATTACAGAAAGGAATATGATTTGAACCAGATTTAGCAACTATACTTTTCATCTGCGGTCCCTGAGCAGGTGCACAACACTCAAAAATACATACATTACAATTACGGCTATTATCATTAAAATAATGTCACAGTTTCAAATACGTCAGATTATTTATAAAAATTACTAAAGGAGTTCGTACAGATATTACAAAAAATTAAGTTTCACTGTGAAATAGTTGATAATTCCAAATAAATGATAATTAACTAGTAGCAGCGGTAACCAATAATATATTTGTGAATGAAGAAATGACACAAAATTGGTTAATGTGTGAGAAATGGAGTTCTAACTTGTTAATAGGTTACTGTCACATGACTTTATTCCTTTCATGGGCACAATTTTGAGGACTAGTTACCATTCAAATGATAGAATACTTTGGTTTTGAATTGTAAATTGCTTGGAATTCCTCATCACTCTGAAACCCACTGGAGACAAAGAGGAAGAACAGAGAAAAGGAGGAGTCATGGCTGGAGTAAAAGATTAGGTGCATTCATTTGATAATCTTTTTTCTGATTATACATTTTTGCTTACTTGTTTACCATTATTACTCATAGGTATTCTGAGATTCTATTGCAGACAGCCTGGAGGGGTTTGGCAGTCCCAGCACAAGGTAAAGGAACAGGCCTGCCGCTCAGATCAATACAAAATTAAAGCCACTGAAATGGTTTCTCCTCACACATTAACCTCTCCATTCGTGTCCTTTTTTCCTCTTTTTCCTCATCCCTCTTTTTCTGTTTCTCTCCGTGTCCGCGGCGGTGCTCCTAATAGTCGTTGCCACAGATGACAACAGTGTTTCAAACGACTTGAGTATAGGTTTTGGTGACAGACAGAAGAGATAGCCGTTTGCCAGCTTGTTTGTGTGTATGTTTGGGGGGCTTTTTGTGAGAATGGAGAGGTTGCTTGGTGGGATGAAGGGGCAGTAATAGCGGACACACACACACACACACACATTGGTGACATGCACGCCGTCTGGGGACTCAAATCTCAGAGCAATTTTCCGTGCGAATGATTGGCAGCTTGATGCGTATTCTTCCCTTACAAGACCTCCTGATAACTCCAGCTATCCCTTTCCACGCCGTCGCCCACCTACACCTCCGTCTTTTTACACCTTTTTAACACAGTCTAAATCAGATACATGTGAGCGAGAGCTGCAGAAACCACTTATCCAAGTTAACAGATGCAGATATCATAGTTTATTGTCAAATGAAACTTTAACTGCGTGTGAAATTCCAAGATAGGATAATACATTAGTCTGATAATGCTTTTCTAGACACTCAAAATCACTCCAAAGTGCATTATTCAGTCACTGTATACCACCAAAATTAACCTTGTGCTACCCATGTTGAACTTTTTATCGTTGACATTTTTGTCTAGTGATCCATTTGTTAACATCAACTAGACAGACGAAGTGTTTTGCAATCATCAGAATGTTTAAAATTCCAGAATGGAGGTAAATGGAGACGAAGAAGAAGAACACATGGTAATGGCTTTAAGTCTTTAGAGATAAAAATAAGCAAATATTTTGAATTTCCAGTGTAGAAATGTTAGTTAGTTTGCTTTTCTATTGCACAGAAGATGGAAATAATACATTTTTCTACCCTCAGAACTTTTTTTGAGCTTCAAAAGTAGCATAGCTTTGTCTCTGTAGATTAAAAAAAACTAAAACTGTGTGGTTAACTTACAAGTTTGCAATAAAACCTACATATCAGGGTTTTACTTTCATCAAATGCAAACTCTTTTTAAATAAACAAATAATGTAAAATACAGTACAAACTTTCTTTAAACAGCTGGTTTTCATTTGATAAAACCACTTTGATTTGACATATTTTGTGACATTCTGTGGTTAATTGCACTTCCTCCATTGAAATCACTTAATGTTCCACTTCACTTTTTTCTTTATTCCGGAATTTAGAATACATTTGTTTACACATTTTTAAAGGGTCAGTAAGTAGAACTACCATTGCCATTGCCTTTCACCTTTTAAACTGTATCTGACGTACAATAAAGCGTGCAGCATATTTCACCCTTCCCAAACTGAAAAGTAATAGATCTGTTCCTGCTCTGGCCCTAGCTGTTTTTTCCCTGCTGCGTTTGGTCCCTGCACGGCCCGCTGTAGAGCCATGCTGCACTGATAAGGGACATTTATCACGAGAGAGCGTCAGGGTTGAGTGCGAATCAGCCTTCAACAGGTCTCCCTATTCACCACAGCCACGCTAAACATGCTGTATGTAAATTCCCTCTTCACACACACATACACATATATATTCAAACAGTCAGGGGTGGCACATGCTTGAGCCCACACGTCCATTCCACGCACACTGAATCATCCTGCCCGGTCCCAATGCTGTATTTTGCAGTTGACTGGGGCCAATTCGCCATAATTCAATACAGTTGAAAAATGAAACCCTGGTAAAGCGCTACAGCGATTTTACAGATCCCTGCTTATCGTCATAATTCATTATTTCCAAACTGTAACAACATTACATTTCATTTGTAATGCTTTGCCTGCCTCAGCCATTTGCCAATTGTTATATCTTATTGTTTTCTCTCTGCGCGGGGGAGAAAAGTGAGTTATTGGGGGAGAGATGGCGACAGGCTGAGGAGCGGGTGGCTGCTGTTGTTGCACATTACCATTTTGCTGCTATGCTTTTCCATTCATTCTCCAGACTCTGCATGTCAATCCAAAAGACTGAGAATTTAATATCAGAAAAAAGTCAATATTCAATGCATTTTTTAACTGATATCAAAGCCATAATCACAAAATGTATTATAAGACAGCTTTGTTAACTTTACTTACAGCAAAAGGGCTTGAAATATAACTATGTATTTGGGCCTCAAAACTCCTGCCATGACACAATTAATGGATATCTTTGGAGGAAAGAAGGAATGGATGACATAAACAGAACAGAACCAACAATCAAGGACTGGACCCGCATTATAAGTCATAATCGAACAATAGGAAAAACATTTTGACCTAATTTGAAAATCAAACTTTTTGACAGACTTTGGACCAAATGGGACTTATATGCTATACAAAATGTGCCTTAGTTTTGTTTTGTTGGATGTCTTGTGTTACTTGTGTCTTTTTTTTTTCTTTTGCTCGCTCACATTTACACAATTAAGGATTAAGGTGCATAATACACACGCATTAAACGTTGAATTTAAGCCATATTAAAATACTTTTCTCTGTCTGTCAGAGCAAGTACAGCATGTTTAGCCAACACAGCCACATTGCATTTCATTGTCAGATCAGGCTGGCTGTCCTCATTGTGGAGCAGATAATGTAGTGATTGTCTTTACTGAGAGACACACCATGACACAGGCGGACAGGACCATTGTTCTGAGGTCCAATGGCACAGTGCGACCCACAGCTGGACCGGTGCTGGGCCGAGACTGGGACCAGAACCGGACGAGAGGCAGAGAGAGGTGAGGGAGTGGGGTCAGAGATAATAGAGATGAGCAGGCACTGGGCTGGTCTGAATGCACTATACTTCAGACTACATGAGAGATTATGAGAGCACTAGACTGCATTTACAGAGAACATGAGATAAATACATATAATATAAAGTTCAATCTATAATAAAACTAACAGAAATTTAGAAAGTAGGATTTACATAATCCTACTCTCTAACTAACTAATAGAAAGTAGGATTTACATAATGATTAAATAAAGTCATTTGATAAAATTCAAAAGTCAAAAGAGACAAAAGTCTCGGAAAGTACAAATACTGCAGACATATCATGCCCAGACAAACTAATTTTGTGCTCTTGTTTTTAATGTTTTAGTCTGCATTCTTAGTTCATTACACATATGTTTTCCGATTTGGTTTTGAACTAAAGTGGCAAATAAATTAAACTAAACATTGACAGAATAAGGTATGAGACTTTTATTTTTTATTTTTTTGCTCACAGGTGCAAATTTACTCTGTTATCCCACAGCACGGCATCTATCTCCATTTATAGGTGTTTTTATCGAAGAAAAAAAAAGGGGAAAATGTGCATTGATATTGTGTTTTTCCTTTCCACAGATCTAACCTGTAACTTGGCCTCATGTTGATACATATTGTAAAACATGTTGATCAAAGCAACAACATCTCCATGGAGACACGCAGGTGGCGAACCCTTGACCAGAAATATTACATTGCCTATACCTTTAAAAGTACAATCCAATGCACACTGACATAACTCAAGAAATTCTGCACTCCGAGAGAAAAAGATATCTCACACACACACAAAAAGTGAAACGGTCATTTATCTCAGCGCTAAAAACCTCCTTTGATGCCTCTCTCTCCAACAACACTTGTACAGAATCCTTACTGCTCCCTCCATTTATCAACTGGCCCTTCCCCTGTTACTGTAACCTGTCACGCTGCTGCCTAAACAAACTGCTCCTTGATGTATGAGCGCCTCCACTGGCCATAAACTTATCCCCTTTTAACTAGCGGTGCTACCGGCTTGGCACGACCGGACATCACCTTTATGTGTATTTGTGTGTAAAAACGCCCGGTGAGGAATTAACCCCCAGAGTATAGCTTCATAACTCACTCCTCTTTTCCTCGTCTTCCCTTTGCCATCCTCCCTCCTCTATCCATCTCAACCCGGCGCTAGGATTAGGCCTGTATCTATTACCCATTAGAGTGTGTATGCGTCTTTGACAATAAGAGGAAATGGCCGGGTGATCCAGCAAGAGGGATTGCGGGTCTTATACGTCTTGCTGGACGACAAGCGGTTTCCTGTTAGTGAATGAATGGGCAGCGGAAGAGTTAAGTGTGGCCATCTTTCTTTGGTTTCACTTTCGTCTAATTGAGTTCATCCACATAAGACGGCAGCGGTGTGGAGACGTATAACCGAAGGGACAGTAGAGGAGCGCTGCGGGGATCAGCTGCGGTGTGTGGCCCCAAGAAGACATCAGCAAGTCAGCATTTTTCATTGATGATAATTCTGGGGCCTTCTTTCATTTGCGTTCATGCATTGATTGGACATAGAAGCCCCCATGTTGTCTCAGCATGGTTCTGACAACATTGTAAGGAGAATCTTAAACATAAAAATAGATAGCAGATAAGACTGAGTCTGAGCTTATTAAACCCTGACACCTGCTTAAATTGTGATATGATAAAAGGGTGTAACTGTAGTTTGTCACATTTGATGAACAGCTTATGAATAAACATCACTTTATGCAACTTTCCATAAATCACTTATGCTTTGAGCCTCCCACACGCTGACATTATTGTCCATATTTGGTTGTTACTTCTTGTTCAATAAACTTGTTGGCCCTTCTCCCATAGTGCTTTGCTTTTTTATTGACTATATGTATTTATTGTCTCCAGTCAGTCTGGAGTCTATCCGCTGACGTGCTAATCAGCCACTGCGCGATTAACGATTAATTAATAGCCCCTACATTATCAGAACACAAGCCTTCACTGTACAAATAGTAGGTCTAACTACACACGTAGCTATCACTGGTTTATTATTGCTTTTTCTACCACTTTATGACTTTGGGAGGTTGGAGCAGCAGCGCCCCCCTTCTTCTTATCAAGCAATAAATTAATTAGTGCCTCACACACCTCACTGGGGCAGCTCATTTATTTATGACAAACAAGATTAGAGGACCGAGGTGCAGCAGGTGGGAGTGGAAGCACAGGAGACATCGTTACAGGACGTTAAAAAGAATCTTAAAACTTTATATTCTTTATCTTAGGCTAAGTGACAACAGGGAAATCAGATTTAAAATGGTAGTTATAAGTGTTTGAAAACCTGTACAAACACATTGCTTGAAAGTGCCAATTGAGCATAATCTTGGCATGAATCCCACACTGAAGGCCCTCCCTCATGTTATCCTCTTCCGTTATCTAGTTTGGGACCAGCACAAAGATTACAGGCTAACACATGTACCTGGTACCTGTAGCTGGTCGAAGCTGAGATTCCAGTTTTCTATGAGAATATTGCGCACACATCCGCCCACTCACACCTGAGGCTTCACACGGCAGGACTTTCAACTGTGCCTCATTTCCATTACAGAGCGCGCAGAGTTTTAACAGGCTGGCGCTGTGAGGTAAGAAGAGTTCACGTGACACAATGCCTTAAACTCAGCAGATGGCCTTTTATTCAGTAAGAAGGTCAAAGAATACGATTGTAGGAAGGTAAACAAAAAAAACAGTGGTCACAAGTCAGTGAACAGGCTGCAGGGAGGAAAATGTATGCTAAATCAATGTAATTACTACTAATGAGATAAGATAAAATAAAATACTAACAGTTAGTGCACAATAAAGTAGAGTCAGACAGTAAAGAATAGTTTGCATGCAATCAAAATCAAGCATACTAAACATACTATTACGTTGCAATTAGCGAATGATTACAAAATTACCTCAAAAAGCCAAAAGGATCAATTCTGAAATGAATCCATCGTTTTACACATGTTGTTACCCAAAAACAATACCCATTTTGTACAGAGTCAAATAAGTGATGTAACCTTTTTATTGTAAACTAATCTCTGTCATATGCAGGCACGCTGAATTTATAGAGTTTCTAATGCATCTAATTAGCATTACTAATGGGGGAATGTTGAAGTCATATTGAGTACATCACAGGGGTCCAGCACGAAAACATCATTAACAAAATATAAAAATAATTCTGGGTCATAATAATGCAAGCCGCAGCCCAGTGCCCAGTGAGCCAAGACTGGATGCAACATCAAGTGGTTAGACAGAGCATAATATCTTCGCTTGTTAGCAGAAGATGGCCATTTATATGAACTATTAGAACAAAGTGTGTTGCGTTTAGGGACCCTGGGAGCCACATTTAGGGCCTGTGTGTTGTTGATCATGGACAAACACACGTGGATAGGCTTATTTAAAGAATGAAATGAATGCTGGATCTAGCTGGATCAAGTGATTTGGTTGTTTGGTAGAGGAACGTCATGAGTATTAACTGCCTTTAAGCTCTTGAAGCAAACAGCCGTGAGCAAATTGTGTGATGCAAATAGACCTCGTTCAACTGACTTGTGTGGTATAATGCTTTTCAAGTTGCACCAAAATTGCGATATATATTTGATGTTTATTGCTAGATAAAATACAATATAGTCGGGAAAGACCTCTATCATCCGTTCAAGCTAAATAAAACACGCCTATAAGATAAATTGTTCAAATAAATAACAACAACAACATATGGGATACTATATGGCCCAGATTTGTGTTTTATGTTGGTGGCAGTTTTCTCTTTTTTAAATGTTTTTTAATGGAATTTGTTACTGACAATTTATAATGCCCTGTCTTGAAATAAAGTGACAGCAGTAGGGTGATTGATAGTAGTGTTTTGTAAGAAGGAAAAGGTTATTCCGTACAGCTAACTATGTCCGTTAAACCACACAAAATCACACGCAGTTTCTTTCTTTTTTTTTTTCTGATTCAACGGTTCGTCAGGTGCAAGTCTGCTACAGTGTACACTTACAGGAAGAGAAAGTGGAAGCAGGATTAGCTAACATTGTGGTGCTTTGTGGTGGATGGAGATAGAGAGTGACAGAAAGGGAGAGAGAGAAGAGAGAGAGACCTGAACTGTATGGAAGTGTGAACATGTGTAAATCAGACAAACGTAAACCACAGAGATCAGAGTCAGTTTCCATATAGGTCTTACTGGAACGGACACCGCAAGTGTCCGCTCACTATTTTAGACCAAATTCCCATGTCACATAGGGATGGAATAATTAGTCTCAAATTGTAACGCTGCTATGCAAAAAGGGAATTCGTTTTGTGGTATGGCATGTTTAGAGAAGGCAAAGATTCAAAGGTAATCATTTTGCAGATTCTTTGTCAACACGTCATTGCTTCAAAAAGTCCAGTTTTCCGTCTGCTGTTCTTTACTTACTTTGTTCTCTAATCTTTTTTCCCTTAAATGGTGATAAATGTCGATCTCAGCTGTGTCGCAAAGTCATTTTGGCATGGCAAATTGACCTATACCTTAAAATGTATTAAATGAGTACCATGAGCAAGTGTATTTGATGTTTTTTGTGTGCAGCACTTTGGAAACATTTCAGTTTGTAAAATGTGCAATATAAATAAAATGGATTGGATTAAAAGGGCATCTGGAATTATTTTAGATCAATATTGCAAATTTTACTGCAATTTTACTGATTTGAAATGTGAAAAACAGAACTAGTTCATGTATAGTTTGCACATAATAAAGTAAAAACTACTTTGCCCCAGTCCAGATATATTGTAAAGCATTTATTAAGGTGAAAATAAGACCATAGCATCCTCTGCACCTTTTTATAGAGAGGAAAAAAGCTTATTAACTCATTGCGGTGAATATTTAGGATGCTGGGACTGCATAAGTGAAAGATACATGTGACAGCTGATAAGTCTTTAAAATAAACTAGTTCTGTTTTTCACCTTTCAAAACAGTAAAAATCAAGTATAGAGCCTTTAAATAATGAGTTTTTGCAAATGACTTGACTATAAGTAAAATATAGACAATGCCTTTTACCTCTGAATACAGACTTCTCATTCCACTTCAGTACATGTGCACTTACAAATGCATGGCTTATTGCATCCTCCAGCCTATCATTCCTATGTCAGTAAATGTGGCCCACTATAAATCCTGGCCTTTTAGTTGTCCTCCACTGGCTTTAACACAGCCATCAACATTAGGATGCACGCGCATACACACATGCACAGAGGCAGGTGTCTTCTCTATAATAAGGCCATCACCATTAAAGCTGTCAGGGCTGGAGTGCGGAGTATTACCAGTGAGAAATTATACCTCTGACACAGTGTGACCCCGCATGCACACAACAGCGCCCCCTACGTATCCACCACTAAGCCACATTTGCATGCGCACCTCACAACGTCAATCTCAGAAAGGTGACTCTTCCCCGCAAAGTGTCAGAGCATTGTATCATTTCCCACAGTGAGATGCAGACCACAAACTGTTAAGCGGAGAAATGCATATTACATTAAAGTGCACAATGGTAAGGTTGGAAGGAACACGGAAATAATGGGGTGAAAAATGGAGGCAAGAGGGTGGGCCTATTTGGAAACCTCAGTCAAGACACAGTTGTCAGAAAAACTGTAATTTGAAGCTGAGAAGGACAGAGGATGGCACGACAGACACGCCCCTCGCATGTTGGGGGTGGGAAGGGGGAAAAAAAGGGTCTGTCAAAGTCAAGAAAGTGAACATAGGAGAAAAGAACAGAAAATGGTGACTTTGACAGAGAAAGAATATGTATATCAAATGTTTTGTTTTGCATGGTTAGACCTACTCAACATCAATAAACACTATATCATTTGATTGCCACTTGAGGCAAGCAGGAAATTTGATAATTGAAACAAAACTTTCCACCATCAGATAAGCTGTACATCAGTGTTTCTCAAACTGTGGTACGCAAGCTCCTTTAGGTGTAAATAGATTTCTCAGCAGTTGAAATATTTGATGAGTCTGGAGTCATACATACCACATTTAGGTTCTTCGTAAAGTTAATAAAAGAAAATGAGAATAGAAAGAAAATGTATGTAGGAACCTAAATGTGGATATAACTAAAGAAGACATAATGAACATTGTTGGAGTTTGGAGTCAGTTTTAATCAGTTTAATTTGTCACCCTTTAGATAAGAACTAGTAAAGCAATTATGTAGTCTCATTTTATACCAGATTAAGCTCTGTTTAGATCTAGAATAGTCCTGTTTTAGACCAGTTTTAGATTGATTGAGAACCACTGCAGAAGATGTGAAAAGACTAAATAAATGACCACAATGTCTAAATTAGTAATATGTAATTGGGTAATCTATTAATGTTATAATTCATTTCACACAATCGTTTGGAAAACAATATTTAGAATGACTTGAAATTACAATACATATAATTGTGCACATAATTTTACTGCCTTCACCATCAACTAAAACAAGCTACTGAAAAAAAAAAAAAAAAAAAGGTTGAAAGCAGTTGAACCCGACAACTGCAATTGGTCATAACAGACACATTTTGCGCCTGCAGTGAGCGCTGACACATTTATCACATTAGTATTAGAGCCTTTCTGTGTCACTGCGATCCTCACAGCTGGTGTTGACATGTGGACCCCCCCTAGTGCCCCCCCAGCACGCCCCAGGCCACGGACAAATGTATGTGTGTGAAATCTTCTGTCATTCCCCCTACAGTCACACTTAAAAAAGACGTTTGCCGCTTGTCTAATCAAGACGTGCTTTGGGCGAGCGGGAAAACGGGATGGAAATAGTTGGAAGAGAAGAGGAAGAGGAGAGAGCAGAGAAAAGAGGGACAGACAGAGATTGGTGATGCCAGTTTCCATGTGACAAGTGGTGGACGTTATGAAGATGGACGGGCCGCCGAGATGGGCCGTCTGACCTTTCCCAAAATGCCAGATGTCATTGTGCTTTTATGTCACTCGCCGCAAAACAATATGTCAGGAGCATAAAAAATCATTACGCTCCCTGAATGATGCTGTTATGGCACACTGCAAAAAAATAATGATTAGGACGACATTATTCCACACTTAACTAGGGCGAGGACGAGGGAGGGAAGAGGGGATTTGAATTTACGGTTTGTGGAGATTTCACGTGTAGCGCAGTCCCGGTGAACCATGGGGTTTTTAAATGTAATATTATGACTTTTATGCTCTGACGTGGGGCCATAGGGAAATTTCCAAAGAGCAAAGATGATTGTCAGAAGAAAGATGACTGTTCACAATGGAGCACTGCTACAGTAATGCATGTTGTAACTTTATCATTCCCCATCTATTTAAATGGAGAAAAAGTGAAAAGAGAGAGGTGCAGCATTGACTGAACAAGATTGAATGTGACAATGGACATTTCAGGATGAACTCTTCAGGAGGATAATGCACCTCCTATGAGTCTTAGGTGATGTAGGGATTTAACAAAAACCTTTCCAAATCCAAATTCCAAATTTCAGAAAGTATTTGGATTTTTTTAAACTCATATTTGCATTTTGAATCCATGAAACAGAAGATCATAAAAATGGCTCATGTAACTTGCTAATCTTCTTGAAAATGTTATCGCTTTTGCCTAGAAAGTTCCATGGTAAAGCATTATATTTATCTATCTCCATGGGCACAGGCAGGTGACACCAGGCCAAGTTACAGGTCAGATCTGTGGAGAGGCGACCCCGCTCACAGTTAGAATGCATGGTCTTCAGCCAATTTTAGCAACAGAAACACCTGCAATAAAATATATGCATTTAATTCTATACAGTGGGACATTTCTGGCAAAGCGGACAAGACGGCCCACCAGAAAAGTGACACAGTACACCTTTCAGATTAAGTCTTGAAAAAAAAAAAGCCTTGACTTTTACCGATTTTACCACCAAAGACTCTTCAAACATGAAAAAGTCTATATCACCAAAGACAAGTTGTTAAGTCCTTTCCCTCTGGTGAATCCTGTCTTAGCACAGCAATGCCTTTATGTCCAATTGAACTATTGATCTGCAGGATTGCACAGTGTCCGACTTTGACATTTTCCCTGGTATTTCAGCTGGGAGATGTTCTTAGCCTCAGACGTTTGACCTACATCACCCTGAACATGACTACACGCCCACACACTCGATACAGTACAGCCAGCACATCCCACGCTACCGGCCCGGGCCTATCGCTCCCCGCGTGTCGTCAGTTGTAATAGCTCCTGACATCAGCAGAATTGAGTTTGAGAGTCGATGTGGATGTCCTCTGTAAGCCAATCATCCAATCAGTGCTCCTCTGACTGCGCCGGTCAAAGTTTGCGGTGATGTCATGGCGTGTGACAGCGTGACAAAATGCCGAAGAGCAAGAAACTATACGGTGAAGGATTTCCACAGGTGTAAAGGTGGCCGGGTTTTCATAATTGTACATAGAGACGCTGCAAATCTGGCAACCCACAATAAAGCACTCACCGGAACGTTTATTGCTTTCATAAACAAGAGCCGGTGATTAATGCTAGCCCTTGTCTTAAGGATTTCTAATAAAGTATGACATCTTTACACCCGCGGTCAATGCAGGCAAAGCCCTATTAAACATGTCTAAGAGGATAGATGACCGCAGCTCCCACACTTGCAAACAGGAAAAAGGAAATAACCAAACAATGTCTTACTCATGGTTTTCCATAAGAGTCATAATGAAGCGATTGCAGCTCCCATGTCCAATTTGTCACAATGACTTTTCAGTTTTTACAGAACACTTGAGGGCAGATTTGTAGCGATTATTCTGACAGATCACTAACGACGTATTACTGTTTGAGCTAGAGTATTTGTGGCGACTAATCATACTGTATTGAAAACAGGAAGAAACATAGCTTGTTTACAACCTATTTTACAGCATTTCTTTCAGTTGCAAAGCTAACATTCTTCACATAATTTGACAATACAATATTAATAGTGCTTGATTCCAACCAGGAAAATAAAATTAACTAGATCTTTGCACATAACAACTTAAGCGTGATATTTTGCTCATTCACCAAATTTTGACATCAATAGCTTTTTGTTCTTTCTTTTTTATGAATGTCTGTAAGAAAAATGAAATGCTTTAAAAGTATTTTGAAGTCATACACACTTTCAGTGCAGTCTGGCATTTGTATTAAAACACCCCAGCTGAGATTTGAGTCACGTTAAGATCCAAAAGGTCAAAAACAGACCAAACTGTCAGAGCAAAGCAAATTTAGAGCTTGTATTTGGGGCTCCCATAGGTTATTTGTATGTGAGCGTGGCAATAAACCACGCCATGACTCTGTCTCTCCATTATAGCGCAATCATCTAAAAGTAGAGCGGTAGGCATTAAAGCTGGGAATGAGAACTTTTTAAGAAGGGAAAATGCAGCGGTGCCAATACCACAGTTATAGAGTGCCACACAAACTCGGGTTCACCTTTAGCCTCGATCTCTCTTACACCAACAGCGCAGCCCGAGTAACCATTTTCTTTACTTTTAATGGGGATTCTGTTTTCTGTTATAGCGTTTACCACCTCAAAGTCATTGCATCAGCTCTATGGTTCATTTGTAACACTTAGCCCTACATGTGCTGGAGCGGTGATGTCATTGTGAATTAACTGACTGAGACTTTACTGTATTAGAAGAAAAACCTTATCGGCTTTGGTGTTTCGGGTGTTTTTGAAGTGTTAAAAAGGTGCAAAATCTGACTTTCTCTTCAGCTAAATCCCTCAACGCTGGCAAATTCTACATTACCTTGGCCTAAGGACCCCAAGCCATACATTGTAGCTGTAGACGTTTCCCACAATGAATGATGCTTTTGACTGGTGTCGGTTTGAATAGAAATTGGTTTACCGTTTTGTTTTATATATAAAGCAAGTAAAATGTAACTGTGTGAGGCAGGGTCATTAGGTGTGATTTCAACCTCAAGGTGTCAGTAAATTTTGTTTAGTTGATTTGATTAATTGAGAACCCAAGGAACCAGAACTAAAAGATGGCAATACCACAATAACATTTTAAATTTGAGACATTCAACACTTGAAAAGAAAAAGACCCCCCTGCCTAAAATATAAACATTAGCAGATCACAAGCACTGAATTAGAAGTTTCCTGGTTCAAACAATGCATATATGTCCTCATTTTAAAAAACGTTAAAAAGCTTTTCATTGTTAAAATAGAAAAGCAAGCCAGCGATTCCTGGTTTGTGTTCAGCTCTCGACATATTATTGCGAGGCAGAGCCAGTTCCTTGTTTCGGGTCTCTTCTCTCCAAGTGTTTCTTGATGGTAACTGTTTTTGAAAGATGCCTTCAATAGAGGTTAACTAGGCAGTGCTAAACAGGCCCTTGATTGAAAGGCCATTTTGCTTGTGTTTGTGATCACTAAAGAGGGTTTTTAGTAGTGCAGGCCTGCCAGACTCCCTGCCGAGCCTCTATTCACTGAAGCTGCTCTTTTTACAAGGGTCCCTGCTTGGCACAAAAGGGGCAAACCTGCTTGGTTCAAAAGAAAAAGGGGGTGGGTGAGTCGAATCGAGGAGGCGACTGTTGCTATGAGTGGAAAAACTACATCACTACGCATTGGCCCGTGTTTCAAATTGTTGCTAGATACAGTAAGTGAGTTCTGCCAATGCATGTAAACTAATTAGGTGCAATCATAAAAATAATGGCAGCTAACAATAAACATGTGCTATTATTTCATATCTCGGGGCAGCGTGTCAGTGGGTGGTTGTGGTATTGATAGTGGGGCGCATGGTTGGTTTTGTGGTGCGGATATAACGGGGTATATGAGGCTCTTATTGTGAAATCCCGGCGGAGGGTAATTGGAATTCAATAGAAGTTAGATCATGGCTGCTGCCTTGATTCCTTTGAGGGGAAAGCTATGGGGGATTAGCAGTCGTTAGCTCGTAGTGATGTGAAGTGGAAAGGGACATCTGGCTCCCCTCTGGCCACATGGTGAGAGCGTAAAAAGAAAGAAGATGCTTCAGAACGGTGCGTGCAGTCCTGGAGGTATAGCGCTTAAATTGGAGCAGTCTTTGTCTACAAGGGTTCTCAAATGTGGTGCAGAGAACAGTGGTGAGGTACAGGTCTTTCATTGTGGTATTGTGGAGTGGGTGGTAGTTTAAGTTGAAATTTTGTGTAGAATTGGGGTTGACTTGTTTTCTCTTCCTGGGTTTGTTCTTGCTTAAACATGCACTATGAGAGTTTTCTGGTGGAGGGTTTGTCACCACCTTCAACATCTCTATGGGGCAAACGAAGGTTTTGTTATTTGTGAGCAGGTTTGGTAAATTTTAGACCTAGTTTTGTCCTGGTTAGTTTATTTTAAGATCACAAATTAGAAGATTAGAACTCTTCACACTGTCTTGTTTAGTCAGTTTAGCATTCCAGTGCTTCCCAACCTTTTTTGTCTCAAGTATTTCTTAAGCTTTGACTCACACTCCAAGTACCCCAAAACTCAAATACTACAGGCAAATAAATATGTTTTTTAGCTACTCTTGTTTTAATTATATTGATCCAAAAAATCATACACAACTTTCTTAAAGATTTAAAACTACAAAGAACAGTTCTTTATTGAAATACTATTTTTAGTAATTCATTTGTTTTAGAATTTGAACCCCAGGTTGAGAAACACCGTGGTTAACCTTTCACTGAGGTCATTTCAACTTAGTTATGTTCTCAGAAGGTCTAAGTTCGAGAAGGACAGCCTGCACCTCCTTGGTTTCTCACTTTCCGTTCACTGCCGATGCAACACAAGTTTCTAGACTACAGGGAGTCTGCTAAACTGTCAGTCCTGTGGTGTTTTACAAGCTCAGAACACTTTGTTATTTTATATAAAAGCAGCCGGGCAGGTTTGCTGAATAGTTTGTTCTTGTTTTATGTGGGCGGATGAAGGAGGGATGATGGAAGAATAGGGAAAAGGAAAGGTGGAGTAAACAGGGAGATTTTACAACCAGGCAGAGAAATGGGCACGTGGCTCTGCACTGTAAGCCAACAAGACCACCAACCTCATAGTATAGCGTTTTTTCTGAAAAAATGCCTTTTGATTTAAGTTTGCAAAGTTACAGTGACAATAGAAAGTTTACACAAGAGTGCACATTTAGAGCCCCCCTATGTCCTGGATTTCCCAAAAAATCTTTATGGAAAACGTACTAACTTCTGCTGATCTTTATCTGTTGCTTCTAACAACCTTTTACACCTCTTATTCTCATTTGATTAAATAAAAAACAAACTAAATGTGGCATATTCATGTTAACTAATATTCACTGTCCAATTTTAAATAAACAAATTGGTTTGACCCTTTCCAATGCAAAAGAGTTGAAAAAGTTGTCATGTAAGTTTGAGAAAATCTCTAAAAAATGTAACCCTAGTTGACCCTGTTTATCAGTCTTTTCTCTATTGGAAGAAGCTTCGGCTGTAGAAATCTGTGCCGATGATAGGCACGGCCTTCAGATGGACCCCAATTCCAACACTGTGTGGGATATACCAGACCTTTGTGTCACCCGGACTGGGGTCAAAACGACAGGACCCTCTTCTCTCATCAATGTCATGTTCTCTGCCTCTCTCCCCTCTCTCTCTGCAGCTCTGTCTGTACAGGTCAGCCTATTAAATGACAGAATACATTACAGGAATGAAAGAGGGGGGGCTAATAGATTGGAATATTATAACCATACAATAATTTCATGAAAAAGTCAAGGAGGGATCATCGCTCTTATTAACTCTAAGAGAAATTGAGGCTGAAAAATGTTCAAATAGAAAATGTTAATGCCAGGCTATACTACGTGTAATTGTGCCTGAGCCATTCCCAAGGCTGGTCCCATTCATGCCACTTTATTAGAGGTAATTGAGGATATGAATTATAAATGGGCGGTGATTTCTCTCCTCCCTCTCATTGAAAGTGAGGCGTAATGACCACTGCCATTGTTTAACCTTCATAATCATGTGTTCCCTTTACTTCCTCCTTCTTGGTCTCTCTTCTTCACATAATAAACTTTTTCTTTTCATTTCATATTTGGCATTTTTACTGCAAGTTCTAGTCAAACCTTTTAGCTTTTAGATGGGCCAATATGTTTAACTTAATGGATAGTGCAATAATAGTGTACCGAGGTGTATTTCCAAATCAGTTCAGGGATAATAGATACTTCACTGACAAAACAAAGAAACAACAAAGGTGGTTAACTGTTTTAAGAGATTCTTTTCAACTGTAAAATAAAAGGCTTTAGTAGCTCCTATTGTTAAATAGCCTAAATTAGAAGATTTTTTAGTTTGAAAAGTATTTGTGGTGGTCCTTTGTGGAATTTGGCCTTGCAGGAATTAACAGAGTTGAAACTTCATAGATTTCAATAATGTTTTTTTTTTTTTATAACAATAGTAATAACATTTATGTGTGTTTTATTCTAAGACATGACCTTTGAAGGTGGTTCTCTAGCCCACCTCATAAAATCCCTGCACCATGATTGGCCGCTCGACTTGACTTTGAAACTGCATATTCACCAGTATACAAGCTTTAATAGAACAGCTATTATGATTTACCGAACTTAGGTAGTCGGTAACAGCAGGAGGCACCGTGAACCATACACACCCACGCTCAAATTAGTAACTTTACTGGATCTTTTTACCTTTCGCTGTAATTGCATAATAAGTCCCACCATGCAAATGCCTAGGGCTGGATTTTGGTCTTGGCATTGTTTCTTAGAAGTTTTTCATTCAAACAGCTCCACACCTACCATCCAACAAAGTCCATTAGCCCCCGCCTCTCTCACCCACAGGCCGGTCTGTTTTTTATTTACAACATCAAAGTTTCACTCCATTAAATTACCTTTTCTTTACCTCCTTCTCCCCTCTCTCCGTTCCTGCATGTTTTCCGAAACAAAAGAAACAGCCGTCCGATGCAGTCTGCAGTGTTTTATAGGGGGAAATAATGGGTAATTGGGAGAAGGTATTTAATAGGAAAGCCACATTGTGCAACCGTAGTTAAAGACAGACTCACTTCTTCATGTCTCTTAAAACGTGAACTACCGCTGCTAGTTGAAGGACATATAATTACATATGTCCTGTATGTAATGTCAGAGGTAATGATTGCTAAGGCAAAAACGTGTACATAGGATTTTTTTGACACTGAATAAATTGTTGATATAGAAACTCAAAACACTAAAACCAAGGTGGGATTTTTTAAGTGATGCATAAAGATGAATAAATACTATTTTGGAGCAATCATGCCCTCCGACTGTTGAGTCTCCAAAGCATCATATTTTCAAAGACATTTAACCCCGATTGATTTCTGCTTACTTGATCTTATTACAATACGTGAGGGTGCGTTAAAACCCTGTGAAACCTAAATCTTTGACTGTGATTTTTTTTACCGAGCATTGATTGCAAGTTTGATTTGATCTGGGTCCCTCATGTACTGCCACATCTGCAGCTTGTAGCGCTGTGTGAAACGGCCGTCAGCTGTGTGAGCATATAAATGAAACCAGAGAGCAGTGAAAGCTAAACATTCTGAAGGATCAATATTCCAATATCTAACATCAGGGAACTCCAATAAGTACAACGCCAGGGACACTTCAATGGCAACATCAAGGCAGCAGGCCCCCACACACGGCCGTGCAAACGATTAGAGTGCTTCAGATAGTGATCAGGCCAGCACCATCCAATCCATCCAACTTAGGGGAAATAATCCATCCGGGGACACATTTCAGAAAGGTCCATACTAACTATGTCACAATCAAGAGCGCAACATCAGCTATCATTT
Source organism: Rhinogobius similis (assembly GCA_019453435.1). Classification (NCBI taxonomy): domain Eukaryota; kingdom Metazoa; phylum Chordata; class Actinopteri; order Gobiiformes; family Gobiidae; genus Rhinogobius; species Rhinogobius similis. Next base: position 18,693,805 of record CM033632.1, on the reverse strand, counting down.
TAGACCGGGGAATATTTAGCAACTATTTCTATTTCTCTAAGGTCACGTTGCCTGAAGCAAGCCTAAGAATGAACAATCAATGCTCATCAGGTTGGTATAATTGTGTCCAAGGCAAATAAATGTTAATAAATACTGATGATTTGCCTGTTGACTGACGTGGGGTCAGTGTGTCCAGTAGAATCCCATTCACTTCTTGTTTGTGGTAATTGACAGATAATTATTAGCATGCAGAGCCACCCATGCCCATGGGTGTGAAGAATATTTGACAAATTCTCATTAGCAAAGTGTCATTGTGGTTCATCTTTCACCCAAATTATTAAGGAGCTCCATTAGTGGTGGACATCTCTGTTTGGACAATAAGCAGTGAGGCTGAACTAATGACCCTTATTCTAATCACATTAAAGGCAGAGAGAGCAGTTTGTTTTAGCACACCGCATATTAGGACAAAGATGTGACCTCTGTGACCAGTGGTCATCCAAGCACTGACCACTGCAGGTCGATACCCTCTCCAGTACCTCACCAACCATCACTCTGCTGCACAAAGCCCATTCTCACGCACAATCAATGTCAAATTATGGGTTATTTATTGAATAATCAAAAAGGTATTATGGGTCGGCCGGCTGACTAGCCGCCAGTAGCTGACAATAGGGAAATAGAAGGTGGTGTTGGGAGACTATTTATCAGGCCTGCTGCCATGCATGCCTTTAAAATTAGGGTAATCAGCTGGCATGTAAACAGTGGGCCCAGCAGCTGGCTGCCAGAGCTCTGAGCTATTACTCACTTTCCACTTATCAGCCCTGACGTCTGAGGGCTGTGGGAGCAGGGCTTCTGTAAGAACCACACTTTTTGTCAATAGGTAAACATTGTGGGAGCAACCAGTGCGTGTCTGAGCATTCAAGTCATTCATATTATGTAATTGAACATACATGATATCATTTTCTGAGCGACGATTACTATGTATTATTTTGTACACTGAATCAGATGAACAGTTGAACAGATTTACATTTTTTCTTTTCTTTTACAGATATAGGCTATTTACTTATGCTCTGTTGATCAAGGCAGCTGTGAAACAGGGGGTCCCAATTAATGCACTAATGGCAGGGGTTAAGATTTGAAACCCAGAGTCCCTAGGCCACTTGTAAACTAATCTGGCAGGCCAGCCATGGTGCTAGAGGTCAACAGACCTGATTAGGCGGGTGTGCGGAGGGCAGACGCACAGCGCTGAGCCTGCATGTGTGTGGACATGTGTGTTTGTGTGAAGGGCACAGGAGAGGGCAGGGGGAGCTGAAGTGGCCAGATCATCTTTCCCTCTGGAGCTTTGGTCCAGGAGGACGGCTGTGTGAGCTTTAGTGACTATCTTGACACACTTAGAGGATATGACGAGGCAGATAAGTTCTGTTAATGCTAACAAAGTATATTCAGCACTTATGGATGTGACAGCCTCTCCGCAGTTGATTTTTTTTTTTTTTTCATAGATTTGTGAGAGATTATAATGGCTTAATGGAGAGCATTTACCCCTGAATTATGTTATCTATTTATATTTTTACAGCATTTTGAAAACCGCAAAAAACTGATTGTGATTGTGGCTGAACTAATACACTGTAATGGAATCAAAAGAATCTTACTTGGCTCCCAACATAGAATAGCTGATGGTCTTTGCACCCCTGTACGAGGATGGTCATTGTATGATATGCTTTGGGATGGAGAATGGGTTTGGTTAACCACATTCAGGTTGAAACTCTATCTTGAGGGTCTATCCTTATGTATTAAATAAAGTGGTGTCTGAGTGTGCTCCCCTTAAAGAGCCCTATCAATCTAGGCCACTTATGGACTCCATAAATTACAAACCAATCACAGGGCCTCACTAATGCTCCGCACTGGAGACACAGAGACAGGGTAGAGGAAGAAAAAGGAAGCATTGGTGAATTTATGCAGCCACTCTCCGAGGTATCTGTCCATCTATTTGTCTCCCCTCCTGCTTTTAAGACCTCTGCCACGTCGACACTTATTGCATGTTGCCATATTTTCATCCCTCAAAAAGCATTAGAAAAGCCAATGCCGGTACGGGGTAAGTGAATTAGGATTGGTTTTTGCCTCCCCTGGCCACAGAGGGAGGTAAGGTTACCCACAATAAGATCAGAAATGAGACCAATTTTGTTTCCGTTGCCATTCAAAACAAACAATGGGCACCTAATAGCCCTCCAGCATCTGTGGCCTGAACACACATGATGGGCTGGTCGATAGATGCCGACAGCTAGATGGAGGAGAGGAGTCATACACAGGGTCTGCTCGTATGAAGGCACAGGCCACTTACAGGCTCGCGTGGGCTGACTGGAACACTAGTTAGTGGTTGGTGCCAAAGTGGCCTAAGTGCTTTAGAAGACAGCGATCATATCAGGGAAAAGAGGAGAATAGGGTTTATCGACAGAGCGAGGGTGACAGGAGGAAGAGATGTTCAGGGATGGTGGTCATGTCCTAGCAACAAATGGTAGGTGATCTAATCTTCAGACATTACACTGACAGACAAACCATAATCAACACTTGAGGGTTAGTTCTCAGCAAATTTAATTTTGGAATTTCTGAACATTTTACTTACCATATCTTTGGGGATTTGCTTTACCATTGCTGTTTAAACGATAATTTACTGTATTTTATATGTGATAATGTATCTGTGGTTTACGGGTTTTCATGAGTCCAATAAGTAATAGTCTGTGGTAAGGAGAAGGTTACAGCAGCTTTCCTGCACTTGAGATCACCCTGGCCTTACTGTAAGGCACATGGCCCTGCCCTCACACTGGCCCTGGTAATAACATTAGTTCAGACACATGATGTTGTAACAGGGTCACACAGTGCAGCCATATGCACATGCGTGGATAGGCTCATACTAAGTGACCTATGGATGTGCATATACGCACACACAAACTGGCTGGCTCCCTTGGGTGAGCTGCTGAAGGAGCTGCCTCACGGGTGACTCCTCATTAGCACCCATTAGTCAGGTGCCTGTGTAGGCTGTGTGGGGTCACCCTTCAGCGCCTAAGAAGTGTGCTAACTCCGTTAGCCTGCGTGGCAGAGGGAGGGAGGAGGAGGTTACACCTGCCCGCACACGCACTCACCCTGGGGGTATCGATTGCAACCGCTGCTTCACCTTTGGCTTGGTGACCTCACAACGATGTGTTTATTTACTCCAGGCCCAAACACATGTTTAACACGCGCCGCCGGTCACACACACAACCAGGAGGGACATTAGGGGGACAAGAGGGTCCACTAACTGTGATTTAGCTTCTAAGCAGGCCACCTTAAAGCCCTGGAAACATTTTCTATAGGCTATTATACTGAACAATAAAGGCCTACACTTTCAATACAGACATGTTTGTAAGGAGCTTTGACAGCATCTCTCAATAAATTACAAATTACTATCAAACTACAAATATACTCATATTTTATTCTTAACAAGTAGATCAGTGTGAGCTGCTCTTTGTTTCCTCTGACCACACAGTAGGGGAAAGTTAAAGGCTCACAGAAAGACCTGGTTCAGATCTGACACAGCACTCATACTTACACCTCTCGGCACAGTTCTGCTCTTTTCTGACACTTGAGCTGATAACATTACAACACAAAGGCTGTGGATATGCAACATAGACTTTTATGAGTCTGCCAACCCTGTCATGAACTTTACCTCCAGCCACTGTGTGAGAAAGGCACTTCATCATGCTGTTACAGAGGGACAGCTCGTCTGCATGTTTCACCACTGAACCACCTAAATCTCGAACACTGACCTTGCAACATGTTGACAAGAAGGACTCCTCTCTGGTTTTATTACTAATATATCACAAATATTTAGGGTGTGGTTGACATATTATATTCTGTAATCACCATTAATTAATTTTATGGGGCAATATAAAAAAAGACACAAAGTTCAATTTGTAAATGGACTTTGATGCTTTAAACAATAAAAATAATGAATCATGGGAGGAATTTAATTTTTTAAATTATGAATACAGCTGTTTACATCCAGATTAATATTGATATCTCAAACATGGAAACGTCTTTTCATTGTGTTATGAAAAACCAGTCTTAATCCAAAACAATACAAACAAAAGTATTATAAATTAAAAAGTGAACATACTCTTTGTGTCAGCGCTAATCTCTAAATGATTATAGAAGTCACTGCACAATAGGACAGACATGATTTGCTGTATCAATCTGAAAATGGTACAGGGTTTGTTTTTATTATTTTGCATGAAGCGAGTAAGGGGCACCACGTTGGACACATAAGGCAGGAAGCCAGGCCGACCATCCATAGTGATTAGTAGTAAATTTTTAATGCACGCTCCATACATATGTCTAGCTGTCAGTTTTACGAGGGCGTTTATACAGGCAAGCCACACCGTGCCAGCTTGGACCAGACAGTCAGGACATAGCCCCGTAGCACACAAATATGCACATATACAACAGTGTCTTCTGTCGTGGGGTCTTTTAGCAGCGCCACAGGGACCAGTAGTGTCACAGCCCTGTCAGCGCGCGATGCTCGGGGCCCTAAATGAAGGCATCAAAGCGCTCTCATCCCCAGCTGTAATAAAAGCCAGTCAACAAGCCCCCGCCGCAGGCTACACATAATGGGCTTTTTATTTCCGTTTGGTCGCCTCAGCCTACAGAATTAAAGCCCAGTTTGGTGAATGGAGGACAAGGTGGTCTCAAGGTCAGAGAGAGAGAGAGCTGTACGAAAGAGGGCTGGCACCTATAGGTCTCAATGTGAAAATAGGTATGGAGGCGCATTAGTTAAGACTCATGCCTCAGAACAAGAATGTTGTGATTTTCTGGACTGAACGGAGAATTTCTGTGTGAAATTAGTTATCATGCATACGTTTACGCCAAGTGCTCAAGTTTCTCCTCTCTCCAAAAACATGCAAATCGGCGCAAAGTGGTGGCTCAGTCAGGACTTTTCATCCATCTCAATTCCACTGTCAAACTTCATTATACAGGCCTTTACACTTTATTGTTGATCATTTCATTTGTATTCATTCAAATCCCTCTCCAAATATATGCAGATTAAAAGTCACATGATTTGTAATGATCACCCAAAAGGAAAAGCCAAATGCACATATAGCATGTGTGTAAAATGACAGCAATGTAGCAGTGACATATGAAAACCAAATCATGTATATGTTGGCTGCTGTATGGTACGGTATAATTAGCCGTGTGACTTGGCAGCTGCCCAGAATGTTCAGACTGACCCCGGTGATCTCATTTACCCTACCTGCCCTGTTTGTCGAGGTACAGGAAGCGAATGAGCAACGTCAAAGGGGTCAAAGGTCAGACAATGTTATTGTGCCACTGCAAACTAACTGATGGCATGTGTTAAAGGCATTTCTTTGGCATGTGACAGGAGAACAGGATACTGCATACAGCATGGTATTCAGTAATGAGGGGAAAAAACAACAGAGGAAAGAGTGTAAACAGCGACAGGTGTCGTGGCAGGTCCAACTTAACAGCAACACGCACACACAGGCACCTGCATGGAGCATATGGCCTCGCTCAGGGAAAGTGTTTAGTCTTTGGGAACAGACGGGTTTATCTTCACAAAGTTATTAGAAACCAATTAGTCAAACCATTTCAAGTGGCTAGCATAATGTGATGTAGCACATGTCAATGCTCAGTTTAGATTACAGCTATCTAGAAATTCTACTTTCCACTGGCATTCACTTCTAATAAACACAAAAAAAATACTTGAATCCTTATTTATCTTGGAATATTTGGTGATACTTTTTCCGACATTCTTATTCTTATGTTGCTGTTCCTGTACTCTGCTGGAGAAGACTGCAAATTGTGGGCGTGAAAAGGGTTTTGAGGCTGCATTTTCTGTCCCTATAACATTGTTAATAACTTTGTAAATAAAATATTAAAGGCACTTTTTTTATAAAAAGTGTCAAGCTTAAATATTTACAAGTAATATTACCAATACAAATAAGTAATAATCCATTCTATCTATGGACAAAATACTTTTAGCCTCACTAGACGTCAGAATGACCTTATGAACCAAAGACCACTATTACACCCTGGTTGTCAATTACAAAGCTCTATGTTTTTCTTTGGATGAAACGTCCCATTACAGAAGTGACTAACCCTCACTGTAGTACGTTGTGAACATTAACACCTACGGGACTCCCTTTTAGGTGATACTCTGCTTAATTGACTGTGAAACCTTTATCACTATCAAGACAGAGAGTGGGTGGATTAAAAAAAATAAAGGCGAGTCTAAAAGGGGCCGTGGCGTAGGATGAAGGAGAGGACAGGAGCAAGACTTAAGCAAAAAGGTGGAGAAATGAGGTGAGCTGATGTCCCTCGCTACAGATGGAGTGGTCATATAGGCAGGTACCCTCCAAATGAACCTCCACCCCTCCCCTCGTATTAACCCCACCCCCCTAGTGTACCGAACCCCACTACTCCGTCATGCTATTACCTCGCTGTCTCTTTCATTATCTGCCGTGAACTCTGGGTAACCTCGTCGCGCCCATTCTTTATGTCACGGCCTGCAACGTGAGCTGTGATTTAGGCCCATCCAGTCAACCTAATTTGATTTCATCATCACAGGGCATGGGCGAGAAATAGTCGGGGGGAGACGAAAAGAAAGTTGTAGGTGTGGGCGGGAGTGACGGAGGTGGAGGTGAGGCTTGCAGAGGGTTTGGAAAGAGGTAAGAGGTAAGGCAATCCCGGGAGGGGGTCATATCGGTAAGCGCTGAGCGAATGACTTGAAGAGGCTAATAAAGTAATCAAGGCCTTCGTTACATGGCCATAATATTCGCCCTAAAACACTAATAACTATTACTGGCCTCAATCATTAGCAGGCATTAATGGATTTTTCCTCCTCCTCTATCCTTTGCCCTACTCCCACAATGTATGCTTTTCATTTGAGTAGCAGGTGCTCTTCTGGCATTGAAGTTTTGGACTTTCACGTCACATGGTCACTACAGTGTGATTAGTTTCCAAAAAAACAACACAGTATTCTTGTTTCGCAGTGGACAGACATCTTCACTCATGGTCAAAAGTCTTAAAAGACTTTCCGTAAAGTTTGGGTACCTGATTTTCAAACCATGAAAGGAAGGCATTTAAATCTCTCTAACTATAGTTCCTAGCTCTCACAAACCCTTTGGCAAATGGCTAGTGTTCTTTGGCCACTAGCACAGATTTAGAACTGCTTTTTCAGGAAAGTGAAGCAAAACGGACCACAAATGCACAGCATCTCATCCCAAATTATCATATGGTGATGCACACGACCCTTTCTTATGAGTTTGCAATCAATTAAATGCTTTACAATTAGATGCGGACAGCACACAGCGGTGCGGTACTGTTTTCATAGGGGAAAAACAAAATTCAGTCAGAGCTTCTATCATTGTTCTTCTGGTGGAACAATTCCAAATTATGAATGCCTTGTTTGGCCCATTTTACTAAACTTTTGTTTTACTTTTCTTCCTATCCCAACAACTTAGAATTGGCTTAAAGGTAGAGCTGATTGTTGTGACATGAATACAAATAGTCAAACCTAAATCTACTTTAAATAGGATTTATCTTTTGAAGTTTTGCCAACTGGCTTACAAACATTTAAGACACACTATAACCTTCATGGTGGAGGTATATTATCCCTTAACTCAAAAAAGTCTAGAGTTATTGCTGGTTGCTCATGGCTCTCGCTGAAGACCAATCAGGCAGACGTGTACGCTCCTCTGTTTGACATCCAGACACAGACACTGTCATTGCAGGGTAATCACCAGCCATTAGGATACATGGAGAAAGACAACAAAGCAAAGTGTCTTCATAGCCAAACCAGCTATTATCTTTCACTCAGCGCACACAAAGGCGGGCCAAGAACCCAGATAGGAGGCAATATTGAGGGTATATACTATGTAGTTAACATTGAATTGAGCTTCAGATGAAATTATGTCATGTCTTTTAGCCTGCTATCATGGAGAGGAGGGGTAATACTAGAGTTATGCATCTTGTTGAAGTGGCAAGTCATAAAATGGTGATTATATTGAACCCAATGAAAAAGGCATCTAAATAATTGTGATTAAATATTGTGTATGCATTAAGTTGGTGACAGATGGTTTCCAGAGAGTGACTGAATGCAGAGCTACAGTAATATTATAACATCAAACCCCATTTGTCCGTGTCACCGTCCAAAATAATTTCATAGATCATTATTTGATCTATTATCTGCTATTTCAAAATGAAATATAGCTTTGGTCTTTTTTTATTAACAGGCGTGAGGCAAGTTTGGATTGACTTAAGCAGAACTGTCATTATTAGCTTACTTTAAAGGTGCAATATGTAACTTTTCTGGTAGAGGCTTTGTCTTGTCTTGTCTCCATGGAGCTGCTCTTACTTTGTCTGGAAGGTTCCATAATATGGCATGAAACGTGTCAATAATTGCAGTTGTTTTAATTGGTCCAAAAAAAGAGTCAGTGGGCCTTCCTTTTCATAGATCTGACCTGTAACTTGGTCTGGTGGCGTCTCCTTCTTGTTTCCACGGAGAAAGTCATGTTTAAAGCCATACTGTGAACCATTTCAAGCAAAGCAATAGCATCTCTATGGAAAAAAAGTTACATAGTGCACAAAAACAGAAAAAGCAATACCTTCTAGAACTGGTAATATTTTATCCACATGAAATAATTGAAATTCTCATCCATGCACAAAACACACTGATAAAAATGGTTCCAAATCTACCTACCTGCGTGCATTGCTCTGAACACACTTTTTGCCAATAATCCCTGTGTTGGGAGCGTCACTGCCGCAGCAGCAGAGCAAACATGCAAGACGTGACACTTGAATGACGCTTAAATATTTAATCAGGAGCAGTTATGTCTGCCAGGTTATGCCTCCATCTGGGCCGCAGCCTACGGAGAGTCTGCAGTGCGTGTGTTTGGAGACTTTGAAACTAAATGAAAAAAGAGTCTGCATTTCTTTAACTGTTGTAATACATTCCCCTTAATAACACGGAAGAAATGGGACCTTCAAAAGTATGTAATGTAAATATTTCATAGAGAACAATGACAGATATCCATTATGTTTTGTAAAGGGCCCAGGATTTGTACTACAGTATCAGGATTTATCAAAGTGAATGAGCAACTGTAGCTCAAACTTCTGAAGATATATTGAATATTGGGTAACACGTTAAAATAAGGTTCTGTAGTAAACTATTTAAGGCATTAATACACACTAGATATTTGTTTGTGAGGACTTATAAGGCGTTTAGTAGCATTTGCATGAGGCTTATGACCTTTCTAATATTACTATGACACAAACTTTTTTCATTAACCCAGTGATAAATGCTTGTATATTATAAATGCTTACAAACAAATAAATAGTGCTTATTAACGCTGTATAGATAGTTTAAGGGACCTTATTTTAAAGTGTTACTGAATACAAACAAAATTTCAACATTTTAACAATAACTCTTATGTATAAATTGATGTTACATAATTTAAGTATTGCAGGGATCACGCAGGTTCAATCAAAAGGAAAAGTTTTAAAAAACGTTGTGTGTTAGAATTGTCTCGTGTTGTTTCATGTGTTTCTCTATGTGTTTTTATTATTGGTCTGTTAACCGTTTGTACTAAATGAAAAAAATGCACTTACCTATGATGAGAAGCCGATTGGAAAGAACATGGAAAACACAAAAAAGAAATTTAATTAGGAACATTAGAGTGCAGCACATGGCTTGTATTTCCACATTGAGTCTGTCTGAAACCATGTAATAATCTTTATATGAGAATGGACTTATTTCATAGTACCACAAGATGACCATAAATCCAAACGCGCATTATTGCTCACCGCAGTCATTACGTGAATAGCATGCATGTCAACAGTTAGAACCATGTCCTCTCAAGGAAAAAGTAAGACGTTTTAATGCCACACAGAAAATGAAAAAAACCTTGTTAAATTCGACTGAACCACAAAGTCTGGCTCCACCCCTTCCTTCTCCCACTCAATCTCTCTCTCTCCCTCTGTGGTGTAAACACGTATTGTTAGGTTAGGGGTTAAAAGTGTTGTTCTTAGATTCTCTCAGCACTAATCTGATTTCTCCTCTCTTTGCGCATCTATATTTATTTGGTTTTGTCAACACTCTCTCCCTCTCCCTAACTCCCCCTCACTGGCAGCGTATTGATCGTTGCTAATGGATTGGCTCTGATTCCGGAGACGTCTAACATGCTTTCCTATCCTCTTATTTTCACCCGGGGAAATCAATGAGGAAAGGCCTGCGAATTTAGACAAGATCAGGTTTTAAGGAATCTTACAGTGAGGCAAGACCCACCGAAGTGTGAGTAGGTGGGTGGCAAGTGGCAGGTGCTTTTATGAAACATCGTGTGGCTTAATACATGACGGAGAGTGAAAAATGTAAACGAAATTCAGCAAAATCCCAGTGTCACTGTGATTTATCCAAAGAATTCAACTTAAACTTTACGGAAATCTATACAAATATTGAATACACATGGCTTACGTACTCTGGCTCAGGCCCAAGATAGAAAAAGGCATAAGGTCCAGTCTCCTGCACTTCCTATCTGTGTGAAAATGAATGGGGGAGGGAAAAACAATAGATGCAATCATTCAATACTTTATTCACAGTATTCATGGATTGTAACAACTGTACAGTTGCAAAGTGGGAAAAATATATTTTATCTACAGAGTGTGTGTACTGATTCTGCCATGTTTGTGCCAGGCCAAGCCCAGATAAATAAGTTGCACTGGAAAAGTTAAATATTGAATAAGAAAAATGCACAATAGAAATGTCAAATCTGATGATTGTGAGTCTCGTGAACTAATAAATAATAATTGCCACAATTTTAGAAGCAAAATGTTATGTCATTACAATTCAATAGACTCCAAAAAGCTTTTTTTATGTGGCTTTTTATATATATATATATAAAGCTGGTCAAAGATAAGAGGAATCTATTAGACAGTGTAAATGAAAGTAAATTGTTGGAAATTGTGAATTATCGTAGCACAAACATATTGTACTGTGCCATTCCTAATGCACCATTAATTATGCCAAGACAATTCTTTAGTCTGGTGTTCTGCATTTCCGAGTCAGTTTAACAGCTCAAAATGTTGCAGAATGGTGAATATGACCTCAGCTTAGGTAAAATAATTGGACGGCACAAAAAGGCACCTGCTCACCTCCGCAGAGACAGGGCTGAACATGCAGACACACTGAGGTCCCCAACGCTCGCACACAGCGGATGAAGCAGTGTTAAATCTGAGAAGGTAATCAATGACCAGTGAGGAGTGTGACTGCGCCAAAGTGTGCGTGTGACAGGGAGGGGGCCCAGCAGGTCTGCAACTGGATCCTGGGGCCAGATCATTTATAAATGGGGGATTATTGATGATTTGAGTGTGTGTCCGTCTGCCATGTGGAGGTGGGAAGATATCAATGTGCTCACTGGCTCTTCACACAGCCGAGCAAATTGGAGGAGTTGTCAGGAGTCACAACACGAGGGGCCAGCCAGGGGAACAAGCAGGGCCGCAGACAGGACGCCATGCTGGGGGCCAATAGAAGGACATGATTGTTTGTGAGAAGAAGAAAAAAAAGAATCTAATTTAGAGGATCTTTGTGTTCAGTTTTCTTTCCTTCCCCGACCCAAATAATCCCCTCAAGTATAGACCTTTTATAATGCTCTCATCAGAATGTTCAAAATTCTGGAATGGAGGAGACTGAAGCCAAAAGTAAGTCAACAATAGCATATTTTCAAAGTTGAAATCAAGTCTAAATGGTAAGTATTTATAACAAAAAATAAGCAGCAATTTTGCATTTCCGGTAAAGAAATGACAGTTAGTTTTCTTTTCTGTAACAAAGGATGGAATAAATACTACTTTTTAGCCTCAAAATTGTCTTTGAGCTTCACAAAATTATAATTTGTGTTAAAGAATCTAATATATCTGTAAAAAAAAAAAAAGGGAAACTATTGCGCAAACAACATTTCTGTAAGTATTTGTCTAGTAAAACCTAAAAATCTGATTTTGCCTTCATCAAAAAATGCTCAATGTCTGTCATAATCTCCTATTTAATAAACAAATTATGTAAAATAAAAATAAAAATTCTCCATTGAATCACATTATGTTCCATTTCGCTTTGCCTCCAGCTATCTCCATTCCTAAATTTAGAATGTTTTTGTTTATCCGTTTTAAAGGGTCTATACCTGACATCCCAATTTAATTTCATACATTAATTTTACTTTTTGCTATCGGACAGTATTGTTGTCTGGCCATCGATGGATGAAATTCGCCGTCAGCCAAAAAGTTCTATAATAAAGTTGATAAAGCATTTTGACTGAATTTCTTTGGCGAGCACCCCTCCTCCTGTTCTTCACCCTCGCCCCCTTCAGCCCTTCGACTTTCCCTCTCCCACACAGCAGCAGTGGCTTCTGCTTTGTCCTCTAACACAAACATTCCCACAGCAAACGGGGGCACAAAACCGTTTAGCCCCTTTTACTCCAGCTATCCCCCTCTGCCCAAGCACTACCACCCCTCCCTCTCAGAAATGAAGGGGTTATCCTGCCTTGCCTCGCCTCCACGCCATTTCTCCGACCCCCCGATTTCACACACGGGATAAACACATACAAAACGGAACCTTCGCCGGTCAACAGCTGTACATGAAGTGACAAATTGGGGTCTTTGTCCAGCTAAAATGGGTGGGGAACTGCTAATTTGCACACACATGAACACACACAAACATTTAAAGACGCCCTTTTCCATTGTGGCGCGGGGTCCATGGCAGAATGGGATAATGCGCGCTGGCCCCGCAGTTTAAGAGGAGAAATATGGTGCTGCCTTTGTGGGAGGTAGAGAGGTTCACTTCATTGACGCAGTGATATAGAGACAGATAGATTAACACAGAGAAAGACAGAGAGTGCATAAGGAGGAGTGGAAGGAGAGAGAGTTGGAAGATGGACTACAACTAATACTATTCCACGAACTGCAACTTTGAAAAACAAAAAGAAAGAGAACAGAACTAAAAGGTGCTATCATTCAGTGTATTATGGAGGTAAATGTACTCATATTCAAACAGGAAAAGTACCGTTACTGCTAGAAATAAAATGACTTAACAATAAGTGAAAGTAATCAGACATATTACATAAAAGGTTATAAATATGTATATTCTGTTTGACTTTTTCTAGCTATATTATACTATCAATTTCTCTCTATACATGTACAGTTTTTTTATTTGGTGCATGAAAACTGTACTCAAACAGAATGAAGCCGCATTCCATGTTCATTATCGATGGGAATCAGAGAATCTTGAACCAAAATTTAATTAAACACCATCTGGCCCACATTCAGTCCATTAAACCTGTGGTATTTAAGCATTAATTAGGAGAATGAAGTACATGTGGCGAGTGGGGTTAAGATATTGGCACAGACAGGAATTTGGAGTTGCTTTTCCCTGTGACACTGCTCCTGTGGCAGGTTTGGTTACAAATGAGTCCCGACAAAGCTCATTAAGACGCCCAGAATAGAGCTGCAGTCTGACCACACTTTATTACAGCACTGGAGTCTCACCAAACTCACGCGGGCTAATAACACAGGTCACATTACTGGCAATGCATGAGGTTGTGCCACTTTTGCAACACAAAAACTTCCATTTAACAAGCAATGTGGATTAGAAACTGTAAACATTGAAAGTGAAACAAGACACACAAATGTTTCAAGGAAAAGTGGACGAGAGTTTCTTTTTCCTTGACTTTTAGGAGTCTGTAAACTTGAGCTCCAAAGATGTGATCTGCTCACAAAGTCGGCATTGCATTTGCACATATTTTACACATCTGCTACAATTGCTACCACAACCACAAATGCCAGTTTAACAGAATCCACAATATCACAGGGTAAGGAAAAAGAAAAATAAGTCTGAATTAGGGTTTTCAAAAAAATAATAATAATCAACACCCTGATAATAACCGATACTCAACAAGTATCTATACAACATTGGACTGGGAACGTTTACATTTCTTTCATTCCCATTGTCACATTACTATTTCTCAAGTCTGTGACCAGCTTAGGAAATCAAACTTTCTGAATGACAAAATGTAACAAAAACAACCAGATAAAAAAAATTAAAACCTTTATTACTTTTAAGGAGTGTATATTGAATTGAAAAGACCTTGCTTTGCTTCTAAAATTGTGCCAGTTGTTAGTTTTTTATTAGTTCTTATGATTATGTTGTAGACTGAATAACCATGATTATCTATTAACCAAAGACGAAAGTTAAAAGGTCTTTCCAATTGGCTTCTCATCATAGGTAAGTGACTTTTTTTTTTTTTTCATTTTGTACAAATGGTTAACAGACCAGTAATATATAACACATATCAATGAATATCATGCAAGAGAATTCTAACACACAAAAAAGTGTTCACTTTTGTTTTGGACTGAAAAAGGGGTATTTCTAATATCTACATGGAATAAGAATAGAATGACGAAGTCTTTCCCTTACATCAGTTCAAAAGTTTATTATCGCAACACTGGTCTGAATAAATGTCTAAAGAATAGAATGAGGTCCCACAATCTGACCTTCTGACAACCACCTCTGCATAACCCCTAAAACCCTTCACCGCACACACACACACGCACACACAAAATCACACACACTCTCACGCATACATACATATCCATGGCCAGCGGTGGTGGGCTGACCCTGGGGGTGAAAGAGCTAAGCGTTTGACAGACTCCACCTCTTAACTTGTTAACTTGCTAATTAGAGCTCCCAGTCACTTCATGGGACGGGACAATGGACTGCGGCCTGAGCGATGAGAGTGCGCGGGACCCTAAAAGCCATAGCAACCCCCCCGCGCCCCCCACCCCATACACTCTACTGGACCACCTGCCCCCTCTTGCTCACCAAACAGCAGTGTGTATTTGCCTTTGTGTATCTCAAATGTGCGTGTGTGTGTGTGTGTGCGCGTGTGTGTGTGTGTGTGTGTGTGTGTGTGAGTCGACTTTGGGACCATTTGTGCTGTGTGGGGTCTTGTTGCCACGACTACGGGTGAGAAAGGGGCTGACATATAGGGTGAAGGATATTTCCTTCCTTGTCTTAAGTCCTATATGTCTCTCTCTTCTCTATTCTCTCTCCTTCCCTCACCCAATTTTTTCGCTTTTCCTTCCTTTCTCTCTCCATCTTTCACTACTCTTTTCTCATTTTCCCTTTTTGCTATCTTTCTCTCTCTCCCAATTGTTTTCTTTTTGTTCCCCGTCATTCTCCTCCTTTTTCTCTTTACCCTTTTCTCTCACCCTCTCTCTCTTTCAACACACACCCAAAGTCCGGGGTAAAGAAACCAGGGATAATGCCTCGTATTTGTCCAGTGGTCTCCAGATCGGGGCTAAATGGGGTTAAACATCTCCCCATGTTAGAGTCCTGTTCTCCGAGGTTCCGTCATTAGCTCGCAGCTTACAGGGCTATTACGGCCACAGCTGCTGCTATACTCACTGGGTAAACATGCTCACATGCACATAGACTCAGAGCTACAGCCAGCGCCCAATGGGAAAACGTTGGATAAGGCCTGTTTGTGGAACATGGTTGGCAGGAATGACAACAACAGCCACTGTCCAACTGGCATCGACTGAAGCAGGCTCGATTCATGTGTGTAATGATATGTGGGTGTTTGGGTGAGATGTAAAGCACTCTGGGTTAATACAGTGCTGAAGAAAGTGTCCATTCAATGAGGCCCAAATGAGTAACAATTTAAAGAATCCACTGGTCAAAAGCCATGTTTTCAAGCCAAAGCATGAGAGTGAAGATCTTCTTGGCACAACAGTCAAAGTTAAAATATAATAAAATAAATCAAAGGGGCAAATAACTGTGATTTTGCTGAACCTCTAAGTAATCAATCCTTAAACTTTGCTTTTTTTAAAAGGGGACATTATCATGATGCAAAATCAACTTAACTCAAAATTGTATTTTTATTGATTTCTGCATGTTTGAGTAATTGTGTATTGTCCTGCAACAAGGCTCCGGTGCTCAAAAAAATCCTGTTTTCAACTATCCCCTGTGCTTAGTTGTGATTATTTGAAAAATTAAGACTCCAGGTGATACATGTTGGGTTAAAAATGTCACACAGCCAGTCAATTAAAAAAAAGTTTAAAAAAGAAAAGAAAAAAACAATATTAAATGGTAATCTACGGGTTGATACATGTCACTTGAAGAGGTGGGGCTTATCAGTTCTGCACTTTTTAACAGAAAATCAACCTTTTTCTATAACTAAGCCATTTTCGATCAAAATTGCAGTTTACAATGAACAAGATGTAAAATGATGACCAACCTATTTTGTAGTTTGTAGATTACCTGAAAAAAGCATAATATGTCCCCTTTAAATATCCCAAATGGCCTTGATGAAAACAATAAAACAGCTATAAAACAACACAATGTAATAAGAGGATTTAAAGGTTAAAATGTATTATCTGATCCAGCAAAACAGTTTGCTCTAATGTTGTAATTGAAATGAACTATTAGGAGAAATGTTTGTACAAATGTACTGATAAAAGTAAACTACAGATTGGGTCAGTGTGGCGTGGCTCACATGAGGTGTTTGCTGCTCCCTTTGGCCTCGTGGCATCTGGGCGCGCTGTGGGGAGCCTGTGTGTTAAATAAATGACTGGGGAGTTTAGCCCATGTGCTAACCATGTTACAATAACAGGAGCGGCGCAGGCCCGGCTCAGGCAGCACTCAAGCCTAACGCAGGGCCCTTCCGCTGGGTCGCCTCCCCCGGGTGAAGCCCAGGCCTCGCCCAGGGCCTTGTATATTATTCCCTGGCAGACTCTTTATTTTTCCTCAGCTGAGACGGAGTTAGATCAAAGAGGGCTTTAACCTCGCGTCCCCTCAAGCCCTCTGTCCAGATCTAGAGCAGCTTCAGAGCCACCAAGGTTGAGGGAAGAAGAATGGTGCCAGGGAAGGTGTAAAGTGTTTGTCTACTCATCTGAAACACCCAGCTGTTCGGTTGCGGGAGTTATATGACCACAGGGGGAGACGGGTGAGAGAGAGGTAAGGAGAGTAAGAAACAGAAGGAAGGAAAAGGAATAAATGTTCTACATGGATGACTTGTTACACTTCTACATAACTGGGCCAAATGCTTAGTGCAAATGCTGAACTGTCAGTCAATAAAAAACGTACAAAATGCTTGGTTAAATATTTTTCATGATCAATGGCATGACCAACTTCTCAAGCAAAGTGACATCCATATGCTTCAACAAATAGATACTTCTCAAGACTTATACTGACTTGTGTAATGTGTGTCCAAATTTCACTCTCACTTCAGCCATTCTCTGCTACTATTTAATAACTTACTGTAAATATCCACGATGTCAAGTTTATGTGTCTTTGTATTATGGAACCAATTTCCAAAGCATCTAATTAAAATTGTGTCCTACAGGGTCGCACTCAAAAAAGACTGATTTCTTCCACTGGCAAGGAGTAAATATCCAGTTCAAACATGGAAGTCTGAATCTTCTAGTAATAAAATAGTAAGAGGAAAGTTTAAGAAAAGTGGCAGGTAGCTTCAATGCAGGTTTGCCATTTACTGAATGTGTAATGAATTCAATAAATTGTAATTTTAAATCAACAATTAAAAAAACACTTTAAAGGCAAACACAAACGTACTCGTAATATAAAATTCCACTTTGTAAAGCCAATATTTTCTGAAGACATATCTGCAGATAGAACACGCTTCTCCTCCAGGTGATATCTCTGGATTCTCAGCCTTTCTGCATGTATCGGTCTATCCTGATCATACTTCACCCCGCCTTTGTCTGTCTCCTCCGAATTACTCAATATCTATTTTTCTTATTCACCTTCCTCCCATCTGCAGCCTCCCTTTCCTCTCCAGTGACTCTGGCTGGCATCTGTTAAGCTGCTAAAGAGAAAGTGCATGCAGATCTGTGTGTATGTGTGTGTTGGTCTTGCCGGGTTGGATTTGAACAAGCTCACGCCTGTTCTGCCCCGGTGGCCTATGAAATGAGAAAGGCAGTCACTGTGCTCCAGACCTACACTGATAAATCTACCAGGGTTACCCCAGCATGGTCGCATCTGTACAAGTGTGTGTGGGGCAAATGCATGTGTTTTTGCATATAAGCGAGCGTGCATGCATGTAATGTGTGTGTGAATAGTGATCATCTGCATCTTCAGCTCGGTGACGCCAGAATAGAGATTTGGAGAGATTTGATTTCAAACAAGCCAAAAGTGTGCGTGCTTGTGTGTGTGTGGTAATCATCGCCCTAAACGTGTGACATTAAAACACCACTGAGTCGATTCTTCTTCAGACATTTTTTCATTCGGGTCTCATTTTTACCCATGTGCGCACATTTGCCTCCGGAGAATTAGAGGTCATGTTACCAATCTATGGGAGCACTCAAAGACAGGGGCTAAGGAGTGGTAGAGAGACACAGGCGGGGAGAGGGAGATAGGGAGAGAGAGACGGAGCAGGCTGGGAGCACTCAGAGCCTGGGGTTACCTTGCTTATGACAGCGAGGTCAGATATTGAAGAGGTGAAGTCAATACAACACACCATTTAGCAGCCATATTTGTCTGAAGACAGTGTTCTTCATCTGTTCACATTCAGAAAGGAGAGACAAAAAAGAAGATGCAGGATTTGGGGTTCAGAAAGTTATAGTTTTACAAAGATGTGTGGGCCTGCTCACTATAGCTGTTATTACAAATAGAAGCATATTACGTGTTCTTTGTTAAGTTACACCATAATGATCCTATGTTTTGTTGATTGCCTATGTTGGATACATCAGGGATCATTTTCTAAATAAAGTGCCTTCTAGTGATTTCTGGTAAAGTAAATACATTTTGCTGATCAACAGCTTCACAAGCAAAAAACAAAACATACAAACAGCCATGATTTGCTACGTCACACTATGGGAAGGACATCTGATATTAAAGCTGGGGTACCTGATTCTCACACCACAGAAGGAGAAAGTATTTAAATCTGTTAAATTGGTTCCTAGCTCTCACAAACCCTTTGGCACACTTGTTAATTTCTATGCATTCATTTTAGGCATGTGCAAAGTTTTAGAATAGCTTTTTTCAGACAAAGAAGTGAAACTAAGGTGGACCACCTAAGGGCAGCCAATCAGAGTGCTGCTTTCGGCTCATATATTCGGCTTAAAGAGAAATAAAATACTTTATTATGACATGCAGAAAGCCTGCAGCGGTCTCATTTTTGTCATAAAATCCAGCTTTTACCATATACTCTTTGGGTGAAAACCCAAAGTGTACTCATTTAAATAAAAAGTCTAGTAGACCAGCTTTAAATCTGCCATGATACCAGCAGTGATCTTCAAAAGCTGACTGATAGTTGTTGGACTCATCTACAAAAATGTCCTTTTGTTCACGTTTCTGTGCATGCATTTTGACTTTTAAATGATGTTATTTTGTTGTTGTTTTTGCAGACTTATTTGACTGAATATCCAAGCACGCAAACTGCTCTTGATGGCTGCTGTTGTTGTATCACACTGATGCTGGAGCGGTTGTTCCAGTGTGTGACTTTTACTGTGTTTTACTGTCCCAGCGGCCGCTCTACTGCTGCAGCAGGAATACTAGCAGAGCCGTGACACTCACCGAGGGGCTCGTTCAACAAAGCAAATATTGTCCTTGCCACACACAAGCGCTCACACAAACAAGCCTACACATCCGCACAAACACACAGCATAATAATTCATGCGCAGGGCCAAAGCGAGCAGCCGCATGCATCTTTACAGCATGCACGAGCACGCACACACACATGCAGGTCGGCCAGGCATTTTTTATGAGCCCGGGTCTGTTCTGTCTGCCATATTTCACCTCTTTAGTGTGTGGGCAAAAATATCTTCAAGTCACGACAGCTGTAATTGTGGAGCACATTAAAATGGGTGCGGGGTGACACCTCTAACCACCTTCTATTAAGAAACACACACACACACAGTGACGAGCCCCTCCTCTGGCCTTTCCTCTATCTCAAAGTGCTTTCATTGTGGTCAAACGAGGAAATGAGCATCACTAAATGCATCAAAGCTGAATGCCTTGCTTTCTGTAGATGGTGATGTCTTGATTATATGTGTCAAATATCTGTCTTTTTCCACCAAAGGACAGGTCTGACAGGTAAGAAAGAAAACAGACAACCTTTTATGCAGAAATGGTTTGAATGGAAGAAATTGCAGCGTTAACAAAAGCCACAGTGCATACTAAAGCTGCCATTTTCTACAACATTAAAATCAAACAAATACATAGTCAAGTAATGTGAGGTTAAAAGTTATTGTTTTCATTGTGCTACACTCAAGCTCTGATAAGTGCATGCTAAAAGAGAGACAATTTGAAACCCTGGTGAATTGTAAATATTTGTATTGGTAAAAAATTTAATCTTGATATAGGCTATTATCAAGAAAAGCACAATTGCAATTTATGTGCAAACACTGATGTGGAAGTAATGGCTGCAGCAGATAAGCCAGGACAAGGCTTTACTGGGGAACAAAAGCGAGGGCAGCCTGACCGATACTGTCCCCCTTCACGTCTCTTCTGCTAAATCGCTTCACCTTTCAAACACACAAGCACCTATAGACCACAAACACACATACTACAGGAATCCATATGCTCTTAAGCACACATGCACGGTCCGATTTAACATGGACAAGTGGGCAGTGGCTGGAATTCAATTGGCCTCTCTCTCCAGCCTTTCAGGGTGTCACAGTACATGCCATGCAGTTAATGTGGTCCAATCTTCTCCGCAACACACTGTCACCTCTCATTTGAAGGCCCAGTGTCAGGAGTGGCCAACAGATCGAGCACACATGGATACCACCCACAGTCTTTGTCCTTTCTGTCTAGCTAAAATAATCTCATCAGCGCTATACCTACAAATTCAATATAAACCACCCATATATGCATTTTCTCTGATTTTTCTATAAATATTCACAGTTCATTCTAAGAAGGCAGCATTTAATGCTGAACAAAAAAAAAAGGACTTGATCTATTAAGTTTTTTATGATGTATGCTCCTGGTTGGCTCGCCAACAATAATTCTAATTGTTGTCTCCATCATTAGTCACTTAAAGCTGCTCTATATAACTTTTCTTGCCAGACATCTGCCTGCTTCCGTGAAGAAGTTTTAATTTTCCGTGAAATATTCCACAGTATAGCATTTAACAAATCTATCTTGCATTTATGGTGTTTTTAAAGCCAAAAAAAAAAAACTATTAAAAAAACTATCCATGGGTTTCAGAAATATGAAAAATTAGAACAGTTTCAATAGCAGTTATCAAATTCAAATAAAATAACAATTAAAAAGTATTTAGAATATTGGAAAATTCCTCAAAATGTTGCATATAACAGGAAGCTGAAACCCACGCGCAGCTGGCCAGATAGAATGGTCGGATTGTATTCGAGATTGATAAGTTTAATGCCATAGGTTGTGGACTCTCTTCAACAACAAAAAAGTTGCATAATTTACCTTCAAGTAGGCTATATTGTTTATAAATTGAAGATACTCCCAATAAACAAGCCAGTCTCTTTCTCTGGTCCCACTAGTAGCCACAGCGAAAAATGACAACAATGATAACATTACGCATATATTAGGTGTTTTAAAGTAGACACATTATTCTTTATATCTTTACTGTTTCCACTGTAGCTGTGACCCATCTTAATGTCCCTTCCTTCACAGTCCACCTCTCTTGGTCTGCCCCCTCCCCCTCTCTCTCCTCAGTGTCCTCTCTTCTCTAACTGCTTTCTATCTATTTGTCTCTGTGTCAGTGTTGAGCGCCTCACACTGCCACTTTAGCTCCTCTCCCCATTGTGCCCGGGTCTGCCTGCCACACCGGCTTTTCAATTGGTCAACAAGAGTAAACACCGGTTGTGGAGCATCAATCACATCACACACACGGACAGGGAGACTGAGAGAGAGAGTCTCCAATTTCACTCTTCCACCTTTCTTACAGCCAATATGGGCAGGACAACCCACCAAGACAAGACAATACGCTGCTTGACAGTTAGTGCATGTGTGTGATTACAAAGTAGCTCAAACATTGACATGCTGTGGAGTGGAAACAACAATATGGAGAGTGGAATTAACATTACTGAAACAGTCAGTTCAATTTAAGTTGAAGACAATCCCCGTCACTATGACCTCAAGATGACATCCAGCCTCGGTCAGTGGCCAGTTACACACCGAGACAGATAATGTCACACAAAAATGTGGTTGGGTTTAAACAGATATCGGAATCTATCTATTGGCAATATTATATATGCAATTTACCTTTTTTTTCTGCACCGGCACTGTCTGTGTGTCCATGTGTCATTCCCAGTTTGTCCTCAGTGATTCACGTTTGTCATGAGAAAAAAATGAATAAAAGCCTAATCAAGCTGAAATATGGCAGACTGTTTTGCAAACATGGAACTAATGATTTTATCCCCCAGATAAATACACTTTGCTGTTTTTTTTGTTCTGTTTTGTTAATTTATGAATTTAACTACAACTTCACTTTGGGCCTTGCAATGGATAAAGTCTCAATATCGGTGATGGCAAATATAAATAATCTTGGTTACAAGCAAGACAAATATCAGATATCGTTTCGGGTCAAAAAAATCCATATCGGACCATCCTTACTTCACTTTACTTCAAGTTTCGGAGATCAAATACCAGAAAAAAAGCTATTTCAATTACTTGCATTGGGGTTATTTAAGGACTTGCACAATGCGGCCATTTGTGAGCCATAATCATACAGCTTTGTTTGATCAAAAATACACAATGTAATCTGTCAAACCATAAAGTGTACCTTAGTGAAACAACATAATAGTTTGCAGTCATTGATGTCCAGAGTCAGACTGGACTGGAGTGCACCTCAGCGCGGGCTTGTTAACGCAGCTAAGTGAGCAAGATAACACGATGATTGTCTGTCAGTGAGTTCACTCTTACCTACTCCTCTGCACTGTACCTCCACATGTTCAGCACACTATATACTGTGCAAAAAACACTATAAAGAATGACGCCTTAGGTGAAGAGTCTTGCATCTGAAATGAGTGTCTTGTCAGTCCTCACCTGAGCACTAAATCACAGAGGAGTTAATTGGAAGAAACAACAGCAACAATTTGGCAGTATATAATGTTTTATGTATGTGTTTTTATGACCGTATCTGCCTGGTGTGGTCTCATTGTGTTTGCACATTAAAGCGTGTGTATATATACTGCATTATGATCCTAATGAGACGCCGTAGATGAGAGGGGGGCTGGAAATGCACAGAGGAGCAAGAGCATGATAAGCTTCTTAACAACGATCACTCAGTGTGTAAGAGAGAGAGAATTATGTGTGTTTGAGCATCCCTCTCGAGCCTCTCCACTCACACAATCTACGCGCCGCTCATTTGCAATCAGTAATTAGAATGCTAATTAGCCCCTGGGAGCTAACGAGAACTAGTGTATTACAAGGGCTTGATTAGGACCACCATATTCCTAAGGGGGGGATTTACACCAGCACCCTTTTGGTTCCTACGTCTGTCAATCAAAACTGCTCGACCAATTGGGACTGATTTTGATTATAATCTGCCAAAAGTGGTTTAAAATAAACAAGCGTGGCAGAAACATGGGGTGAATCACTTTAGGGCAGCAAGACTATGCAATTGAATCGAAATTGCAATTTGGCAAATCACAAGGACTGCAATTATTTGAGTACATAATATCCTCTGCAAACAACAAAATATCCTGTATTATTTTGTATAAAAACTGCTAAACAGTTTCTTGGAATTTGACTCTTTTATTAGTGTAGCAATTCATACATTTGTCTTCTTAATGTTAATTTACCTGGGTAACGTGTTTAAAATGTACACTGTGAACAGAATTCTACCATAAAAACATAAATCGCAAATCTACTCACAATCGCAATGCTTATCAGAAAATAATATCAGCTCTAAATCTCTTGTTCAGTTGATTTTTCCCTAATAGTTTGCCTCCTAGTAGGGCTGTCGGCCTTAAATCCGTTGATGATCGGGTGATGGCATCTTAGTCGAGAAACATTTGTTATTGGTAGACCTATTATTTTGGCGGGATTATAAAGGACAACAGCAGAAAGGAGAAGGCATGGATTGGGTTAACTAGAAATTTGGGTCAGCCGGATGATATATTGATAGTTTTGCAACCTTTTTTGCTAATGCCACGCCCCTTTTTCAGTCCACTAATTGACGCATGGTGCAAGTCTTTAGTCGACCAAGAATTTCTTCAGTCGATTGCAGCCCTACCTCCTTGCTCGGGCTTTTCTATGACGTTATCCCTCTTTCTCTACCATCTTCTAACTGAAGATTCACGGACTCTGTTGTCCATATAGCTTGTATGCTGGGGACATTAAGCCTTCATTACCATAAGAACAAGTTGATACCACTAGATTGTGTCTCCAGTGGCTCCCTGAAGGCCAATGTGGGAAAGAAATGGCAGTACACTATAGACTAAAGCCTTTGCAACAACCTATTCTAGTATCCAAGTACAGAAATTTAAAGCCAGCTCGGGACCCTGACTCATTAGAGATCTGTGACACAATAGGAAAGTATGGTTGGGTTTGTTCGTCCAATGAGCAGTTTAATTATGTTTTTACAGCACTGATCTGACCATAGTATTGATGTATGCCTCACTGATCTCCCTAAATTAAAGTCATTGCAACCAGTATCCACACCAAAGGGACTGCA
This sequence comes from Rhinogobius similis, assembly GCA_019453435.1. Taxonomy (NCBI): domain Eukaryota; kingdom Metazoa; phylum Chordata; class Actinopteri; order Gobiiformes; family Gobiidae; genus Rhinogobius; species Rhinogobius similis. The sequence continues at coordinate 18,669,128 of CM033632.1, read as the reverse complement.
ATGGTGTTTTTGGATATAAAGTTACCTTAGATTGGGGTCATAAAACAAACAGGCTTTTTGGCAGAGGTCTTGGTGAAAAGATGGAAGATTTCATTCCATATTCATTAATTCACCCATGTCCTTTAACTGCTCACAAAACAACCACAGATCGAATTAGTCCATAGTAAAACATTACGCTTACACAAATGCCCATTACAACACACAACTGAAGATAATTACTATTTTACCAAGAACTTTTGCACTGCCTGGCTGCTCAGTTCCCCATAGTTGAACTGAAATCAACATAGTAACCCATACAACAAAGTAAACTATTCTTTGTATCTTTGTCATTTTGCTTAAGTCCTAAATCGTGTTGATATTCTGCTTTGGTTGTGTGCTCGGGCGACCCTCGCCACACACAGACATTCAAAGAGTAAAGCGTGACTATCATATCAGGTCTAATTTTCTCCTCCATTCAGCCAGCACCCTCAGACACTGGCACCCAGACAGTCGAACAGTGCAAACAAACCACAGACATGCTTTTTGTCCCTCTTCACTTTCCCTCCGTTTAAGTGTTACGGTGTCATTGTGGGATGAATGGGCTTGTTTTCATGTGATGTTCCAACTCCTGTCACTAGCTCTTTAATATTTTAGCAGGTCCATACTAGTGAGTGAGACGTAAAGTGTGTCTCTGTGAGTGTATTGAGATTACTCGTAGAAGACAATATAAGAATTAGTTAAAGGCACAGTATGTAACTTTCTGGAGGCAAACATTCACCATGGAAATTGAAAGTTAAAACATACTCCAGAACATTCTTCATGGAGATTGTTATGTTTAATGCCATATAGCGGAATATTATGGCTAAAGAAACAACATTTCCATGGAAACAAGCAGGGGGAGACTCCTTCAGGCCAAGTAAGTGTCCGGTTTGTGGAGTATGGAGATGCTAGCCCGCTCACATCAAGGACAAAGATTTGTATACTTTATCAGTGCAATAGAAATATTTTGTATTTGTATTTTTAGGCTAAAAAGTTACATAATATGCCTTAAAGTCAGAGTAAGCAACTTGGTTCATGTATTAAATGGCGAATAAATAAGTGTGAACAACGCTCCAAAGCTAATACTGTAACAGGACATTTAAGCAAGTCATTTTAGAGACTAGAACCAATACAGACTTCATTAAAAAAAAAAAAAGTGTTAATTATCAACAAGGATTCTTCAACTCCTTGTACAAAGTTATTGATATATTTCAAACAATTAACAAAAAATATCCCCACAAAATTCCATTATATGACTGTCTTACTTGTAATGCTCTACTACATTATGGCCTACGTTTAGCAACTCACATTTCAAAATAGAAATGTATTTTGTTTTTAAGCCACTTTTTCAGGTATTTTAATCATACAATATCAAAGTAACGTCTGTTTGCTCAAGCACTTTCCCCTCCCACCACCATAAAATCTACAGTTGTTCCAGTGCTATACGTGTAATTACAATGCACTCCCAGCTCAACACCTGTCTGTCTCCCTGTCTGCTTTTGTAGGAGACAGGAGTGACATGCCTGACTATCTCTTCCATGTTGTTACATATTTAATATCCTCACACGCCTGCATATAGCTCCTTCATTATTCACGCGCACACAGGCTTCATGTTTAGGGTCGTGAGAGGAGGTGTCACCTTGGTCCCAGCCGACAAGAGTGATCAGTAAAATCCTTGACACTGCTACTGCTGCCCTCAGGGTGTATAGCTGATGTGAGTGTGTGAGAATGTAGGAAAAGGAACAACAGAACTGAAGAATGACAGAATCAAAAGACCAAAAGGGTAAGGTTAAAGGATGAGGTTACATTGCAGTTTTAGTCAAAGATGTACTAAATATAGGTTTTAGCACATGATCAAAAGTAACCTAAGTATTGTTTGATTTTGATTGTTTCAAAATATTGATTAATGTATGTATTTTTATGTTATATATTTATTAAGCAATGCAAAGTTGCTAAATCTTTTTAGGGACAATCAACAACGTTTTATATGACTACAGGACATTACTGGATTAAAATTATTTCATACTAGTATTTTATGTCAAGGAAAATCCAATGCCATATTTGGTATTGCAGATCATTATAAATCATTTTCAAAGCCAGAGCGGTTGTCTTTGTGGTCAGAAACCTCCAGTCATTAGTGTTGGCTGAGTTGTTTGTGATCCACTAATTGGAGTCACTGAGGCGCTGGTCTTAAGTCACTTCAGGAGCACGATCTTAAGCGCTACAACAGACACATGCGCTGATGTGTGTGTACTCAGAGCTATTATCATTAGGGTGAGTGTGAGGAGAGCTCATTTCCCATTCAGGACAGCCTGACTGATACTCTGTAACCCTACTCAGCTGAATGGCCCGGGACTGCTTTAAGAGCCAGCCACACAAGTCGAGGCCATTTCTCATCGTGACTTCATAAAAGTCCGCACCCCCTGTACCCCCCCACGCAGACCCCTGACTACCCCGCACTGTTCAGGCTTTCTCGAATGCCTCTGCCCAAACCATGATGTCACTCACAGGTGCAAGCAGGTCTTTAAATGTGTAAGTTAAGTAAAAGAATGAAGGGACTTACCTATTGACGGGATGAAATTGTAAAGATGAAAGACACCACATGCAAAAGGGAAAAAAAAGCAGATATTATTATACACATTAAATGCATCTTAATTTACTATAGAGCCATTCATTATCATTGCAGCCACAACCCTGAATAAAATATTGGTAAAATGGTTTGGACAGGTATAAGTTTATGCTATGGGTTTTTATTATACAAGTATACATTAAATTTCCCCTTATAACACAATTTCTTTCCATTGTAAAGCCCATATATTCTGCAAAATCACCGCTAAATTATTATTTGAAGTAGATCTATAAGCTTCTAATTCACAAGGATGCAAAAACAGTGATATGCTAACTCCTATTACAACTGTGCAGCTTGTCTTTGTCGAGTACTCTCACACACTTTATAGACTGTAGAAATGGAGATCGAGCAAGCTTACAACTATGACAGAAATATAGCCCTCCTGACTATTGTGACTGTGCATCGCCTATTACTTATAAGAACAAATACTGATATACAACAGCGACTCCAATTGCAGAGAAGATAAACTATAAATGATTTTCAATGTAGTGAAGCCGGCAGAAGCAGTGTGTGAAGAACCGTACAACATGTGCACCGGAGCCCACCACTAGGTAACTGCTCCTGGTAGACCAATAAAAAACAAATGCTAGATGGAGCAATATAAAGTTGGGGGAAAAAAGGAAAAAGCGGCAAACCACTCATCAGAAATATGATCAAGTCTACTCCGGAGGGGGGCTGCGCAGGGCCAGTCATTAGCACATAATGGGAGGTGGGGGTGCGATGGTGGGGTATAGGTTCAGTGATGGAGGTAGGTGGGAGCTTGTGGGCGATATGGCATTTGTGTTCCATGTGGAGGGTGAAGCCTTGTTGTGGTTTGAGCAGCGGAGGCCACCTCCAGCTAACAGCTCCTGGTAGACCTATAAATTTACCTTCATAAACAGGGGAGACGCACGGAGGAGAGGAAGAGAGAGGAGAGAGGAGGGGGAGGAGGATATAGGAATGGTAGAAGAAAATACTAGGAGAGACTGACAACAAAACTGTATTATTATATTGTTGTTTTTCTTTCACTTATAATCCATGGACTGGGTTCTGCTGTGTATTTCTAAGGGTGCTCAATTGCCACATTAAAATTGGGACTAAAATCGAATTATACCCCAAACTAAACCAAGACTAGACCAGGACTAGAACATTACCAAACCAAATATACATTAGGACTCAAACTGGGCTGGAACCTGCAGGACCAAACCACAATGGTGAACACACCCCAAGTGGGAATACTTGCAAATTGATACCAACAAATAGATACTAAATGAGGACACATTTATCTTCTGGTCAGGTAAATACTGAAAAGTCATGAAAAAAAGCCCAGTGTGAAATACCAACTATGGGCATCTAAAATGTACCTTGTCTAAGGCCAATAGACGCTATACTTTGAAAAAGATGCATAAATTAATTGACCATTGATAGATTTTATATGCCTTAATCACAGTCCAGTAAAACTTTAAAAAATATGTTTAGATTCAGGTGCAGACTTGTTAGTGCCTCCAAAGACCACCTTGTTCAAATGAAGTCAGTTTGGAAAGGCCTCAGTCAAAACCTTCGTGACCAGGCTGGTTTGATCATTAGCAGCGGCTCTACGACTCATTGGAGTGACAGGCCTCCGAGGGGTAACCCACGGCAACCCCCGACCCCCCCACCCACGTCCCGTCCTGCCTCAGCCCTCCTTGGGACGTCTTCATCCTGCTCTCTTCCCCTTCAGCCAATCACTTCCCCAGATGGCGGCGGGTCATCCAGGAAGTAGGAAGTAGGGGTCGACCAATGGAAAAGCTGGTTCGGACCTTTCTCATTGACCCGTGACGCCTTCCTTTCAGAAAAACAGACGCAACCTGTCCTGGATCTATAGTGAGGGGGGCAAGAGAGTCCAGCTGTGCACCACCAAAGTAGACAAAGATAGAAACCTCGCTGATGGCGTGTCGCTCTCCTGTACCAACAAGACATACAAAGATTGAATCTAAAGCTTATGGATGAGTGATGTTGCATTTGATGGACAATGCTATTTTACAATCAAATCCATGCCCATAAGACTTACTGAAATAAAGATCTAGGAAATCAAGTCAGACAGGTGCCGTAAAACATTGCATGCCTTCTACAAATGGGGCCAAACTGAGGCGTAAATTTCTCCAAATTGTTTTCCCTTGCATCCCGCCCTCCATCCATCATAGGCCTAACCACGTAGCTGTCTAAAAGAGACGATGACTCACTACCACAAGATTTATGTCATGCTGTCTTCAAAAGTTTATATTGTCTGTTTGATGTTGTATCTTTACTTTCGATTCAAAACTGCATTTGCGTTTCCAAATGTAAAAAATAAAATAAAAATGTTTGTGTGTTTCTGTTTTGTGACTTTCAAAAACAGCTGGAAAGTTCACAAATAGGTGAGCTACACACACAAGCATCCAGCATTGGTTTTACTGTTAAGACAATCAACCTACCACACAATACAATACAAGCTGGAGAGTATCTTTAGTTCATTAAAAGAAATACCAAAACTTCAACTAAAAGTAGTGCTGAAAGTGTTTGATAAAACAATTACACATCATAATCAGAAAAAGGTTTATTGCCATTGTCAGTTTATTTTATTTTGTACAAATTTGTCTTAAAGAGAATGCATTCTCATATGTATGTTTTTGACTAAGGTAAAAAGTGAATACCTGCTTTACTTTCCCGCTCTGGATACAGAACATTTTATCTTTAGAAACTTTAGAAAGCTTGCATTTGATGGAGAATCTTCTCTTGTGAACCAGTGCACCCGTGGGTGCGCTGAATGATTTGACAGTGCTGGGGACAGCGATGTGTCTTCAATGATCTTTGGCTCTTTTTGCATCATTCCTTCTTTCTTCTGTCTCTTCACTTTACCCAGAATGCTTTGAGGCGCTGTCATGCCGCCTTTGAACCGAGATCAGAGGAAGCATTTTGGCTCACATACTACACTCAGCCAGTGCGCCTGATTCAGGTATTATTGGTGTTTTGATAGCCAGTCCCTTTTGGTCTATATTATATGTAATGGCAATGGGGAAAAAATCAGCCTTGGAGATTGAATGTCTTTGTAACTTTTTTGCCAATACCTGTCACATGAAATGGAAATGATTTTAGTACAATAAAAAACAGATATGGTGAAGTTTTTTTGTTTTCATTTTTTAAACTAGTCTGATACTGGAAAACAAATAAAAGTTGAATTCAGGACATTTACGGTTTTATGCTACATTGGATTAGATTTCTAGTGAAACCACGCAATTGTCAGATAGAAAGAAATATATTGTTTGTTATTTATATTCCATTTAAAGGAAATTAATGTTCTGACCATGACTACGTCGCTGTAGTCTCTAATATACGTGCGTTAAATAAGCATTACACAGAGCAAAGGAAAACCAGCTGGGAAGGGGCATGCTTAACTGCTACCTTTTACACCTGTCAGGAACCAACTCAAGTGCGTTTCGACAATATTTATATGTGACACGCACAAAGAAAAGCAGAGAAACAAGTAGAAAACAGGCACTTCAACAACCTGGCTGCAATTTTGTGTAAATTTCTCCTTAAAGAAACCCTCTTTCTCTGTCTCACACACACACATGGAGCTATCATATAGTTGCTGTCAAAGCCACCGCCAATTATGACCATTAGGAGTCCCATCATGTCACTAGCTGTCCCCGCGCCCCCTCCCTGCCCCCCTGCGCCCCTCCCTCTCACGGACCAGACCCTATAATCTAATCTCACTTTGCTCCGTTCGCACAAACACACACAAGCACACGATTGTTACATGTGCCGTTTTATCTGCTGCTTCTCTCTCTCCAGGGCAATCTTTTTTAGACAGAAGCAAATGGATGTCTTTGCTGTGAAAGAAAGAAAAGAGAAAGTTTGTAGCGGAAGCCACGTGGCAATGGAAATAAGTCTAGTCTTTCTATTTCTTAAAGTAGCTTTCAATCAAAAGAAAATAATTGTGATGTTCACATTTTAGCATATATTGCTATCTTTAATGCAATATTGCAGTTTCTTTGCCTTGAATTTGACTGTTCAGCCCATGGGGTGGACTTGCATAAATGTGTGAGTGAACAGGAAGCTATTAGCCGCACAGCCAGCGGCTAGACAGTCGTTAGACCACCTGTTTGAGTTAACAGGTAGTTCCTACTTTATGAGTGCTAAGTAGACTGTTTCCTTTGGTGTGGGGCACTTTGTGAGAGCAGGACTTTTCTAAAGAGTTCATTCAGTCAGTGTTATGTGTTAATGTGAATGAGTGGTTGCATAGTAACCACAATAAACTCTGTCGGTGGCTACTCAAGAGTCAAAACAGTTGAGTGGGGTTTCTCCATGAAACTACAATTTCCACCAATTAAAAGATGTACAGAAAAGGGACTGGGTAACTTGTTGAAGATCCTGGATAAATACCTCAAGAAGTATCCTGCATAGTATGACATATAATCTCATAGATCAAAGATCTCATAGGACAAAGATCAAGTCTTGCAAACAGGTCCATTAGAACTACAGCTATAACTACCACAACGCTATTACTCCTAACCTGTAGAAGCCAAGACCAAAACAAGTGGCCCATTATGCTTTTGGTAGATAGCCTTGATAAAAAGCAAAAATACAGGCTGCGTTTATTGTTGTATATTACTAAACCCCGCGACAGGCGTGCGTCTCAGTCCTTCTCTCTGTGTGCTCGGCCACAGCTCTAACTGGGCACTGAGGCTTTCTGGAGCATTCACTGCTGCACCACAGTGCGACGCTGATCTCTCAAGCCGACAGAGCAGGACTCACTGGGGTCACTGCAACATTTAATTGGGTCCCAGAACTATCCATGAGAGGAGGACACACCAAAATCTGAGTGAACGTTGGTTAAATATTTTCTAAAGCAAAGACTCCACAACTGTGGGGGTATTTCTATTATGAAGGCATCAAAAGTATCATGTTTAAGTGTCGCAGTGTGTGGTAATAGCAGCAGACACTATTGGACATACAGGTGCAGCCCCCCATAGTGAGTGTCATTAGACCTATCAGGAGCACTCTGCCAGGATTAGACTGCTGTTAGAAACACGCACAGCCGGTCACCGCTCCCCGTCCACGCGCCGCTGGACACCAAATCTCTGCTTCTGTGTGAACGCCGGGCCACGTGCCACATGCACATCCTGCTGTGAGCCGTGAGCATAGATATCAGTGCACCACTGAGTCCTTTATACAGATAATCCATCACACACACTCAAGCTGTAAAGGAGCAGCGTAATTACTGTAACAATACAAATATGCTTCATGTTTTATTGTTCAAAAGCCCAGCTCTAGTATATGACTTTGTCAACTCTCAAAAGGGGCAAAAATATCAACAAATCAAGAAAATATCTTGAGTGAATATTCTTGCACATAGCCAGTGAAGTTATATAGGTATTGCAATAAAACTTTGTTACTAGTGGTGTTTTTATAAACAATTTTCCTCTGTGGACTTCTGTACATGGGGCAATTTGTGTCATTTAATAAAGTAAAAATTATTTGAGTAGATTTTTGTCAACCAATGTTATAAATGTTTCATGGTCCAAAACCTTTGCACAACAGTGAACAGAAAATTAGTTATACATTGTAACTACACTTGCATCGTGTTTGTGTGGAAAAGTGGACAGGTTGTGTTTCGTCACTTCTGTAAAAGGACGGCTGTGGATAGTGCTTGTCTGTTACGGCGCACAGATGGTTCTTTAAATACAGGAGTGGGCTCAGACAGCTAACACATGTGCTGACAGTCTGTCCATCTTCACCCAAACCCCTCCTTGTTTCAGCCGTCGTGATGCTCCTCCACTCAGCAGCGATGGAGATGAGTAAAAGTTGTACGGATGCTGACGTAGGTGGATGTAAATGTACCCAGTTTGTCAGTCTGGGCTGACACAAAAGAACTTGATGTGTGTGGTGTTTTCTATAGCCTTGTGTGGGTGCAGCGGGGGTAGCGGCGACAATACAACAGTTTGGTGGGTTGGGTGCATTAAGCTCTCTTATAGGAAGCCCAGAGTCACTGAGCCAAGAGGCTGGTCATTTGGCTGTTTTCAGTGAGGGGTAAAAAGGCAGCAGGAGGAGGGGGTTAGGGTAAGGCAAGAAGACATTGGGGTAGTTCTCGCTCGGGACAATCTCTACCTCCTCCTCCCCTCTCTGGCCATTCTTCTGCCTTTCCACTGGCCCTTTCTTCAGGGTTAATACAGCCTGCAATGGAGGCTGGGATGTGTTGCAGTCCATGGTGGCGTGGAATGATCTAATGCTAAACTAGACTCAAAGATATGTGGTATAAGAAAGAACCATGAATGCACTTTTACTATGATTTTAACAGGTCACACTGCTTCACCCAAACTTAGAAGATATTTATAATTTAATTATCAAAAGACTACACATAATAAGCTATTGTAAATGTTAAGATTTTAAGATCCACATACTTATTCAACTTTTCCATAACGAGGGATTGCTCATTTTTCTGGGCAAACGCCTAGAACAAAGACGATGCTGCAGTAGAAAGAGGGAGGACAGGCAGAGAAAAGGGATAAAAGCTGTCTCCACTTTAAAGTGGATTAAAGACACACAGTGCTAAAACAATGGGAGGTGAAAAATCAAATTAGGCCTCCCGAAACATCAAACAACCAGGACCAGGAACAGCTAAGCTTCCTCTGTGGCTAATCTGTGGACTCAATGGGAATGATACACACTGCTATTCACCAACTGCTTTTCATATGCACTTGCCCCCTTTTTAAGTTTAAGATATTCAAAAATAGCAGTGAGCACAGTAGCAGCATACAGCAGTAGTTACAGTTGTAGATAAAATAGAACTACTATAAACATCTTGCACAAAGCATATATCTACTTTTAACTTTCACCACTGGGAGGGTGGCCTACTGCATAGAATAAATAGTAGTAGTAATACCAGTACTATGTTTGTGTGTGTAGTCCATAAACGTAACCAGCAATAACAGTTTTTTATAGTTGAGTTTTCATCTTCATGTTTTTCCTGTGGTTTTTGTTCTGCTCTCCTGTTGTGTTCGTCTCTCTTTTTGTAACTTTTACTGTGAATATTCCTTGTTTATACACTGTAAACGCTGCAGTATGATGCCTTCATCTCATCTCCCTCTGTCAGTGTCCCCTTACCTCCCCCATGATCAGACTGCGTACGCTGTAACATACAGGTACATGAAAAGAAGTTTGGCTGGACAAAACTTCCAAGACAAATCCCCCTACCCACGCCTGTTCTCTGTTGTTTTAAACTTTCTTTGCAAACTCCTGCCTTTTACTACTGCTTATAGATCTCACCATCTACATGCAGACGTGTCCAGGCCTTAACTATAGCCTCACTAAAATGACTTTCTCTCCCTCTACACCTCCCACTGTTCCCAGTAAAGGAGAAGAATGCCCCAGCAGCGAAGCATGTTCCATTGTTCACGCTCTGCCTCCAATTTGCTCTCCACATTCTGCGGCCTGGCCCGAGACGTTACGCCGGCTTAAGGGACAAATCGCACACACAAAAAAGCCAAAGACGGCGGTAGAAGAGAGCAGAGAGGAGAGAGGGAGGGGGCAGGAGATATGGAGAGTGTTGCGAAGGGGAAGGGGGGGCTAACCCTCTTCACAGCAATGCAATTATGGTGCGCATTTGAAGCCGGCAGGGTTTTTGTGGCAACCCCGATCGCTCTCTTTCTCTCTGTACTTTAGCGGCCGAAGCTAATAGCCATAGCCGCTGCAATTTCTACGGTACATGACATTAACATGGTAGCGTGTCGCCAACAAAGGGCAGCATTCAAAGGGACTTAGAAAAGAGCCGCGGTTTCGCCTGGTTAAGTAGGCCTCAACCTGCCAAGAAGGCAAGACAGGCAGACAGCTAGTATGTTTATTACCCCAGCCACCTACGGAGAGCAGAGGTGTCTATCCCCTTTACCTCTGTAGCGCAAGTACAAATATGCTCTGCGCTTTTGTGTGGGATACAGATGTCTTGCAGCCAAAAAACTAACCCTAGATGTTAAAAAGAACTACATTAAAAATCTTCATACCTTTCTAAAAGGCATTATCAAAGAAAAATATGTAATTAAAATTAAATTGCTAAAGTAAAGTATTTTATTGTCATTGCATTCAAGTTGTACAGCAGGAGTTTTGTCCCACAGGCAGTGATGACTTTAAACAATGCCCTTTAAAACTGCAACTGGCCCTTAATTAGTTATATTCTTTTCTAAATTATGTATTAATGGTGTGATGTCTTTTGCTCAAAGTCTTATTTCATGGGGTTTGTGGGGTTTGTTGTTTTGAATGCACGAATGAGTGAATGAATGTATATATATATATATATATATATATTATATATATTATATATATATATATATATATATAGTCTAGGCTACAGCTGTGTGACTGAGTGAAACCTAACCCAACATGTACAGAAGAATGTGTAACAATAAAACAAGACTTCACTGGGAATGGGCTCTAGTTACACTTTACATACAAGTAACATTCATCACATGACTTGACCAGGAGGACCACCAAGTCAGACAGCTGCCCTCTCCAGTGGCATAAGCAGAAAGCTAATACATGTTATAGCCGTGATTATATGCATGCATGTGTGTGAGAAGCAGCTGGGGTTTTATCATTTCCAAACAGTAGCAATGATTTTCTCATCTAAGTGTTCCCCTGACTAATTTGAGTGGCCATGTGTTTGTGTTAAGGCCATATTTTCCACGGGCGTTAGGATGAGATTACATTTAGGAGATTGCAATGGTGCGTGATGATACAGATGTGTTACAATGGTTTAAGGTTACAGAACAATTCAACAAGGGGTCACACTGCATCCATTTTCTAAATGTTATGACAGAGTGTGTGACAAATATATTGTAAGGAGAAATGTTGTCTTGTTTTAATGTGCAAAACCACAACACATACTCCTCTTATCCCAGCGATTCAAGGTATTCAGGCTTATCAGTCCTTCCTGGTTTGAAGAATTTTGTTTGGAACTTTCCCCATCCAACAGTATTTTTTAATTGCTTCTACAACAGAGCTGCTACAACTGCTGCAATAGCTTGAAACCCATGAATAGTGCCCATTCCAGGACTCATTTTAAAGATCTTCCGGTTAGCTTTATCCATTGAGCCACAGAAACCTCAAAAAGACCTCAGTCAAGGCACTATTCCAATATTGCAATGGTTCACATTGTGCTGAGACCTGCAATTCCAAGACATCTTAGTTCAGTGGTAAATTCATGATACAATGATTCATGAACCCCCTTATTTTACAATAGAAAAAAAAAAGAAGTAGCAGAGATTGTCAAACTTTTGTAAAGATTTTTGCATAAAAAAGTCTCTGTTTTGTGAAATTGCAGTTGTGTTTGCATTGGTAATTGTATCTTTTTCAGCCCAGTAAGCAGAGGGTGAGTGTGCGGCAGATGAGCAGAAGGCAGAGAGAGTCAGTGGCTGTGGGTCCAACACAAAAGACAAAGTTGTGCTGCACAAAGAAAGAATAAAAACGCAGAAGCTAAACGGCTGCATGGACACAGAGCGGTGGGACGGGGGCGGGGTCGAAAAGCGAAGGGTAAACTCCCACATTCAAGCCCCGATCCCATTCAAAAGACCATCTGTGGCTCAAAATGGATGTGTGTTCAAAAACATTTTCGCTTTTTTATTCTGGAGCGTCCTGAACGGGTGGAGCAGAGGCGGGAGGGGTTAGAGGAGGAGGAGAGCGTGGCAGGCGTGAAAAGTCCAGCGCCTACGTCCCATCACTGAGATACGTGCACATGTGTGTGTGTTGGAGGGCCCCTTTTTAAAACAGGTCCAGCTACACAAGCTGAATTACACGGGGCAAGCAGGACGGATACAGCCATTTTAGAGACAAAAACAGCTTGAAATTTGCCGTTAGAGACACACAAGCAGGACATGCGTTCAGAGCCCGTTTAGGAAATCCACCATGTCCTACTTGGTCCAAAATACACAATCAATGTTTTTAGTGTCATATTAAAAGATCATTATTTTATCATAAGATCAGCAACACAAGTTTTTATTCATTTCTCAGCAAAGAACCATGTTACAATAAATGCAAACTTATTCCATAAATTTATACATTAAAGGAGACTTGTTGTGTTTTTTTCTCAGTTACATAAACTGCAATAATGATCTAAAACTACTTAATAATAGAAATGGGTCCATTGACTTTCAAAGCTGAAGAACTGAACAGCCTTTGTAGGGGTATTTTACCATAAAAAGCAGTGGATTTTACAAGACATTTTAGAACCCTACATGTATCACTTAGATTCTTAATTTTTGCAATAATTGCAACTAAGTACGGGGATGTCGGCGGGGATAGGGGGTAGGTGAAAGCAGGACAATACAGTCAAAATACAACCGTGAATGATGACGAAATGGCTTTGTAACAAGGTTGAAAACTCATTAAATTTGATTTAGCATAATATGTCCCCTTTAACCTATTTGAGATAGAAGTGTTTAAAATATCATTATTAAACACAAGTCACTTTAATTTATAAAGCAACTACTGGTGATCAAAAACAGTGAGACAGATTTCAGTTGGTGGTCTTAGTTCTGACATTTTGAAACTCTGAGTTTGTGTACAATTGAACATATTATTGATATTTCATACATTGCCAAACATGTTTTCATATCCACATCTCCCTCCACTTCCGCCCCTCTGAGCTGATGTCGCCCTCTCTCCAGATTGAGTGGCTTCCATTCATTCTCGCCCCCCTCCGTGTCAATTAATTAAGTGCGCGCTTTTCTTTAGCCGTGCACGCCAATTAGCATGAGATAAATATGCATCAGCTGAATTATCTTGTCTTGTCATTGGGCGCCCCTACACTCTGCGTCGGGATGTTAACGCTAATTTGCATCGTGAGTATTTTTAAATGCGTGTTAATTAGGAGCAGGTATTAGGCTGTACCTTGATGCGGGACCCGGTGAAACGTGTTCAAGTGCTTTCACAGCCTATGGGAACATGACACTGTGTGATTAAAGGCTATAAATGAGCCGCCGCTGCTGCTGGAGGGGCGCGTTATTTATCAAAAGGGACATGGCAGCTGTGGTATAGAGTCTTAAACATGACATCGAAAACAAACACACGCATTTTAGAGACAATAGATGCTTTTTACACGGCAACCTGAATGTTCATTTTAAAGTTGACTTATAGTAGATGTTATGGTTGATGTTTATATATATATATATTTTTTCAACTTGTTTGGATTCATTCTTTTTCATATTTGTTTTTCTCCCCACTTTTTAGAGAGAGAAAAAAAGAAAGAAACAGAAGACAGAGGGAGAAAACATTTGTCGTCCAGCTTAATTGGTCATTAAATGTTTCTGTTTTTGGCCTTTGTTAATGGTTTGCAATCAGTTTCAAAAATGCAAGGTGATGTAAAAGTTTATTTAAGGTTTATTGTATATTAACAGTTTAGTTTTTTTTTCTTCATTGCAAAAGCTATTCATTCTACACAAAAATCCTGTATAACTTCAAGGGGCATGATATTTCAAAGCATCCATACCATTGGCAATCTGTAAAATGGCCTGTCGACAATAACTTCCTGGAGGACACCAATGTGACAAAGTTGTCTGTCAGCTCCCAAAGATTTGAGGTTTTGTCTTTTGCAATTTAACGGCAGAATTAAGAGCCAGTCATAGACTAAAAAAAACTGAAGTGGTTTTGTCCAGTCTGGGGCCTTCTCTAAACTTCCTGCAAGATAATCAAATAATGGGCCCAGAAGTCGATTTCTCCTAATAGGCGTAGGGGCAATTCAAACGATAGACTTCATAGCATTACATCACTCACGCAGCACTCTGACAAGCCATTTACCCACAATCAATTACCTCACTGGCCATAAAAACTAAACTAATGTCAAATATCACATATTTTAATCAACTTGGAGAAGGGGGAAAAGTATTGCTCTCCTCAAATATTTGGACCAAGGCCGGACGTTTGGGTGGCATGGCTTAATTAAATTAACGTGGGCCATATTTGATTTGTGCCCATTAAAATCTCTGCTCTTTATGGCGTGATTTCTAAAATGTATCGCTGGAGGTTAACGACTTGTAAGGAAGGAGCATACAGGTTTTTTAATTACGTTTGGACAGTGTTTTATTGTCCAAAACTAAATCTACTAAAGTGATATTTCAACAGCTTCTGCAGAGAGCTGTCTGCCACTAAATCACGCCAGGAGCTTCATCAAGGAGGCATGACTTTATTCAGTCTGTATGTAAAAGTGAGGCGAGGATGAGGCGAGAAGGTTGGACGAAACTGTTCTGTATTTTTCTGTATTTTATTTTGCAATTATGTTAAAATTCAACCTCTGATATAATGACTACTTCCATCCACTATAACAATTTCTCTAAAATAAAATAATTCTCTATGACATTGTAGATGGAAAATAAATTCTAACTTTGAGGGAAATACACTTTAATTTTACACTCTTAAGCACAATGTTTTAGAGAAAGATCTGAAGGTCCTTAGAGTTTTGATCTGTTCTATTTGTTTCTATTCTACTTCTATAGTGGGGAAAGTGGGAGAAAGGGGCTGACATTTAGTAAATAGACTTCCCTGGGGTTTTATAGGCCTTAGAGAGACAGAGAAACTGTGTGTGAAGTCAAATAAGAGGCAGGTGACAGTGCAGATGGTTTGTCCAGCACTAAATTCTGCCTCAAACAAAGAGTGAATGGCTGAGAAAGAAAGTGCAAAGTAGCTTCAGTGTGTGTGAATGTGTCCGGGACCCCTTGTTTTCTGACCCCGGCAACACTCTGTCCAAGATGACCTTTAGTCCCCTCCCCGAGGACCCCACAGCCGCAGGTTGGAACCCCTCCACTCTGCCTGTGTCTTCCGCTCTCTATCAATTATCATTTGTCCAAACGGAGGACGCATTATGTGGCTCGACTTTAGGGGACGCACTCACTCAAAATGCTAATTCTCATTCCACCATTTTTCTTGATGAGCTGCCTGTCACTGGATAGAGCTGCAGAGAGTCTGTGTGGGGAAGTTGGGAAGTAGACCACTGGCAATGCTAAAAAGTTATTATAACAAAAGGTATAAAACCTCTTAGACTTCATTTTTACACACAATGAAAGGTCACAAGAAAGCAATGCACACAAAACAGAATGGACAATTCACAATTTGGAGTAGAATTTAGAAAAACAAAAAACAAACACTCTCGCACCAACATTTTGATACTTTTACCTATTTTTAAAGCCTTTTGTAAATGTTCAAAGTTAAAACAAGCTGCTGCCTTTGCCGCTATAGCCACCAAACTTGGAAGGATGAACACTAGTCAGACTGGCAACAACAAATGGACCCCTACTTTAAACAATGAAATACACCTAACTCTCAAAACGTGTCTACTTTGCTCTACAAATTACAGAGATTTAACGTTATTCTGGTGCCATTTTCCTTGAGCACAAGGAGACAGGAGGGGCAGAGTGGACAGGCCGGAGGGGACAGGTCATTTTGAGTGTGTTTGGGTGAATAGGGCTGTGTGATAGGCACTGAATGCCACCACCCAGTAGGCCGTGAAATCAGAAACCCTGGCCAACAAGACAGCCACCCGCGCTCAGGCCGGCGCTCCCCGTGTGTGGTACAGGGTGCTCCAGGGAACAGGCAGTCATGCGTCCCATCTCCTCTGCCTCCTCCCACTGTCTCCTGTCCAGCCATGCTGCGTCCTCACTATCTCTCTCTCACTGTGGCCTAACTAGAAATTGAGGACATAAACGCTGCGGTTCAGAATAAAGAAGAATCCACTTGTACAACATTTTATCAGATTGTGGTTTTGGTTTTGGTCAGTTACCTATTTTACTTTCAGATTAATAGCAGAAGTAGTAGTTGTTGTAGAGGCAGAAGTAGTATCGGACTTAATTTAAAAATGGCAACATTTTACAACCTTTAGACCAAATGGGATGTTTATATTGGACAATACAATATGTGCCGTAATCACATTGGATGTCTTTTGTTGCCATTTTTCTTGTTGTCTCTCTGGTTGTGTTGTGATTTTTGTTTTTCTGTTCTGTTTTATATATTTAAAAACTGAAAAAAGTAAAGTTGCATAGAATAACTTCTCATAGGCAATTTTGAACAATACATAAGTATAAGATTTCACTATACGGTAGTAAAAAAAAATGAAAAAGCTACTCAAGAAGGGAAACAATGAAAATAAAGAAGGATAGATCCAGAATATTACGTAATTACTTTAGTTTAACTATCCAATTAAATATATTAGACAACTTAAAATAGATATCTGTTTAGACTAGAGAAAGCAAAGCACATTAAAACTATCTCTATTCAAGCAACATCTTCAACATGGATTTTCTCTCAAGAATCAACTCTTTCTTGCATATGGAAACTTTTCTCTTTCTCATTTCTCTTTTTGCGCCTTCGGTAACAAAAAGTATCCAGCTCCCCTCCTCATCTCCTGCTCGTCTCGGACAGCCCTGATTACCATGCTGCCTGTGACTTTTCCCCTCTTGTTTCACTCTCACTCTTTCTAAAGGGTACTTAATAAAATTTGGAGTCTGCTCCTGGTCTGTGTGTTTGTGTGTGTGAGTGTGAGAGAGAGAGAGAGACTTTTTGTCCCTCTTCTGCTCTGAGCGGTACTTACTAAAATGGCAGGCCTTGTGACAAAAGGCTGGCACGTCGCATACACACAAACACACACATCATTTCCATTAGAGAAGGCTTTCACAGCACTGCGGCCTGGGTCTTTAGTTCAGTCTCACTCCAATCTGCTAAAGTAAGCTTCGGACAGGCACAGCGAGATACATGCAAAACCATTTAAACGTGCTCCAATACTTCATATTTTGAGAGAACATTTTTATAATCAAAAATTGTTAATTAACCTGTTAAAAGTTAGTTTACTGCTGTCTATAGAAAACATAGATAATAAGGTTGCGACAAAAAAAGGTAAACAAATAAATCTAAATAAAATAATGTCAGATAATGTGTTAAAAAACAAAAAACAAAAAAAAAAAACATGGTAGCTTTGAAATATAGAGAATCCATGTTTAGAAAATAGTCCGGTTATTTTTTTCTAAGTTCTGGAAAAGCAAAGACAAATGTTTATTCTCCAGCTCTCTAATCATTTAGCTGCTTTAGGATTTATCTGTAACATCCAAATATGGGCTTTCTTCCTGCGGCAAGACTAATGGCTTTATGGCTTTCGTATTAATGAAACTCTTCCCTTACGCGGATGAGAAATTAATCAGAGCTGGAGGAGACAGCCGATATTAAAAGTTTAACTCGGGCTAAGTAATTCATTAGCCTCTCACAAAGCATTTGAAAAAGATCAACTCTTTTAAATGAAGATTTGTTGTCGCTCATACACTGCCTTGATCAGTGCATCACACAAGATGAACATTGTGGGAGTTTGAAAGTTGGAAAAGAGAGAGGATCTGCCAGGGATTTAGTTCACTGGTGTTGGGTAAGTCCAAGTTTTAGTGGAGTCTTTTCTAAGTATTCTGCACCTCTGCTAACGCAACCACAAAGAGTCCCAAAGTACTGCAAGCAATGGACAGTATTTACCCCTTTTAAGTTACAAGAAATAACAAGAGAGAGAGCAAGACGATAGGTTTGGTATACTTTCTTGTCCCATTGAGCGAATTTGTCTTCTGCATTAGACCCGTCCTTCAAGGCCGCTGTCATTTCAGTTCAGTTATTTTTGGAGATCCAGTTGTAGATAAATTAAAGTAGCTCAAAAGTTGAAAGACGAGGCATAAGGAGAGAGACCAGCGACATGAACCCTAAGACATTGCGATTGTATGCATTCTGGTCTAGTTCAGTCCAGTCTGTCTATACTTAAGGAGTAATGTATCTCAGATGACGTACAGGCCAAGATAACAAGAGCTAAGCTGGTAGTGTTTAGCTGGCACAGAGGAGAAAGGCAATATTTTTTTTTCTATCAGAGCTCAAAATGAAAACATAATTTGCCTCGCTGCACTTCTCCGAATTGTTGATTTAACCAACAGAACCAAACGTTACAAATGAAACAATGAAAGAGTAGAGAAGCAGATTGGCGTCCCAGTACTGTGTCATCTCCAGATATTGAGTTAGGCTTGGTCAGGACTAGAGGGTTTTTGTGTGTTTTGGGCTGATGGGTTAAACCAGGAGGAAACTCCCCACTTACTCTGTTTATTTATTATTATTAATTCAGCCTCTGTCAATCTCTGAGTGAGTGAAATGTAGATTTGACCAATCACAGTGAGGTGTGGACTCTTAGATGAAGCCGTGATCTTATCTTAAAGGCAATACAAGAACCACAATAACATTTTGATTGTTACCTATGCTATGAAAAAATAATGTTGTTTTTTCGGCATATTGCTCGCCCTTAATCTACCTTTTTAGGAGAAAATGGACCAAGCCTTTCATTGCAGTCCAAATTTGTCTAGTTTTCTTCATTATACTTGTACCAACTCCTATCTTTTCCTCCTTCCGTTCTCCATCTCATCCTCCCTGCAGACACTCTCTCCCCTCTTTCTCCCTCTCTCTCTCCTCCCCACTCGCTCATCTTCCCCTCGCCTGTTAAATTATTCAGGGCCACTTCTGCAGCACGCTTGATTAAGTTTTCATTTCTGCAAATTACCATTTCGGAAACGCACGCCGCCGCTGCCACCGCTGAATCACACGGGCGATACAAGCCGCCTGACTGTTTACCTGCTGTTGTAGCGCGAGCAGCCGAGATAAACAAAGGCTGCGTAAACGATCGCATTATACCTTAATCATTTCTTTGTATTGTTGTGATCATTATGTATTGTAAACCACTTTGTCAACAAGTTTAATTCTCCAAATGCCATTGCCTTTTCAATTGGAGTGCAGATTACAAAGTGGAGGAGATGTAGCAAAAGTGATGAATAGATCTGAGCAGGGTTGTGGTGAAGTGTTGCAGTCTCTAATCTACTGTACATATATACTAGTGATGTGGCCTGATTGCACACACAGTCAATAGGTCCCATTAGGAAGAACAATGAGAGTGAGACCAAACATTTCACACCCAGTTAAATTCCTATTAGGCCATGTTGGGTAATCACTTTTCAATCATGCAAAGGGTTCACAATATGGTTACGAAATATTGTCAATAATACTGGAATATCATGTAGGTTTTCTATAGTAAGAAAACTATCAAAAAGTTATGTGGAAAAAAAAAGAGTAATCCTCCAAAAGAGGTGTAAAGAAAAATTGACTTATCACTTATTTCTATCTCGAATCTCATCTTCAAACACAAAAAAGACAGTTAAAGGCACATTACAGCACATTTCAGATAGACTGAAAAAAAACCAAACCCTGTAATTCAGTGTTTTTCAACTTTTTTTGTGTGTTGGCACATTTTTGAGGTATGCGATGTGTAATGTGCCAGTGTCTTGTTCTTTAAATTTGGCAATGTTGATTGCTTTGTTTTTTGCTACATATTTTTGTTCAAATCACTCCAAAATGGTAAAACGTTGAAATAAGCACGGATCTGTTAAATTATACATTTTTTTCCAAGGCACACTTTGCAATATTCTCAAGGCACACAAGTGTTCTCTGGCTCAGGTTGAAACTCAAGGCTCTAATTAATGTAATGTCCCCCAAAAAGAAAACAATTGTCATTTTTGTCAATATGGCCCACCCTGATCCTGTGCTATTGCTTGTCCTCTTCTTTGTTGAGATTGAGAAATGCCACTTTCTACTGCAAACATCATGCACTCGTGTCCATGCCTTTTCAAAGAATTCACCGGTCCCCACACCCAGAGGAGTCCAGCTACCTGCCAGGCATCCTGCATGCTCAACAGCCCATCATGACTATGATCGGCAGCTCAGGGCCGTGCTCCGCGGCGACAAAGAGCCAGTTAGGGAAATGACGGTGGTTTGAAACACGTGTTTAAGCCAACAGGAGGTTTGCATGAATTTACCAACCTCCACGGACACAGTACTTTGACTGGTGTGGTTAAGGATGATAGGGGTAACACTTACGGCTGCGTTAATGCATGTGTTCAATTTCTCCTTTGGCTAGTATATTCTGTGTGTAATATAACGGTCTGAACCCGAAGATAATACATTCAATAGAAGAAAACGGCGACAAATTTGAAAACTCTCACTCTTTCCTGTTCTGCATGGCCCCTTTACTGTTACAATTGATTCCTCTGTCAGATTTATGACCAGGCATGTGTAAGGACAGCTAATCAGGAGCGGGCCACAAAGGACTGCTGTGTGACTACAAGATAAAGATAGCCATCAGCCCATAAAGACGACACATGCACACACACCTGTAGCTTGGCAGATAAGCCCGGGCCTTTCGTGATCAAAACAACAGGTTGTGATTTAATGCTTTCTGTAACTGCGGCGAAATGTCTCTTCATTATTCGAGTGTGACTTATGCGGCTGATTTGTGTGGTCTCCCTGATCAGGGCCATTCGTCACAGAGTAGCTACGTTTGTGTCATGCGCCTCTGCATCTGTGCGTATTGTGCAAAGGCTACATAACAGATTTACGGCCGCCTGGCTTGGTTCGACATCCAACACGGTTCTCCTGTAACGGCTGACAATAGACGCGGGATTAACAGTGCAGCCTTGGTGTCTCTGGCCTGCTCTCCTTCCCTTTCTGCTTGTTAAAGTCCACCTCCTAATTAGTGCGAGTGGAGCCTGCTGCCGCTGCTGTGCGCTCTGCTATCTCTGTCACACACGGACAAGAGGAGGGACACTTTCACTATGTGTTTGATACCTTATCTTTACTGCTCTTTTTGTTTTACATTCAATACAATTTGTAGCTGTCCTCTTATGCTAAATAGAGAACAAGTGTAACTGGCATCCCACTTGCTGCTTGTGGACAGGAGACAGGACAGAGTGTAATTTGTGCATTCTTTTTCAATGTGAATGGTGAGGGTTAGTGATTAATCATTCTTTAGTACTTTAAATAGTATACTGAACATGTCATATGTTTATTACAGCATTTCCAAAATACTGTAATGATTATATTTGAAGAGTTCATTTGCAAAAACACATAACTGCCATTTTAAAAGTCATCGGAGGCTCGTAGTTTATTATTTGTAGACATGAGGTTTCAAAAGACAAATGTATTTTACTGCCATCAAATTATTCCAACCCTACTTGATAAAATCCACTAGACATTAAAATGAAATCTGTAGAAGATGGTAACAAAATAAACATATGTTGTTGTTTTTTTAAGAAACAGATGTATCTGTTTTTGCAAAGAAACTCATTTACTTCCTCCCCACAATGTCCATTTTTACATGTCTTTGGTGTTTAGCTACTTCACATCATCTATTGTTGACGCTTTAAAAATGAAGGTAATGATTGAATAGACAATCAATGTAATACTTAGTATGTTTGACATACTAACATACAGTAAGTTTTCTACCCTTCCTTACTTAGCCTTTAAGATTTACTCTGGCTTGGGAATGGCAAAGGCTGTCTTGTGTGACCATTTTCTTTCTGTGTTGTAAATGGTTTATCCTATGAATTATAATACATTACAAACTTTGGTAATGTTTGAAAAATGTCTGTCTTTGCATTGGAGCCAGCCGTGTTCTATATACACCAATGCTTTAATTAGTAATTTCCTGTGTTTCCTCAGAGTTTTACTGTGTGTTCTCGCCTCGCTCCGGCTTCCTCTCCCCTTCTGTCTGTCTGTGGGTGCCGGGGCCATAGATCTCTCTAACAGGCACTATCTGCAGCCCTAAGCCCTAATGAGGCATCATAAGGCGAACAGTTTGCAGCAGCGCCGCGCTCCTCTTTTATTTGCCAAACCATATCTCTTCCCGTGGCCCCCTCCCGACTGCCCTCTCCTCGTCTCTCAATTGCTCTATCAGTCTGCCCCTATCTCTCCTCTCCTCCGTCTTCTCGCTCGCCCCTCTATCCTTTTTCCCTTGTCGACTCGCAATTGTGTTTTATCTCCCTTCTCGTTCACCCGTTGAGCTTCTCCCCTCTCGCGCGGCCGTGGCAGTTTGAATCATATCTGGCCGTCTACATATGCTAAAGCCTGTGTAATTACAGCAGCTCTTAAATAAAGACACGCTCCTAAAGCTGTCGCCGCGAATCACGGCCAAACAAGGCAGGAGGGGCCTCGAGAGGCAACAAAGCTGTCATAGATAGCAATGGATTTATCACCGGCAGCAACGAGGGGGGACAGCGAGGGAGGCAGAAATATATATTCCACATATATTCTCAGGCTCTGAGAGGCTGGAACCACCTACAAGAAAGTTTAATCTTGTTTTTATTCTGAACCAAAATGGAGGGAAATAAATGAGAGAAGTGGAGAGTTAGGAATGAAAATAAGTGAATGTAAGAGAAGCACTTGTTGCTCCAAAGTGGAAAAACAAAAAAGTGTGTTTGCCTTTTCTAACGCTATGTTCTTATCCAGGTTTGATGTTGGCATTTTCACCATGATTTGAGTCAAAGTTACCCCTTATAAAGTCTACATCAACAGTTTGACATGAGAAACTGTGAATTTATACAGTGTTGACATTATTGCGTGTCTTCTCATTGCCTTTTTTTGTTTGAAAACAAATAAAGAGATTTTTCTTCATCTTCATCTAATAATTATCTACAAAAATGCATCTAGAAATTGACTTTATTTAGATTTTGGAAAACACCAATGACTTGAAAAAAAGATTCCGATTTCACATCAGTCGTATCAGTAATCGGCCAGTAAGATTTTTAGATACAACCTCAACAGTTACACATGATTTGCAGCAAAATCCCTCTGACATACTTGACACCTGAGTTCCTTTCTCTATGTCCTTTTCTTTCGGTGCTATTATCCTGTAATATTTTCCTATCTAGTCATCTCTCTGGTGAGCCCCTGCAGTGCTGGCCTCCCCCCTGGTTCTGTCCGGACTTGTGTAATTCATCAGTGCGAGGCACGGTGCAGATTGATCAACCTCTAACGGCACAGAGCTGTGGGCTGCTGATGTGGCACCAACCTGCCCTGAATAGTGAACAGGATCTGACACCAGGGGAAAGTGGAGGGGACATTTTTTAAAACGTATTAATCGTCGTGCTAACCAGGGACCTGAGTGGTTGAGACAGGCCTATCTATGGAGAGAGGGAGGGTGTAAGGAAGAGAGAGAGAGAGAGAGAGAGAGAGAGTGATTCCCCAAGATTCACTTTCGAAACCAGCCGCCACACGCAAACATATACCAACAAGGGAGATACGAGGCAATTTATCACTAATCACTGCACTTGCTAACTTTGTATTCAGCGGGATTTCCTATGATTAATAGCTTTCCACAACAAACTTTATCTGCGCAAAAACTATCTGAGTTGAGGGCTGAGTGCGCGACAGTATTAGCAGACATAAACCACTCTGTAATTGTTCAGGGAGAAAATGGTGGATCAGGAACAAGATTATTTTGACTAGAGCGTTGTCAACTGGCTTCTCAGCAGTCGTTTGCAATCAGGCCCTATTTGTGGGGATAATTTTCACGTACGTTTCACTACAGAAAATCATCTTTCTTCAGTGTTTTGGTGATGTCAAGTTTTATATTTAATACAAATTATTCATATATTATCCAGACTTGGAAGAAGGGATGTCCCAATAAAATTGTAGGGTCATGATTATCATGAAAGAAGACATTAAAATTTTACGATTGACACTGTGACCAAACGACAGTGAAATCCTTAGTTTTCTTTCATTTGTGACCAGCTTTATGAAATCAAACTCTCTGAATGAGAAAGTAAAGATAATGGGACATTTAGTATAGCTTGTACTGTAATTATTTAATTTTGCTTTAACAATTGTTACGAAAATATATAGGATCATACAATTACATTGGGACCTGAATAATTCAGATTTTTGATTAACCGAATAATCTTGACATTACGGTTACAATAGTTATACTTCTAAGTTACACATACAAAAAATTATCTTAATGTATTTTCCCAAAACTGTTTCCTGCTTGTCCAGTTATTATAACCAAAAAAGTGAAACTATAAAGTCAATTGGAAATTTCTTTGGGCAAAGATGTGCACTACTCTAAAGAATTGAACAAGCGGTTGTTGCAACTGACGCAAAAAGTTCAGAAAAATGAGATGTTCTTTGTGCGAATGAAATCAAGCTGTGAACCTAAATGACACAAAAAGCCAGAAGGACAATATAAGTGGAGCGACAGGGGTTGGTCAAAGACGGTGGCAAGAGGAAGCAGAGGAAGCGGTGAACGCAGGCAGCGGAGAGAGGTGACAAGGCTTTGGGGACAGACACAGGCCATGAATAATTTATCCACACTTCTGATGGACAGATTAGGAGAAAAAATGAGCAGAGACCGGGCGACTGGAGAAGAGGAGGAGGAAGGGGGGTGGAGATGGAGGATGAGGAAGCGCGATTGAAAGCGGAGGAAGGGGTGGTAGAAAATGACAAACAGAAAAAGAGAAAAGAGAAGGAGAAGAAAGCAAGTGAAGGGTGGAGGGGCCACACTGGAGCTCTTTGATCCTAACAAACCCCTCTCACCCTGACACCGCCATGCCATCTGTGGCCCACTGCTGCTGCTGTCTGTCTGTCTGTCTGTATGGATGCATGTATGCACGGGGACAATACAGATCTATACAGTAAACATCCAGCAAAAACAACTACTTCAGGCCAGTGCTACAATGAATTTCAAAGGTATGGTTTCTCAAAGTCTCAAGGCTGACATTTTAACATTGTCTTAACACTAGACCCATGAGTCATATTCAAATAACATCATGGTTACATGTTGCTGCATTATCTTGACTGGTCTTGGTTTGGCCTCTTAAGTCGTGAAGTATAGACCTGGTTTGGACCTCTTGGAGTGCTGTTTAGTCTTTGTCGAGTCCAAATTTAGTCCCAGTTTTGATTGGTGTGACTGAAAGTGTAAATGCTGCTGAAGTCAGATAATTCTGTTTTTACTGGAGTTTAGAGTTGTCAAAAGTACTCAATGCTACTACTAGTATCGAAACTAGAGAAGTATCGATACTGAAAAACATCACAAAAATGGCACAAACCTTTCCTGAACAGTTTTAGAATGATCTTGAGCTTTATCATAACTAATATAAGACAACATGACAACATAAACAAGTACAATTATTTTGTATTGAAAATGACAGACAGTCAGTTGTCAAATGAAGGAGCATTACTGGTCACTGGAACCTATTGCAGCAACTACAAGCTTTAACAGGCAACATCATGTAATCTTGAACAACAAACTACTTCTTAATATGCCAGACTTTGACAGATTCTTGCAAAATTTTTATTTCAGCATTTATTGCTGAACATTGCGCTTTAGCATTATTAAGTCTATAAGCCGTGAGCTATTCCAACGTTCATTTACATTGACAAATATTTTTACATCACATGGTTAATTTGTCAACCCTGAGGGCAGACGCCACAATTAGCATCCTCCACATATTGATGTGAGTGTGAAAGATACATTTAGAACCGCTATCTCCGTCTGTAATGAAGCTATTGACCACGATTCTGAAGAAACAGTTAAATCTGTTGTTGAAAGTGCCCCGAGGTGCCGAGCCATATTAACCACACTTATCAAACAAATGTATTTTCAGTCGTCTGTCACCTGCTTTGACTTTCACTTGTTCTTTTTGTCCTCTTTCTCTTCCTGTTACTCAGTGGTTCTCCCGGTGCACCTGCCTTTCATTATCGCAGGCAGTATTTTTCAGCTTACACCTCTCACTGTGGAGCGGGGTCAGCGTGCGGCCCGGGGAGGACGTAATGCCGATCGGCCTAACACGCTGTAGAAGACCAGAGGACAATGTCAGGTCTGTGCCTCCTGCCTCTGTGCGCCGCTCTCACTCACACGATCTGTTCAGCCATTACTGAGGACGTACACAGGCAGCTCAGGGGCCGGGGTAAAGGCTGGTAACAGACAGGGGGATTGGGCAAATTTAAACACATAAGTACGACATGATCATGTCAAGGGTTAGGGTTAGGGTATGGTTTATAAAGTGCATATGGCATGATAAAACAACTAAATATCAAATCTAGAGGTCAGAAAACGTCAGAAATATGATATTGGCCTGAGGAAGAATAAAAACATATATCCTTTTAGGAGTGGATGATATGCATTTTTTTATTTAAAGCTCACACTTTTCGGTAATTGACTCTGTACACAAGGTGGCAGTTGGGTTGTTCACTTTTAAATTGTTATGCATCCACGTAAGCACTGAGACACAAAAATGTCCCTTTGCTGAAGTACTTGCTTGTTTTGTAACGTCTTTAACATGTTTCAGAGACGTCCAACACTACTCACTGTTCACTCTACGATCTATCAGTATTCATTCATTTTAGTCTGACTGGGCGAAAACCCCATAGAAATGAATTGGACGGGAAGTACTGAGCTAGCCATTTTAAAAATAAACAGACCAACTGCCACCTTTTGCACAGATTGTTTAAATCCTTCACTTAGAGCATGACAGAGGCTGAGTGTTAGAAAAGACAGTAATTATGCATGGAGTTGCATTTAACAGAAATCTCACCAAAAAAAGCAGATCATCAAAGGAATAGGATCACATTTGGATTTGTATTACTATATTGACCAAGCCTATCATTTAAAGCCATACTCTGCTTGTCTCCATGGAGATGTTTCTACTTTTACTGTTTTACTATCTACTATTCCACATGGCATTCAATTTACCAATCTCCATGGAGACAAACAAATGACCCATGCACCAGGCAGGCCAAGTTACAGATCAGATCTGTGGAGAAGCAAGACAGCCTACAGTAAAAATTTATGTTTTTCAAGGTGTTTTTGAGCACTAAAACTACTGTAATTTGATAAACAGACCAGATAAGTTACACAGTGTGCCTAAAAGCGTCAGGAATAAGAGATCAGACTGTGATAGAATAAACATACATCTGATGAAAATAGAAGCTTAATCTATGATGTTATTTCAGTGTTGGGATTTTCTCTGCTGTACAGGGCCATTGCAGGATGGTAGCTTTACAACAGTGATGATTTACACAAATAGTAGTAGTAATAATAATAATAGAAGTAACAACAAAAAATGACCTTCTGTGTGCAAGAAATTGGACATTAGAATAATATGTGTTGTTCAGTGTGAAGATCATGAACTGAATGTGTGTCAAATTAAATGATGTAGTTCTTATGCAGCCAGAATGCACAACCCAGCTCCAGCCAGCCAACTCAGTCGTCCCATGTCCAGCGGCTGCAGTTAGAGCATCTTCAGCAGGATTCTGGAGGTCGATTCTAATCTGGCTCCTCTGGCCTTTAGGACCTGGTTAGATTGTTGTGTGACACTGCTTTGACAATTACTGGGGGTAAACACAAGGTTTCTAACAGTCTTCTGGGTGTTGGCTGCAGATGTCCCAGAGGTCATTAGATGAGGAAACATCGCAGAGCTAACAAGAACAGAGCCAATGGTTTAATATACAAGCTGAAGATAAGATAAGAGTAATAATTATATACTTTCAATATTTTCTTTTCTTCATTTTTAAATGTTTTAAACAAGAAATAAAACACAAATGAAACACAGAGAGAGAACAAAATGGGTACAACTGGCACAAGACATCCAAACAAAGAGAAGAAAAATTCACGCAAATTGTCAAGCATAAATGCCCCATTCAGTCCAGAGTCTGTTAAATAATCATTTTTTCCATCGCAAAAGGAACAAGATCTAGTAATTTTAGTAATATACATGGACAACATTCAGACAGCTTGATTTAGCCTTTCCCGAGTACTGTAATAAATAATAAAAACTGAGACAAACAATCAAATTATAAAATTGTAATGGGGTTTTGTAGTAATATGAGCT
The DNA here is from genome assembly GCA_019453435.1 of Rhinogobius similis. Classification (NCBI taxonomy): domain Eukaryota; kingdom Metazoa; phylum Chordata; class Actinopteri; order Gobiiformes; family Gobiidae; genus Rhinogobius; species Rhinogobius similis. Next base: position 18,640,784 of record CM033632.1, on the reverse strand, counting down.
GTAATGACAAAAATGGTGATCTGTTGGGGAAATTCTGTCATAAGGGGCATAAACTACTTCACTGATCCGATTAAACAACATATTAACTACTTTTTAACCAAACCTGCTCGAACAATGTGAATTCTTATTTAAGCAGCAAATGGCAAAGATGTGGATATGTTAAGCACTTGTGCACAGACACACACCCCCACGGCCCGGCCCTCCCCTGTTGGCTGTAGAGGAGAATCAATATGTCTTTGAATGAGGGTCACAAGGGTTGTCTGCCCAGGGAGAGCTGACAGATTTGCTCTCTTTTGCTCGCCAAAGCCCCTGCGCGCTTCCTAACACCCTCTGACACACACACACACACACACACACACACACACACACGCACACACACACACACACACACTCAAACACACACACACTCACTCAAACACACAGAAACAGTTGGGAGCGGAGGGACGCGGGATGCTGCTCCGAGAAGGGCCAAATTCCGAACATTTTGCCGCCGGGATGTGATATTAGACGTTCCATATCGAAATGAACCCTGCCGCGCAACCCGTGGAGCGACTTGAAGAAACAGAGGGGGAAGGAGACGGGGTTCAGACATATCCTGCACAGATTAGTCTCCCTTAAATGGTGCTTCAGAAATTGTGATATTGAGCGGTGCAGAGTTGAGGGAAAACACTGTGGAAAACAACGGAAATGTATCTTTACCGATGCCCAAAAGACCATGATTTCATGTTTGAGATCAGGATTTCAGTTCATCTTAATGGCATATTTAACAATCAGTGGTAAGAACTAAGGCTGTACAATTAATCGCAATTGTACTTCCACCCAATTGAGGTCAGGTTTTTGGGTAAAAGAATAAGTCTTTTATGTTCCAAAGGCATTTTTAGTAGTTTTCACACAAAATAAAATTGAATCAAAAATCAAAAAGAGTGAATGAATATGAGAGTCAAAAAAACAACAAAAAATTGCTATAAAAATAAAAAGCATTATTTATCGCATTGCCCAGCCCTACTAAGAATGCTTAATGTCATTTTATATTTTGGGCTTGTTGTTTTGGTCTCCCCCATTTTGGATGCGCCACTTTTTGGTATGAAGTGATTTGCACATTAATTTGGAATATATTTAAATTTCCTTAGTGACACAACTCTAGTAAAAGGAGTGCACTAGTTTATGGCCACTTGAAGTATTTAGTTAGCAATGAAATACCAAATATCAACCAAATTGGAAAATAAACGAAAAAGACAAACAGTAAAGCACCTTCTTCTCAAATTAAACCGCATTTATTTTGCACACTTGCATCCCTATGTTTTGTAGTAAGCTATCCACTACTGCTGTTAATTGAATCAAGCTGTTGGATGCACAGACGTATGCATGTGTCTGTTTAATGAATGTTTGTCGTGGTGTGTGTGGGAGCGTGCTGTGCGGTTAACATACTGGAGGAGCAATTAGTAATCACTCATGGAGCTAATGACATCAATCAATGAGCTTTTAAAACCAGCCATTTGATAATTACAGCCATCAATGAACGCCCCTGATTCATTATTATAACACATATTCTCTGCTTCTCCACTTTCTATTTGCATCTCTGGCGTTTTTATTCTATTAACAAGATTAGACCAATTCCAATATCAAATGTGTGGCGTTTTAAACAGGTATGTGCTTGATAATGCAAAAAAGTCGTGAATAAACATGATTTCTGATGCAACTTAGGCCAAGAAACAATAATATTCTGTCAAATAGTAACCATGGAAAATAGACTTGAAGGCCAATGTATTAATGATTTTACTCCACGTTTTGAGGAACAAATCAAGCACATATCATAGAAAGAATTGAATGATTGTTGTGTATTTGAGCAAACATTGTAATCCTGATTAGAGTTTTATTAATGGGAAAAACCTAATATGACTGGGGAATTGTAATTGTTCAGGTCACAGTAATCGTAACAACAAAAACATAAAAGTAGGAAATACTTACTATACTCCCAAAAAGCTATGAATAAAATACTTTTATGGACCAACATCTATCCTTTTTATTCAGAAAGTTTGATTTCATAAACCTGCTGAGGAACAGTGAACTATTAAAGATTGTGAATGGGAGTAAAGTAAATTTTTCACTTGTGTTTGATCATAGTGCCAATAAGTATAGACCTGGTTTGGACCTCTTGGAGTGCTGTTTAGTCTTTGTCGAGTCCAGATTTAGTCCCAGTTTTGATTGGTGTGACTGAAAGTGTAAATGCTGCTGAAGTCAGATAATTCTGTTTTTACTGGAGTTTAGAGTTGTCAAAAGTACTCAATGCTACTACTAGTATCGAAATTAGAGAAGTATAGATACTGAAAAACATCACAAAAATGGCACAAAATGTGTAAAGTAAATTTTTCACTTGTGTTTGATCATAGTGCCAATAACCGTGAACAACTGTAAAATAATGTTGTTTTCTCAAAATAATTGAAACATAAAAATGTTATATCATCACATCCCTAATTATGACCACTTGAAAAAAAAAAAAAAAAAGTCATAATGCCTTGATGATCCAATAAATTCTGTTGTAACACTTGCCAGGTTAGACGCTGCACATGTGGCTACTTTGAGAAGGGTCTCCCAATTAAAGAGTACAATATCAGTATATCAGTATAATCAGTATAATTTACTGACTTAATTTGTGACCTTGACCCCTACATCACTGCCACTCAGTTAAAATGAAGTGCCGACACCTGCATGTGGCTATGATGTGAGCTGGACATCACACTGGCGTCTTGTGCGTCTTGTTATTGTGTGTTTGTGTATTTGCATTTGTGTGTGCGTGTGGCGTGGACGCACAATTACCAGGCGAGGCGCAAATCGATAGGTGCCTGCTGACAGATGGATTAGCACGGTAAACAGATGATACACACACCGCTAAATTATTCATCTGCGCTGAACAGTGGGCAGGGTTTCTCAGTGTGACAATGGTTTAAAGTGGTAGTTAAGTATTGTGGAAAACCTGAGGCAGAAATCTAGCAATAGCAAGGTGTTTGGTTTAGGTGAACTTCTCATTATTTATTTGTCTACAATTATTCATCATCAATGTGAAACTTTCTGAAATTGTTTAAAGGTTGCAATGATTGATCATAATAATTAGGACTAGACAACAAATCATATCCGTATTTTTATAATTAACACATGGCAAAAAATGTATAACTAAGGCAGTGGTACTATTTAAAACATTTTTTAAAGGCCTCAACTTTCATTAATAATACACTTTATCTGTATTACTTATCATCTAGAAACCTTAAGTCAACATATGTCAACCTTTATTTGGCTAAAAATGTTAAGCATATCATTGAATATTAAATTTGAATAGTTGATTGATTGATCTCTGTTTAGTTTGTTTTGTTTATTAAATTCACTCCAGATGCCCTTTCTGTCCAGGTTTGGAACTGCCATGGATGGATTGTGACACTTGGCAGTTCTATATTCTCTAACCTCTACGATGAAATTCTCCTCTTATGCATAAAATATAATTACCTCAGGTCTAACTGTTGTGATTTGATTGTGAGTGCATCATGAGGAAGAGCAGCCATGGACCAATAGACTCTTGCCTCTCGCTAATGCCTTTTAGTTATGCATAGGCAGCGCGGGGTCAAACTGAAGTGCCTCACAAGGTGTTGGAGACAGCAAACACAAACAAACGTGCGCACATGTTTACACACTCACCCTTTCTTAACCGCGCATTGTCCTCAAGTGCGGGCAAATCCGTGACGATCAACTGTTTATGCCTTTAACTAAACCCGAGCTGCGAACGCATTTGCCACGCGCGTTCAAAGACATAACGGATTAAGTAGAAATCCAGGTTTCGAACATTATGTCTGGAAAAAAGGAAGGACAAATACTAGTGTTGGATGGATCAAGTAAGTTAGCTAAGTATGTATACCTAATTCCTCATAAAAGCTAGAAGGCTGAGTAAAAACTTTGTGCTACTTAAGAGCTCAAAGACACAACAAATACAAAGAATAAAGGTACACTGATGTCACATGTTTTTTTGCTTAGGCATCTTGCTGAAATGATGAACCATGAAGTATTTTGTTGCCTTGAAAATATATACAGTAAATTGTTTACATTTTACACGCTGTTTCATGCACTTTTGTAATCCGCTTGAAGACTTATTATCCTATAGCATACATATTTTTCAGATGTACAGCCCTCTTGATCTTAGCGCTAAGTCCCTCCTTATATTGAATGGTATGGATTTGGTGCATGCAAATGATGGGCATGCACACGCACACACACATTGGCATGCATATAAAACAGCCTTTATTGATTTGTTTCACCTTTCTGAGGGACTTCTGGGGCTCTTTGCAGCAGATGGTAGCTTTACCTCCTGGGATCAGTTCAACTTTTACAGGAATTACACTAAACCAAGGTGCAAAACTAACTTTTCAGATTTGTTGAAGTTTGAAGTTGTTTCACTTCCAAGTATGCTACAGGTGCATGTGGTCTGGACACTTTTATCAAATGTGTGTAATTTGATGCAAAGCGACAGAGCACGGGTGCGATAAGAAAACAGCTAACCATCTCCAAACCTGCACAAACTGTTGGTACGCACCGTGGCCACCATCAACGGGAACCAATCAGATTTGATGAATAATTCAATATTAAAGAGGGTGTGACCAAGGCTTGGGGGTAGGCAAGTAAACAGGCTTTTTGGATACAGGCCTAGCTAGTTTTTTATGTGTGTATGTGTGAAAGTGAGAGGAGAAGGAGGGGGATTGGCCTGTCACACAAGACTGCATCTACAAACTGGCAGCAGATTAGATTACTGAGAGGGAAGGAGGGAGGAGGGGAGAGGAGCGGGAGAAAGGATGGAGAGTGAGGAAAGATGAGTGAAGAGGAAAGTAGACAATCTCTTAACACTTCTGCATTAAGAGCTGTGTGTTTTAGCTGCTCTTCTTTTGAGAAATAGCCCCATATTGCCAGGCTCCTTTGGGGGAAATGGGGCAATGCTGTGAACTTTATGGTGTAGAAAAAGCACTTATGACATGATAGGAATGGGGACATTGGTTTGCATATTGAAAGAATATCCCGGTGGCATACCCTGAACTTGTAACAGCATGTTTAGGCAATGTACATAACGAGCCAAGATGAAAGACAACAGCAAAAATGGCAAAATCCACATGAGCCAAAAGACGTAATCAAAGATAAAACTGTAGAAAACAATCTAAATACTGTCACATGGAATTGGATTTTTGCTCTCAGTGGAGTTGTGCATATATTAAAAAATACTTTACTTTTATAATATGTAGGGAAAGAAGTAAAATGCATTCAGGTTGAAGTAAGTTCTTGTGCTACTTCAAAGCCTGCATTGTTCTTCCTTCTCCTCACAGCTGCAGGTACAGAACGACCTTACATTAGCCTTTGTGAGGGCACATATTAAAGACCTAAATGTGTGTTGTGTTGCCAGGTGTGCTGTGGTTGTATGGGACTCTGTGGAGTTTTAACGCTTGCTTTTTATTGGCCGCCGCTGACATCACCAAGGGAACCAAGTGGAATTCCGGCGCTCTGTGCAAGTAAAAAAACACAAGAGGAAAGAGAAGATGACCCTGCTGTCCTGTCTGTGTGTGGGACGATCAAGGGAGCGTTCAGGGACGATTGAATTTACATGTTTTAACAAAGAAATGCTGATTAAACTAGTGATTTTCTGCTGTATGACTTCTTAGGCCTGTTTTGGAAAGCTTCTTGATTCTAGTTTAGTTTGTGGTTGGTCTTGGTTTAGCTTTGGTTTCAACCTGGTTTTGTCCAGAATAATTGTGCTATTAGTTACATTCAGCTTTGTCACTCCTGAAAAGTGAAAAAAAAATCATAATCTATCATAATAATAATCGTAATATTTGAAGTGCAATATATTGTTACAGAAAGAAATCACTATAAACAATAATATAAACTATTTACTGGCACAATAATCCATAAACAGAATAATCCCATAAGCCTTTTTAAAAATGAACAAAGTAATCAAAACTTGAGCTGCAAGAAATAAATAGCAAAATAAAACACTTAAGTGATTAGTCATTATCATTAATGAGTCATTAATGATGTTAATCACAGATTGTTACACTGATGAAATGTTAATATAGTATAGAACTTAAGGATAATATTCCACATTAACGCAAAAGCTACATATAATGAACATTGAACCATAAAAAAGTTGCTCCATCTTTCATTTACTGAACACTAAGTAGACATGACAATGTTTAGTTTGACGTTTGAGTCTCGTCCCATCTCAATCGTTTCGTAAATAATAATCCCAAAGTCTTTCATTTCAATCAGTTGTAGATCATTTTGAGTTTCTGTCTTTCATGATGGCACTTAGTAACAGAAGTTTAATACTCACTTCCTTGCTCTATAACAAGTACTGTACGGGGAGTTACAGAAAACATCTCTCCGTCTTGTTTTCCACAGCCCTAGTGGCTCATTTGTGTAACAGAGCCTCACACAAACACATAGAGGGACAGTGATGTGTGTCCGAGGAGAGCGGCCGAGGCTTTGACAAAGGGCTTGACAGGAAGCAGCTAATCCTTGATCTGCACAATATCTCAACAATGACCGCATCGAGAGACATACACATAAACAATTGGTCCGCTTACCACCCAGAGAGACAAGAGGGGAACAGTCAACTACTCCATTTCAATACAACAAGAAACAATATGTGCAAACAAGTATGTACTTCCAAGTTAAAGGAGTTTTTTGAGAGATACAGTTTGTCAGCTGAGATTTACAAGATGTAACATAGTTTTTGACATGCATTTCATTACTGGTGTGCAAATCCCAAACCCAAGGTAAATGTGGATTGTTGCAACTTCAAACATTTCTATGGCAAACAGTAATAGATTGAAATCTTTATATTACTTGAGAAAACAAATCTTGATTAGGGACCTCAAGATTATTCGGTTAATCAATAATTGTGATTATTCAGGAAGTAAAAGAATGTTAACTGTGAATATTTTCAAAGATAAATTAAGTAACTTCAGCTCAATCTGAATACTTTTAAGTCACACTTAAAAGTATAGTGCTTTTTATGTGTCTGTTTATACCACAATACCTTTATTTTTTGCATTCAGTTACATAAAGCTGGTCACATATTACAGTAATCTAACGGGGAAAAAATTAAGAATTAGACTTTTGTTTTGCTGCGTGTCAATTATCATGAATAATCGTTATCTTGTTATGTTTCTTCTCACAATAATCGTAACTCTAAGGTAAACTGTGACGTCCCGAATGTTGGTTTGAGTGATTTCATTTGACTTCACTTCACTGTATTCATTTGCATTTTTTATTTTTCTATTACGTTAACTATCATTTGTTATCATATTCCATTGACATATCATTTTACCATCTACTCATATCAAGATATCTGATTCTTATTTCAAGTCATTTTCAACCTTTCAACATTACTTTATGCAGTATCATTAACGTACAGTAAACCCACAGAACTAAACCCAATAACAAGAATCGCAACATGAGTAATTCTTGGTCCGGCGTTGCAGAAGGGCACACAGTCGCGGACAATGCCACCGGGGCAGGGACAGTCCTGTGTGGCTTGGTTTAGTGTGTGTGAGAGTGACAGGGAGGCAACATGAGAGGGACAAGGCTTTTAACATCTGGCTAAGTGCTGACAGGATCGCACACACACACACGCACAAAGACACACACGGGAAGGCAGGAGGAGGCAAGAGGAGGCTGCAGAGAGGAGGCAGAGAGAAGAGACGGTCCCAAGCCTAATTATTAGAACACTCTTACTTAACTTAACCCCGCCACTGGACCGTGACAGGCAAGAGATGGAGAGAGGCGGGAGGAGGGTAGATTTTTGTAAGGACAAGGAGGAGAAGGATGAGCATATCTGTAAAGGATTTGGTTAACCCCTTGTGGACTGCAGCATCAGCAGAAAAATGGAGTGAAGGTCGAATTGAAGAGTTTAAATAATGAAATGCTTATGTTAAGTTATCAGTTGTATTAATATACTCCACAATGGTTCATATTTATTTGAAGAAACTATCAAAATTGGAACTGAACTAGCACTAAACTCTGACCTAAACCAGGACTAGACCAGCACTTGGACTAGAACAGGACAAGAACAGGATCAAATCATCAAATTGAGACTGATTGATTTTTAATTTTGTTTCCATACTTCACAGCATGTAAGATTGAACTGGTTTAAATCACCAGGATCCAAATGTATTGTATATCCAACTCTATATCAGTCTAGTCCAATCCACAAACTCTATACAGTGCAGTCTTTGTGCCAATCTCAAGCCTGGATAAATAGAAAGGACATCAAGTGTATCAGGCTAAAGCAAAATGGAAGCTTTTGCACATTGATGATAGATGATTGGCTGTGACTAGTGGAAAGCTTAAAGAAAAGTTAAATATTCAACCTCTCCAAAAAAGAAACAATAAACAAGACATATATGGGAAAAGGAAAACAAACAAATAAAAGCCCAAAGATAGACTGGAAGGCAAAGTATGTTTTAACAGCTGGGTGACACCGTGGAAAAATGCATGGGGAATCTTCCAGGGCCATAAGTCATTCAATCAAAATCTTTGTTTTGAGCTTATTATGAGACAAAACAAGTGCATTTGTCTTGGCCCGGGGTCGTCTGTGAATATATCTTTGGTGGGACATCTTAAGAATTCCTTTGCTTTTATTTCAGTTGAGCAGCTGGAATCTGCGTTTCAGCTCAAACATCTCTTTTCCTCTTCATCATCCTCCCTGTTTTATCCTCTCTTTTTTCTGCCTTCGTCCTCCTTCGTTCCTTTGGCTTCTCTCACTAAAAGAATCCGTCTTTTGATCCCTGCCAGGAATTTTACATTTGTCTTCCCATTGACCTTTATTTCTCTATTTTTATGGTACAATTTTCTCTTCTGTCAGTTTGGGTTGGTTTAGGAGGAAAAATAGACAAACTTAGAAGCTCTGTTGCTGGCTGAAAGATAATGATTTATTGTAAATATTCATGACAGCGTATTATTTGTACCAGTCCTCGGCTCTGATAAATGAGAGGGTTCCATTGCAAAGTATAGCGCCTATCTGGCACAAGGCTGTATTTAGGAATACGATGTGCACTTTGTTACATGCCAAAACATACACCTGACAGAACAACACAAGGAAAGCAAAGCAAAGATGAGCGAACGTGCTAGAGACTCACTGACACGTCTCCAAAAACATCAAATCCCCAACACAAACAAACAACTGCTTCTTCGGGGCTTTATGTCAACAACCCCATTAATTCCAATCACACAGCCTATTAGCCTGCTCCTCTCTTTTACTGTAAGCGCCACTTTCTTTGGATAATTTCTCACCCATAAACCGCTTTTGAATGCAGTGATTCTAATAGCTTTTACAATGACAACGACATGCGTAGTCCTCTTAAGGCATGATGGGGCCTTTATGTGCTGGTTTAGCGGATGACAGGTTAGCGGGTTGAGCTAAGAGCTAACGTGCCTCCAGGTGCAAAAGGGGGATTTGAGAGGGCTTAGTTAAGAGTCGCCCACGGGTGCTCTGAGTGCCTGCAGCCGGATCCACACAAGTACAGTATGAGACACGCTTGATGAGTTTATGCCAAAAATGCCTATTGTCAAAACTTTAATGGACAGTACAATTGGGAATTAAATATAGGGTTAAAAAATCAATACCCATATATGAATTGATACTGAAACTATTGAAAGTAATGAATTGAACAAGCACTGATAGACTCATTTGATGAACACTGATAAAATTTTTAAAAATCTGTAAGCATTAAATAAATGGCTATTAATTTGTCTTAAAAAATACATTCTTAGACATATTAAAACCATTCTAAAAAATGTATCAAGCATACTGTATGTTGGACATTTAAATGTATAGTAACAACATTCAAGGAATGTATATAAAACGACATGGACGTTACATGAAATATAATTTAAACATCATTACTCCTTGTAAATTGGTTTGTGATTTGGACAAAACATTTTCACACCTGTCAGATATAGTAGCATACAGTATACAGTAGTATCTTATATTTTCTAACATTAATAATCCTCCAGCAGTTATAAAACCATAAAGCACAGATAACATGAACTGCAACTTGGCAAATGGCAATTCAAAGTTCATCAAAATGCGTTATTGAACTTAATGATCTCGAGAATCCTGATAATGCTACTGTGAGAAGCTAAAGAAAGCCCTTTCTTATTGCGTGTGATGTAGAGAGAGCACTTTTCTCATGAGAGTGTAGTGTACAGAAGCATTGTTTGTTCTATTTGACTTCCCTGCATTGCCCAAAAACTGCTGGAGGAGAACCCATAATTCCTCGCCGAAAGCTCTGGCCGCGTACCTCCGATTGCATTAGGAGTCGTAGCAGTACCAGCAGTGGCTGTGGTGGCTACTTGTGCCAAGATTTAACCTGATTAGATACCGATCCAGCTGTTCCAAAAGAAAGAACAAACAGCCTGTGCACCCATCTCCTGTCTAGTGTTGATTATATTGTACATGTTTTTCAATTACGGGTACACAGAGCAGCTGTATCACAGGTGCTTTGGCAGAGGTTTTTTGGCAGAAGTGGTCCTATCTCACCAGTAAGTTTAACATCTTTTTCAGCTCGAATCCACTCGGCTATTTAGTGTTTAGAGCGACAATATTAAGTATTACGACCTTAGAATTCAACATATTTTACTGCAGGTGACAACATTTTTTTCATCCAATCCATGGCACTACTTATTCTTCTTGTATGTAACTTGAGTGATAAATTAATTACTTAATAAGTTGCTGTATGCAACTTTTCTGATGGAATATCCACCACTTGTATGTTTCCATGGAAGTTATCGCTTTCACTGGAATGATCCACAGTAAGGCAATAAATCTATCTATCTCCATGGAGACAAGGTACAGGTAGGATTGTAGATAGGTTCGCAGTATCAATTCAAAATTGCACTTGAATAAATGCAAGACAAATAAGTTTAATGCTAAACTCTTGAACATTCTGGGCGAAGCAATAACATTTTGATACTCCCCCCGTCCCTGAGTACTCCCCCCGTCCCTGATCCAGGACTGCAGATGTAAATTAGCTTGCATAGCTATAATCTGGTGCAATCATCTTTGCCCTCGAGCATAATGTCATTGTACATGGTCCTGTTCAAATAAATAAATAAATACATAAAATAAAATATAACAAACCGGTAGCAAAGTGCACCTTAAAATAACTTGCGCATTAAAAAAAAAAAAAAAAAAAAAATCAGCAGTGCCATGATTGTTTTGGTATCACTTTCAAAAAATATAAATTAAAAACTATGCAGATACTAGGATGGTTGTCTGTAGGTGGTAAAACCTCATAGTAAATCAGACAACAACGTTTTTTCTGTCTGATTTTCTATGAGATACTGTTACCTTATAGACAACCATCCATATCTTCAAGTTGAAAAGAGCACCAGTCAGACAAACTATGACTTACGCTTTTTCCTCAAGATGTGATGGTCAAAATTAGGTTTCTGGAGTCTTATCAACCAGAAAGAACCAGCTTTAACAGTTAAGTGTCATTTCCCCAATTTCTTTCCCTCCTTCCTTCATCCCTGTCTCTTCGACCCTGCGAGCTCTTCTCCTGCGGTGGTCTTTTTATCGGATCAGTCTCAGGTCGCCGCCTCTGCTTCTCATGTGTTCCATCAAGGATTCACCGCACACACACAAAAGCTCCATGATATCGGGAAGGACAGGAAGAAGTAATAAGGAAATAAAGACGAGAAACGGAATGACTGAGGAAGACGCTAGGCTGAAGAGTGCCAAGAAAAAAAGTTGAAAGATTTTGCCTCTAAATTATACACTAAGCACGTCTCTACCACTCCTAATTTGTCACCAGGATTTGCTGCCGCTTGTTGACATGTGTGTGATGCGTCGGCGCTCGGGCTGAAAGCTGCTTGTGCGTCTGCAGGAGTGCCGCTGTGTTTGTGCCTGGAACTCTTACAACTTGCATGAGGACAGTGTGCCAAGGTTGGGGATATGTGGGTAAATCTTTTGGCAACAGCCCTGCCAGTGTGGAGCAATGATGAATGCTGATGGCAAAGAGCGCAACCGGGCCCTCAACCATGCACGCTCAAGCACGCACACACAAATATATACAGACTAATCAGATTCCCAGTGCGTGAGGGCCAAATGGCAGCTCTCCACTGGTGAATGCTAATGTGAGCACTAGAGCTTCGTGGAACAACGAAACAGGGGCCAGGAGAGATGCTGACAAGAAAACATAGATAGGATTGTTCGCTGGCATGTGTGAGGCTGTTATATGGAGATGTTCACACTTGGAGCAAATTGAAACTACAGCAGTACACATTCAAAGAAATTCACATAGCAGGTAGTTTTGTGTACTTATATCATATGAAGTTTTAAAAGCTTTATGTAAAAGTTAAACAAAAGGCATTCACTTACAGCGTTCGATGCGGTCTTCCGGGCTGGAGGAAGTCTCTCGGTCTGACAAAAGGCCTGACACAGCGAAGATCTTTTTCCCACTCTCTTCCACCGCCTTCAGGGCACTGCTGGGAGAGCCACCAGGAGGGATCTGGGCACCACCAAAGTCATACTCTTTGCCCTCGGCGTCAGAGTATCGCAGGTGGGGTGAGGCCTCGGGGTCCAAGCAGCCTTTGAGTCTCTTGGCTGGGGTGAATGCAGACTGATAGCCCCCTGGAGCTCCATCACGGTCTTCTGGAGGAGAGGCAAAGGGCCTGAAGGCACCCACCCCGCTGTGGTTGAGCATGCTGATGGGGGAGCAGTCCAGGTTTGGGGGAGCAAACTGATGGTGGAGGTGGAGCAGGGAAGGGGGAAAGTCCCTGTTGGGGAATCCAGGGGGGACCGCACCTTGGCGATGGTACATTGAAGCGAAGGTGTACGAACCATTGTTAAATGGCAAATGGACATCTTTCTCCACTGAGACTGGGACTCCGAATGGCCGTGGCTGTTGGCAGGGAATAGAGGCGTCTCGGGACGCTTCCGCTGTGGAGGCCAGGACCATAAGAGCGGGGGAGGCCAGGGGATTGGGAAGATAAGACGAGCTCTCCATCTTGAACGCTGCTCGGTGGAGGTCCATGGCGGATGATAATGGTTTTAGAACTAAAATGAAATAGTTTGAAAGTGTCCACGACCCTTTAAAGGGTCTAAGGTGGTCACTGCAGATTAATCAAACAGATATGTTGCACTCCCCAGAGAATTTCTTTAAATGGGCTAATCTTAAAATGATGATACTTTCAGATCAGCATTTCTTAAAATGTGTCTTTTGTGAGGTTCACTTAACTTGTGTTCCATTCCATGCAGATAAGTGCTTTGGGGATGCTTTTGTCTAGTTTATTACAGTTTTTTCCTCTCCGTTTCACTCCAGCAGCTCACGACCTCCTGTATATGATGTCACAGCAGGTGTTCTGGATCCGTTTTTTTCTGATCTTCTGGTCAGCACACTGAGGGAGACAAAACACAAAAGTTACTATTTTAGGTTTCCATTTGTTAAAAAGTTGTTTATGTTTTGTTTTGTTTTGATAAAACAAAACAAATGAAATTGAAAAGCTCATTCAAAAATATTTGGACAAGTTTAATAAAACTTTACAATGACAGCTGAAATTACTAATCTTTCTGCAAATGAATGCCTTACTCCAATTTGTGAAAAAAAAAAAAAAAAGTACTGTCTTTTTAGCATGAACACAAAGCCTTGCAGTCAAGCCTCTGGAAGCCGGCTGTTCTTAAGCGGACTGTGTTGTTAAAGCCACAAATTCAGGCCCTCTTGGGGAAAAGTGTCCTCAAGTTGACACTGTTGATCCAATCCTGTAAATCCCTGCCCTTTGACGGGAGCACATTTCAAACCAAACTTGTGCCTCTCTGTTGGTGTTCTCAGTCTTTTTCCACTCAAGAAACCTTCCCAAACTCTTTCCACCTCACATATTTTGACTTTAATTCTTGCGCCCCTTACTCTTTCATTTCATCTTTTTCCAAATGTCCCTTTCCTTTCCTCCGTCCTCTCAGTCCGTCCTCTTTTTAGCTTACTCCGGTCTCCTTCTCTTTTCCTATCTCTCCTCTGTCCTTTCCTCATCTTAGATCTGGTTTTAAGCCGCTTATTCCTACCATCTCCCCGGATTTTATTGGACCAGAACCACTTGTCTTGAGATAAGGCCACACACAGACACACACTTTAACCCACACATCTGATAATGTCGATGCCTCTACACTTGGATGGACTGACACACTCTACGCTATGGATATCTCTCAATCTAACCTCTTTTAATTCTACATTTTTCCTTGCCTTTCCCTCCATCTCGCCCATCAATCTTTCCTCCTCGCATCCCTTCATCTCTGGTAATTTGCTTGCCCATCTTATCCCCCGAGTGATGGAGATGGTTGATAACATATCGGACCCTCCCATCTGTTTCCTATGAGCCGAAGGAAATTTGACTGAGTGAATAAATTAGCCGTACTTGACCCTGCGACCGCCCAGGCATCCGTGGCAGCAGACCGAGATCTCGCCTCTCGGGATTTAGATCAGAGGTGGCGATTGGTCGGTCAAAAGGAACGCGAGAAAGAGCAGATCAAACGACAAGGTACAGTTTACAGATTTTCATTCCTCAAGGGGGATTGTAAGGTGAGGCATGTCGAGTTTTGGAGGAATACATTTCAGCTTGAAAATATGAGAGTAAATGAACAGATAAAATGTAAACTATTTTGAGATGGAATGCTTGGGTCATACAAGTGGTTCCCCTTGCAATTGTAAATTTAGGTCTCCAAAGAGTTTTTATTCCCTTATTTTCATTATTATCTGCCTCTTACACAGTATTGTAAGTTTCCTATGTTGTGGTCATAATGTTTTGTTTGCTCAATGTTTATTCTTCTCTTCATACACACAGAGACGTAATGGGTTTTCATCCATGTTGTTGATCTTAAAATAAAGAATTTACAGCATGAGGATCTTATTTTTGCTCCCATAAGAAGGCAGGTCCCCATAACATGAGTGTGTGTACAGATTTTATTCCCGTAAGTGATAAATACCCAGCCAAAGATCAAAACTGGTACAAAACTGGTACTTCGTCAGGACAAGACCAGGATTAAACCCCGACTATAACAGGATCAAACCAGTTCTAAACAAGGACTAAACCAGGACAAAGCCTAAGTCAACCTTGGTGGAATTTGACAAGGTTAAATCCGTCATATGCATACACTACATATCTTTGCTGCTGCTACAATCTCGCAGTATCAAGTGGAGCATGAGAGCTGCATTGACCAGGAGGCAACATCAAAGTAGAAACTCCCTGGGAAATGAAAGTAGAAAATCTTTTATAGCTATCAGCTGTCCACAACACTCATTCAAATCAATTTCCAAACCTGATCTGAGCCTTGGCACCCACAGCATCCACCCTGCCTTTCACACACTCTCTCACACACACACACACACACACACACCGACCAACAACTGCATAGAGGAGCAGGGATTTGAGATGTTTTACAATACCACAAATGTGCAGCGGGCCAGTGTGGCGTATTGAGGAGAGGTTGATGCTAACATGACTTCGGTCTGGGCAGATGCCACAGAATCAAGTTACACACCACTCTTCGCCCCTCTTCCATTACCTTCACACGACCAACTCACCACAATGCATCCTGGGAAATAGCACCTTGAAAGTCAGCCCTGCCGACAACAACGCCTAATGTGGAAAAATGTAGATGCTGTGTAAAATAGGGCTACAATGATTAGCCAATTCTAACTAAAATGCATGTCAAAAGCCTAAAATATATCAACATAATTAATTAAAAATGGCAAAAGAGAATAAGTACTTTAACATTTTCATCAATAACTGTTACTATTCTCTGTCTAGAAGCCTTCAGTCAGTGTTTTGCTTACTTTTATCTACTTAAAATAATTGTCAGTTGCAGCCCTAGTGTAAAATATAATAAAATCGTATTCAATTATCCACCAGATGTGTTGGTTTAACTTATTTCCGATCTGTCCCAACCTTTTTCAGATGTTTCTTAATTATAACTTTGAAAATATCCACACTTTTTTTTTTTCAGTCCCACTTTAAATGTCACGTCTTACTCTGAAAAGAGAATTCACACCACCAACTTTTTTCCTAATCGTCACTCTCTTACTCACTCTCCCCGCTCACCTTCTTGTCCTTCCTCTCAATATTCACGCTGTGTCTCAGTTTCTCCTGTGTAACCTCTAAAGTCTGAGTATGTCTGCAGTGTTGATAGCGAGGTAATACACTGATAAGTACAGGGATATTTCAATTTTATTATCATTACCGCACAGGCCTGAGGAGCGCGAGTCGAGAGGGCCGCAGCGTCAGGAAGCAGCCAATCCAATAACAGGACACCGGATATTCACTACAGCAGAGAGGGCACACCTTTAGATCAGCGCGCAGGGAGACAGTGCAGTTCATAAGCAACTGTCTGATTTAGCTGGTTTGGAAGCCTTTTCTCCACAACCTTGGTCCTTTATCCTTTTTTATTATTCTATTTTGATGGACGGGTGTGTCTCTTGTTTTTCTTTTTTGTTCACTGAATACCATTTGACTGTGTAAAATAATTTGATCCATGGCGGTGAAAAGGATCCATACCAAATTGTAACATTTTCGGCCCCAGTTCCATTTAGGAATGTTTTAGTTTTAAAATGGCAAGAATGCATGCTTAATTTCTAATGCTTAAACTTTACACGCCTATTAATGAATGTAAAATCTGAACCATCAGTTTGATTACCTTGCAAACCAGTGGTGACAAAACCTAAGAGGGAAAATGTCTGCACAGCTATATTACTTTTTTTCCAAGAACTTCAAAAGTGACGTCTCAGGCACCGCCCGATGAAGGGCTGATGCTTGAACCGTCACTTTTGCACAGTGCACAAAAATAAAACTTAGTGAGAGTGAATGTTTTTCCTTAGTCTTGTTACTCCGGTGTGCGTCTTTCTACCAGACATCGAAGGTGGAAAACAAATAATAATAATTTCAGATGAACAAAGTCTGCCTCAGGATAATGTCAAAGCTCTAAACAAACTGTCCGGGCTCTGCGTCTCAACTTCTCCTCTTAGACAATGATCATAATGTTAGATGACACACACCTATGCATATCATCAATATACAAGCGCAATTACATCTCACGGACATCCGCATAATGTCACTCGGTGCCACTTACAATCCCATTTGCCACCCACACATTGTCTGACACCGGCTATATGCATTTTATAATAGAAAATGTCATGGGGGAACATTTACCATGCTGTCATAATTTGATTACACTGTGCAAGAATGATACAGCTGTCAGAGCCATATTAAACACCAACAGCGACGAGGGTGTTTCATGTCAAATCTGCACTTTCACTGACAATGTTATAGCAGACGCCCAAATTGCAATGTCAACAACAATGTACGATAACATCATTCTAAAGGAAATTTTCACTCCGGGAATATGAGGGGAGCCACTCGTGTCATAACTGTGGCTATAAACATTATTATTAGTATTAAATAACGCATTGTAATTTATTTGTTAGGCTACTCTACATTTTCGTGATTCTTTCAAGGATAGTGGGACGCTTCAGTTTCTACAATGACATTCAAGTAGAAGTATACAAGTCACACAAGTATACAGTCAATTTCAAAACAAACAAGTATGTTTCGACGATAATATTTAAAGCAGGGTAGATGCTTAACTAGCTATTTGTTAGTCTTTGTTTGAAAAAATATGTTTTTTACATGACTGCTTTGTAACCAACTGCTTTTTCAAACTGCATGGAGCCTTTACTGCACTTGTCACATCAGGTTTGCAACTATGTCTGCTGAGATGTGAAGTAGAATGAAGAGGAATTCAATTTTGGTTATAAAAATGCCTCTTGGTCCGTGACTAGCTCGTACACTTGTGTGAGAGAGAGAGAGGGTAAATTGCCGGGAAGCGTCGCTGCTCAAGTTTTTCCCTTCAGTCTAATGGAGACAAAGGAAAAAGCCATCAAAACCGCAGCATCCCGGTCTGTGGATATATTTACAGATTGTTGACAAGCGTGAAAGTAGCAGTTGTACATTTTATTACAAGACAGGCCAGATAGTCGCGCAGTCCATCCTTAGGGAAAAGATACCCTCAATCAAATATGTCGGGTAGCTGCAAAAAGTTTTAGTGCGATGTGACAAAGATTTAGATCAGAAGATTCTTTACTTTTGTGGGATTAGGGTTACTTAGATTGTTAAGTAGAATTCAAAGTCAGGTCGTTAACTCGTTGCAAATCAGCAAATCTGCAGGTCTGACTGTTTCACATCATTTTCAAATTTGGTTGCCATAAAATTTAGGCTTAACAACTTTCGATACTGGTTTTAAAATGTAACTCTTAAAACTTAAATGTGTGGCCTCTAATGTTTAACTTGAGCTACTGCTAGTGTGTGTTGGCAGGCGGTGTAACGAGCAAATAAGAGTTCTGAGCTAAGCAACAATAGCAAGGGTTTTTTAACTTGAACAGTCCTTTAGTTGAAGAGGCTGAGGAGTATTGGCTCCCATTGGGCCTCTCACTCTGTATTCCAGACAGACTGCCGGCTGTTTGTGCACAACTATGGCCGCTGCATCTCTGTGTATGTTTGCTGATGTCCAAAGAAACAGTCAATACTATTGAAATCTACTCATTCATGTCTGGCCATAAGGCACAGCTCAAATGTCCTTGTGCATACAAATCACGGCCATTTATCTCCCACTTTCCCCACACCCATATGATCTGTCCTTGTCTTTTTCAGAGCAAAGCGGCAACAATCTCATTTTGTTAGCTCTAGATTTCATAGAATTTTCAGAATATTATTTATGTCCACTTTTTATTATGTCTCCTTTCTCTAAAATGGAATTTGTCACCACAATATTTGATTCAGTCCTCGTCTGTCACTGCAATGCAATGTGTATCATGGTGACATGTTAAAATATATTCAATAAAACAGATTATTCATATGCAATAAAATAGCAATGAGGCAATATTATAAGGACAATATGTGCACATTGCATCACTAACTACAACCTCTGGAAAAAACTTTAGATTTCTGTAACATCCAAACCAAAAACTTGCATTTCATTTGTATCTTTTCACTCTCCTGTTAAACTCTTTCAGAATGGTATTTACTTAAAATGTGTGATTTCATAGCCTGAGTCGCCGCCAACCAACAAACTCACAGTGGAAATATGGCTTGACCTGTGGCAGGACTTCTATTTGTGGCAAGGCCCGGTTCACAGGGCCAGCTAATTCCTGCTGTAGACAGGGCTAAATGGGAAAAGCACACAATTCCACTGCTCATAGATTACAGTACCAAAGTGTATTTTAGGGGCCACTGCTAAACCAAACCTTAGCTTCTATATATTTCTGTCGCCTTAAATGGAGCTGTTCACTTTACTCTAGATGTCTTATTCAGTAGCTGCAATGTACATCGTCATTTTTTTTTCTTTCTCCAAATTTAAATTGAAATCATAACATTTTCCTATTTGAAGTATTAGTAAAGCTTCGTCATGAACAAAAGTGTTACTTGATTTTAGCACGAGTCATTAGAAGGTGGTTTTGGCCTTTGTAAATCTGTACATTTCACTTTGATTATCCATCCCGAGCGACATTAAAACACTGCTGACATGTTTTACAGCTCTGTTTGCATTTTCGTTCTGCTGACTACTTTTCTCAAAACCTGATCTTTCTGACAGATGACACCCGGATGTCTACCTTGAGTGACAGGTGACACAAGTTTGATGCAGCGTGTAGCATTGTGTGCAGGGGGGGCATTGGCAGGGCCGTGCTTCTATGACTCTTTATTGCTACTGCACTCACTAATCTGGATCGCTGGCAGGCGGACAGGCGGCTGGGTGGCTGGTTTGTTCTACAAGCAGCACAGCGAGCACAAGCCAATTAGTCCAAGTTTAACAAGGAGAGCTGAAGCCAGGTAGGCAGCTCTCACAGTGATCTGCTCTGTTAATCCTCTGCTGTAAAGTTCATAATGATTTGCTGTGTTATTACAGGCTTCATAAAAAACAAAGACTTGAATTCATCCCAAAAAGAAAAATGTTTGTTTTTTTCTTCCCTTTAAGTGTTATTCGTTTTACCGTGCCATTATTCACACATTGATGCCTGAAGCACTTCTTGAGTCCCGGTTTGAAACGAGTACAAAAGCACACTCCATTATTGTCGAATTGGCAGTGCAAAAAGAAAACTTGTTTGATTTTTAATAGCGTCCATCGATATGCCTTTAGGGAAATGGTTTGCTCATTTCTATTGATAGGTCAAAGGTCAGAGGCGGACACACAAAGGCAATCAAGGTTTTGCTTAAGGACACTTTCAGACACTGAATTTGTTATCGGTAAAGTAAATCAAATCGAGTTAATATGAAGACAAATGATTTTTAGAAGATTCAAATCAAATTCGTAATTATTCTTTTGTTTATTCGTCACTTTACTTTACAAAATACATTTTAATTACAGGATATAAGAGTTAGTTAAAGTGCTCTTAGACTCAGTCCCAAACTTGGATAAATATAGCAACAATGTTCAGACGTCATCAGCAAAAGCAATATGCGTGATTAAGCTGATGAACAAAAAACAAGGAAAAGGGGAAGACATCTGTTTAAGAATTTGAGGCACAACTTCTTGAAATGAACATGTTATTTCATTTTACACTGGGCGAATAATCAAAGCAGCAACACAAGTCACCTTTCCTTGATGCCCGACTGACTGTATTGAGAAAAATGATAAGTCGGCTGCAGAGATACAGTGTGCAATCGATACACGCAAATGCACTAGCGGTGTCTTGTGCTGAGGGGGGCACAGACACATAGATACATGGAAGGGGGGGTTGAAGATTAGCTTATTTTCCAAGCAGGAGGGAGTTTGATGATCCGGCTTATGGTGTAATTGACGAATGAGAGGAAACCTGAGAGAGCCATGATGAGACGGGGGCCGTGGAGAGAGAGAAACAATATGCAGAGGATAGAAAGTATTGGACATTCGACACAAGTCTGCCCCACACTACAGCCATTAGTCTAATTCTCGGACTTTCTCTTGTTGCCGAGTTTAACAGTATTACCAGAGGCTGCCTGCTCCAATGCAATCAAACCATTAAACACTGCTGCACTGATTTCCATGGAGTGATTTCCTTCCAATAGAAAATGACTGGACGTGAGCTACTCCTCTTTCCTGCCATCGATAAAAAGAACAAGCCAGAATGCAAGCATGGATAGAGGAATTGACACAAAGTTTGAGATTATTTGCTTGTTATTTTAAGTCAGTCACATTTCGAACAGCGCTGAGGGGGAACAGAACCAGTAATGACATCTAAAGCATTCAATTGATAGAAGGATTTTTTAAAGATTTAAAATTACTGGACTAAAAAGCAAAAGCAAAATGTAAAGGCCTGTGCTTCCACAAAAACTGATTTCTAAACAAGACAAACAAATTTACCATCCATTTAATTTAAGAACAATTGCCAAGACAAAGCAAAGAAATATTGAATTTTCCGAAAACGCACCTGCTCATAAATAATATGCTCTGACTCAAAGTAACGACGTGTGAAAAGTTGAGCGTGCGCGCAAACATATTGGACAGATCAATCAAACGTGTCCTTTTGTGGCAGACAGGCAGCAATTTTCAAACGAAAACAGTTTGAGAAGAAAAAGACGGCGGGCGCAACAATATCCATCCATTAAAAATATGATTGCATCCGGCTTTTCAGACACTTAATTGTTTAGATTGAACAACAAGTCAAAGTTTGGAAGGGAAGCAGCGCGCGCCACTCCCTCTGCGCAAAGCCACATTTTATCGGCCACACGTTCTTTTCAATTAACCGCATGCGTAATGTGCGTAAGTGGTGTTTATTAGTGCTACAAAATTATACATTCATAGGCGCAAGGGGGTTGTTCAGGAGAGGAGAGACGGTCTCGAGAAAGTATGGGGACTTTTTGGGTCTTTAAAGGCGAAGGAAGAAAGCCAGGGCAATAGAACAAAAATGTACACAATAAATAAAGTAAACAACGCGCTTTTAATACGACACTTTTTCAACAGTTATGGAGTAATTGAAGGCAGGCATTTAGAAATGTTTGAACATGTAGAGAAGTGAGAGCAGTGCAGCAACGAGGCCTACATTTTTCATTATTTTGATTTATTTTACTTTGATACGCAACATATTTTTTTCCTTTTACGCATGAACTTCTGTGTCAAGTAAAGTCATAAAAACGAAAAGAAGAGTAGAAACTAAAGATAATTACAATTAATTAAGCAAATGTTTCCCTTTTTTTCTTTCAACAATGTGTCGTTTTTTTTCATATTAAATCAGCATTAACCATCCACGCGCAAAATCGATCCCGCGCAGTCAGAGGCGCAAAATGGACATTAATTTGAGTTCACTTCTTCCTGCGCAAAAACGAGCAAAGAGCCAGATCAATGGCGCGCAATAACAGCTGACTGCTGAGAGAGGCGAAAGAAAAGGCGAGCATAATGGGAAACAGTGACAAATGAATCATCTTTTGCTACTTTTACACTAACCTCAACACTTGTACTCATTTTTAAAGCGTAGATTCTACTGCTATTGGGCCACAGGGACAGTGCACATACTCAATTATGAGTTGTTGTTGTTTTTTTTCTTTTTTTTTTAATCTTAAATTAAAATAAATGTTAATAGCATTTTAAATCAAAATATTATTGAGTGTTTTTTTATTATATGTTTTATCGTTAAATTATGACCATTTGGTTTGTCATTTTGGAGTCTCAGTGCGCACAGCACAAATGTAGGCCCATTTAAAACTGCCTATAAAACCACTCTTCCACAAAAACAATAAAAATAAATAATATAACTGAAAGAATGAGTTGAATGCACGTAAGAGTCTGAGTGAAATACAAGTTATCATTCAATTAAAAATGTAACGGGTTAAAAAATATATAAATAGGCCTAAATATAAATCATAATTACAACAAATAAATTATGAGTTAGAAAAAAGCATGAAGAAATTAGTTGATCAATTCTTCACAATAAAACAATTAAGCCTTGGTAGCGTTTAAAATATGAAAAGTGTTACGTCGAATATACACAATATTAAAATGATGCTAATTGTTAAATGAAAATGCCTAAAGAACCAACCTTTTATATGACACTCTCGCAATTCAATTAGTCCTTTCTCTTTTTGGTGAGAGCTCGATGCGACCTTTCAGTGTCAAAGACACGCCTAATTCCTGTAATTAGTGCTAAACATTTTATTCTAATCCACCGAGAAAATTCAACGCATCAGCAGCGCCACAGAGCATTATTCGACGTGCATATGGTGTTGTTTTAGAGTGTTACAATATATGTGTCAGTAACGCCTCTCTGTGTGCTCGTTTTCCACGCTCAAAGGATAATTATTGCTCACTAATGTGTTTGGTTGGAAAATAAAAAGCCTTGGCGCTCGTTAGAAAACTGTTCCGTCTGATCTGACCGTCAATAAAATCAATGTGAAAAGATCCATCACGCTGGGATCAGTGCGTTCATAAGGCAACTTTCTGATTTTTAAGGAACTATAATTCACTGCGTTCAATGACCCGCTTCAGTCGCACTTTCCTCTAAAAGAGCGTTTTATGCGCAATTTATCGGCGGCGCGGTGTAAAGTCTGGAACAGTTCCTCAATTTCTCAAAAGAGTTCGTGTAAATGTACCGCCAGCAGCTAACTTTCTCTGCCATGTGACTTTTGCATTAAATTTAAAGGATTGACATCTAATCTGACCATAAAACGAAACAGTCCAATGTGCAAGTGTTTTTTTTTTTTGTTTTTTTTTTTTTTTTTTTTGTGTGTATTGCTGAATAAGGAAAAATAATTATTAGATTATCGTTTCCTCAAAGTGGTCAAATTCTTTAAATAAATGTAAGACTAAAACTCCATTAAGCGCGTGCATCTCTAACCTATCAAACCAAGATGGGTAATTAAAAACCCCACCGTGGGTCCGAGGTCTGTCCCCCTTGAAGCCGCGTTTGGCTCGCGCTGTTCGGGCACGAGGCAGGCAGCAGGCCCCCGGGACCAGCCGTGGCCCGGCGCTCGTGCTTCTGCCGGGATGCTAATGAAAGTGGTCCCCGAGTTAACAGGTGTTTCCCGGCTGTGTGTGGGCCTGGTGCTGTGTGCGCGCGCCTGTGTCATCGTGATGAGCAGACACACGCGCACCACAGCCTTTACCATAATAGAATCAGGCTCGGAGGAAAACTAATCTCACTGGTCCCACGTTTATGTTTTATTTACATTTTTTTCTACACGTGTGTAACAATATTTTCACCTCTGGGTGACTAATTGTTGCCTTAATATGTGATTCTTACTGAAATGCTGGCCCAACACTAAACAAAGGGTAAATGTGAGACTGAGGAGCTCTCTTCCTTTAAAAACTGCACTTTGATACAACTGAAAGCGTCAGGCCCGCAAACCAACAGATGGTGATGCTGAAAGCGAATTAGTGTTTTAATAATCTTTGTGTGTTTTAAATGTTTGTTAATAATGCAAAAGAAATCACTCATTTTGAGAAAATCCTTCTCCTAATTTTAAGAAAACTTTTATGGTTTATTTTCATAATCAGTGACAATAAATCTAAATCCTGAATAACGTCTTTAAATGATTAAGTTAGGATGATGTTCTTGAGTTTGACACATCACAACATCACCGTGATGTTAAGTTAACTTTGACCAAGTTGACGCGCAATAACAAACTGATAAACAAGAAGTGCGGTGTAAAAACCTGTGTCCAAGTAAAGCATTACGCGTGGAAATGCCAAAGCGCGCACCGCCTCTAGATCAGAAAGTTTTCCGTCGGGCTCACAGCGCTCGAAAGTAACGACATAAACTCGTGTGAGATCGTGAGCACGAAACAAAACAACACCAAAAGTCTCTGAGAAAGTGGGACTCACCGCGCCGAGGGGCAATCCGCGTCTTCTGCTGACGACTCCTGTTTCCGGCTTCCTATTTTATCCTCACGAGCAAACTTTGGCTGTCGAGAGCGGACAGCTGCCTGCAGATAACGGGTCACTTTCCGCCACAAAGATTTGAGAACAAGCGGCGAAGTGCAGTACTTTCACGAGAAACAACTAACGCACGCTCGGTATAGCAGTGCGCGATTCTCCGCTGCCACACAGAGAAGGGCGGTCAGAGGAGGAGCGGAGCCGCGAGGGGAGCGCACGGCTGGGAGACGATGGGCTGCCACAGCGCGGTGTGAGGGAGGGGTGGGGGTCTGCTCTACAGCGACGTGTGTGAAGCTGAGGCTGAGCGTGTGGGGGAGGACGCGGAGGAGGGGGACAGGAGGGAGGGGTGTCCAGGGTCCAGAGCGCGCGCTCCGAGCGAGGCGCAGTGCTGCCGCGCAGCGCTGGGCACCTTTCACAGCCGAGCCACGGGCGCGGGGCAGTTATTCACAGAACCCGCACTAAAACACCAGGATAAACTATTGGAAACACGTTTCAAACTTTGCTCGTGTCCGCACTCTGCGACTTGGTCAAAACACTTTAAACTCGTGCTGTATAAAAACTTTTTGGACTATGAACTAAAAATGTCTCTAAAGAATTCAAACACTTTAAATATAGTGGCTAGTGTGGGTCCATACACATTTATTTTAATAATAGAACATGGTATTTTGTGTTTATTTCAGACTCCGTCACATCGAGCCGCAGTCTGTGTTCCCTTGGGTGATCTCCACTGCTTTGTGCGCAAAGTGAATGAATTATCCCCTCCTCTCTCTCTCTCTCTCCCACGCCGCTCCTTCGCTCTCAGCCGCTGGAGAGTCTTGTGTACCGTGAAGCCAATGAAGTCCACCTCCCACAAAAAGAGGTGGACTATACCACACTGCCTTATAAAGTGCGCTACACAGTTAGTGACTGAAGGAAGTTCACTTCATGCAGATGTCTGCGACAAAGAAGCCTGCATAAATCAAGAAGAACAACTTAGAAGACTGTCTGTTCACAATTAAGATAAACTTCTACAAATGACTGTTATCACACATCTCCCCTTTCTTCCAAGCAAACTTTAACCCACTTATACAATATATTTAATGTGACGTATAGTTCGTCTTTCACAAATGTGCAATCAAGAAATCCGTCTTTTTCACTTAATCACGTTTGAAACAATGCAACAAAAGGGCCGGTAAAAATGTGCATCCCTTGTCTGTGAATCAGAAGCGCTGCAGAGACAGTCAAAGCTCCGTCTATTGTGCTAAACGAGCCAACCCCCCCTGCTGGCCACAAGAGGAACTGCTTGAATTGAATTGCATTAATATGAATCATTTTAAGCCTTCAATTTGGTATAACATATATGGAAAATATATTTCAGTGTTTCAAAGCTTTAATTTTCTTTTTTTTTTCCTTTTTCAAATTGATTTGGTTAGCTGCTGATTCTGGATCAAAACACATAACATAACAAAACTACTGAAAGATAGTTTATTCAAGACGTGAGTGGCTCTAGATCCCCTTTGATGCTCTTCTCTGATGGTTGGAGTAACAACAGTGTGGGAACAGTGTGAGTGTGTGTGGTCTGCGTGGCCATAAGGGTCTGTAGCTGCAGTAGCTGAGCCATTAGTGCAGTGTTGTCTTGCTAATGGGCTCAGTTTGCTGTCAATGGGCTGCCTGAGGAAGAAGACCATCCATGTATTAGACCCCTCCCATTCAAAGTCTAATGTCAGAATTTAGTCCTGCCCCCTGATGTTTACAAAAGCTGTGTGTATTGACTTTGTTAGGTACTTTGATGGCACCTGTTTTACAGTGCAGGCTTCAGCAACCCTTTAGTCTCCTCATATATCAAGTAAAGAAGTAACTAAACACAAATCCTCACATTTTTGTGTTTTTTGAGTAATTGTACTTTTTTTGTAAATTTTTAAACCTGTACTTGTGATTGAGTATAATAAGCCATGTAATTGTAAGTTACTGAGTACAGAACAAGTCCCATTTGTCCCAATCAACAGTGGTCTCACCTCTGTCTCGACAAACACAAAAAAGCACTGTATTGCCTGATTGGCCAGAGCTCAGTGAATGGGTAGATCTATAAATCAATAAAAAACTTTAAACTGTTTTATTAATCAAGTTTTATATAAAAGACTGCTCAAAATCCTCTTAAAATTGCTTAAATAGTAAAACGCACTCTAGTAACAAGCCAAACCAAGTTGAGTTCTTGAGGTTTTCCTGGAGAACTGGGGGATCTCATTTTTGCATGTAAAGCGATACAATATCCAGCTGTCAGTTATTTAAAGGTCTTGTGATAATATATGTACTGACATTGTTTTGCTGCATACTGCATAATTGAACATGGCAGTCCTAATCAAGAGCCAACTGACAGAGGAGGCCAAGACCTGCTTTAACCTCGTGCTGGAGATTCACTCACACTTGGCTAACTATAGTAACTCTAAAAACGAATGCCCCTATTCTATGTGTCATCATGTCTTGTTGAAATATATGAAAATTCCCCTATTTCATAATCACATCATTTTTATTCTGAGTGCCGCTGGAGTTTTGGGTGCACATTAAAACCTGACTGCTGCTCTTCAGTGAACAGAATGATGCAGTGCTGAGGAAGAGACGGTGTGGACTGTTTGCACTGGAGGTTAAACGGACAATACACTCAAACTCACATCATTCAAAAAAGTAAAGTCCATGGGCGCTCCATTGCACCTGCTCCCAAAATTAGTTCTAGGTTGCATTGGAAAAACATTTATTACATCTCATCTCTCAGATATGTTATGCAAAAGAAGTTGTGCAGCCTTATAGCATGAACGCTTAATTTGAACTTAAATGTTACACATCAAAAGTTTAAGACCAGTTGAAAAAATGGCCAAAGTCACATTTTGCATGGTTGGATCGTAACAAGGTTCCCAGTAGAGCTCCAATAAACAACAAGAAATGAGAGTGAAACAAAAAAAGTTTGAGTAAACATTTTATCGAAAACAACTGTTAAACTGAAACAGGCTGTTCTGCAGATAATCAAAAGTTTAGGACCACAACTGAAAAAACGACCCTGAAACCCCCTCAAAACAGAAATCAAAGTCCCAAACATGAACTCAGTAATAAGTTCACCTCAAAAATTGGTTATGGCATGCTTGATGCAAGCGGTTCCAGGAGGTGAGAAGGAACATTTCTCCAAGTGGTGAAGACAGCCTCATGAACTGCCTGGAACTGTGGTTCATTTTTGTAAACTTCCCTTGCAAAAGAGTGATAAACTTCTCCGGGAAGAAGAACCGGAAACCCAGTGGTTACCACAGAAGGGGGCCCTCAATCATGTGGGATGACTTTCTTCCACCATTCAATGTCCCAATGTTTGGTGCTCTCTAGCAGTTCTGTGGGGTTCAAGGATACATTTGTTTTTGAAGCCCTTCAGTCACAGATGCCGTCTGATGGTTATTGGACCACCAGTAATGGCTTTAATTTGGGTTCATTTGAGGATCACTAGTGTCTTGATGGACAGCCAATCGGATTCTCCGACTCAGTGCTGTTGTAATTTTTTTGGGTCTTATAGTTGACTTTTTGGTTCCATAACCCTCAGGATCTTCAGAAATTCAAAATTACTGTCTTACTACATCCCAGCATTGATGGCGTGCTGTGAGAGGCCCTGCTTATGCAGTTTAACAACCTGATCATGTTCAAAAAAGGACTTTTTTTGTCTGTATAATGTTTACTCAAACTTTTTTTGTCTCACTCCCATTTCTTGTTGCATATTGAAGCTCTGCTTAGAACCTTGTTAAAATCCAACCATGCAAAATGTGACTTTTGCCATTTATTCACCTGGTCTTCTGATAGGGACTGGATGTTCTGTTTCAATTCTGTTTAAATCATATGCATGTATGAATGTTACTTGAAAGCAGTTTTGTAGTCGACTAAACCCAAAAAAACCAACCCACAATTACAAATTTTTATACCGAGAACCACCAGTAAATAAGCCATGAAATCATCTGTACAAAAAGGTAGATTACGCTCACATTTTACTCCCAAATCTCAAGATAACTTCGTCCATATAAATCCTTTTAATCTTAATTAAATAATTAGTCAACAAAATTCCCTTCAACCAAAACACCACCGACCAATTGTTTGACCAAAGGTCTGCAGCCCTATATTTGAAAGGTGCATCAAGAATGAGACCATTTTTTCCCCCAGTAGTTTTTCATATACCTTTTCTTTCCAAGAGGCCAAAAAGAGCAGTTCTTGTCACACGGGATCTAATTCCTTAAACAAACAGATTGAAAGTGATTTAAAGCTAATCCGGACAGGCGCTGGTCATTCCTATCATTCCTTTAATAATTTACGAGCGCTGGAATTTATAGCAGTGACTTCCCATTCATGCATGCAGCCAAATCCATATGTAATATAATGAGATTTTAGCACAGCGGGATTATAAATTACACTGTGATTTGTCCCCTCTGTTTTGTCAGCCCCTGAGCGTGTGTGTATGTGTAGCTCGGGGACATGGCTGGCATTTGGCTGCTGCGATGCTCTAATTGCTGACGTACACACAGATAGATGGGACCTGATGTTTGGTGTCGCCAGTGCAGGACGGGAGGGAGGAGCGGGAACAGAGGGTGCAAGTCAAAAGAGGGTGACACGCGGGGGAGCGATCTGGGAGGATAGATTCACACCAAATGCCATCATAGAAAATATTTGGCTTCACTTAATTGCGCTGTAAACAGGACTAACCCGCAGACTAAATAGGGTTAAAAAGAAATAGGGACAGTCTGGAAGTGTTAAGCAAGACATAGGCTACATACAACTAATAATGCTTGAGGAAAAATAAACACTAAAGCCACAACAATTACCAGAATTAAACCAAGAGGGCGAAACAAGGATTTAATACAGATAAAAAAGCAAGATCTAAAATATAAAGTACTTGACCAGAATTTATCGGGACTAAACGTGGACTAAACATGGACTAAATTAAACCTGGTACCTAATCTTCAAACCACAAAAGGAGGAAATCTAACTTGTCCCTTGCTCTCACAAACACTTTGTCACATCGTTGCATATACATTTTCGGGCATGTGCATGGCTTTAGAGTAGGCTTTTCACACAGTGAACTGGAACTGGGGCGGACCACCGAAGCGTAGTCAATCCTAGTGCTGCTTACGACTTTTACTTCCAGGTTTACTTCTGGGTTTGAGACAGTACACAGTGGTCTGATTCCGTCACAAAATGCCGCTTTTATAACACTCTATAGGGAGGAAAAAGAACATTTTCTCATGTACAAGAATAAAGCTGATAACCCAATTTAAAGGACTAAACCAGAACTGTAAATGTGTCAAAAGAAAGAACCCAAATGAAGGACTTAATAGCATTTAACCAGGACATAACCTGAATTAAACACTTGAGAACGCGGTCAACAAAAAGTGAAAAAAGCCGTAGAAGTAACTAAATTGAACTACAACTGCAGAAGATGTTCTATACCCCAACAGCTGAGTGTAGCACATATTGAGAATCACAGAGATCGCAGGTGCACCGCAGTAGTGAATGGATAGATGGAGAGGAGGACCAATATTGTCTTGTACCAGGAGCTGAGCGGTTAACCACTGATGGAGCCCCGTACAGCAGACACACACACTCCCAGTCGTCTCCGCTGCTCACATTTGTTGCTCCAGGGAGCTGTTGGAAAATGAAGAATTACATGGGCCTGATCAGATTACATTACAGAACAAGTGATTACATGCATTTGACTCTTGTACAAAAGAAGGAAAAATGAGACGAGGGGGAGGAAACATACATGATCTGATTAATTATGTAATTATGTGGATTTGTTCTGGCTATGATACATGGCTAACATTTTAGAGAAGGTACACGGGTAATTTCATCAATTCCTCACTATTTGCCTTCGAAACTGGAAATAAATGTGGAGTATGTCCCGGTCATGGCTCACTCAAGAGGTTACATTGTTATTACATACAATCCCATTTTTTCTTAAATCAAACCACAATTTTATCTCTGTCCGTAATTATTCAATTATGCTCATTTGTAAGATATGTCCCATCTTTTGACTGGGAGTGTATTTTGAAAAAGAACTCAAGTACATAGATAGGAACCTTTAAATACTATAAGCCATATTCAAAAGGATAGTTTGCTTAGGGCTTGGTCACAATTAACCCCAAACCAGAAGCTTGTCGGTTTGATCCAGTGCAACGTACTTTGTCCATCTTGGTGCTAATGAATGTTTGTGTGATTGGTGCGAGTTGGAAATATGGAAGCACAGATTGGCTGCTTTCCTTCTAGTAGCTTCTTCTTGTATTTCCTAGGGCAGTAAAGAGACAATGAAGAGGAAAAATTCAGCTTGTGTACCTGTCATGGGGGAGACCAGGGCTCCATTTGCAGAGGGCCATTTTCATGCTGGTTCCAAGCCATGATAAAAGTTAAGGAATGTAGCTTAAAGAGAATCTAGAAGAAGAATAAAACATAGCTATAAAATGCAGAATATGCAAAGACATTTTCTTTGGCAAAGGTTAAAGGTATAAATTAAACAAGCATGTAATTGCTTTTCACTGTTTTAAAAAGTTCCCTTCAAACAACTGCATGTTTTTTTTACCTTTCTGTCTCTTCTTGTATTATTTGTGTTTTTGTCTGTCCTGATCTGTGAAGTCTTTGTGTGTAATGAAAAGCATGTAAGTGTTATGTTATCTCAATGAAGACAAGCAGATGATGTCACCACGGCAAGTTACAGGTCAGATCTGTGGAGAGGCAACCCCACAGTAAGAATATCCATTTTTCAAGGTATTTTAAGCAACAAAAGCATTATCACTGAAAAAAATAAATGCACTGGATTTGCTTCATTCACTAAAACAAAACCTTCCAGCCAAAGCAATAACATCTACACCATACCCTACACCAGAAAAGTTACATAGTGCAGCTTTAACAACAAACCTACAACACAAAGAATCAATGTAAAAAACTACAACTCTCTGTAAAACCCACAGAAGCCACACGTTTAAATATTTCCCTGCCTGTGTGAGCGATCAGAGTGCGTTTCCTATCCCCGTCATCTTCAAACAACCACGGGGCAAAGACTTGTTATTTGCTGTGAGCTGTCTGCACGGTTTGGCTTTTTGATTAGAGAGCGACAGAAAGACAGAGAGAGGGAGGCAGAGAGACGGAGCCGGCGAGCCAGTGAAGAGAGAGACAGCCTTGAGGCACATGTCAACCAATGTCACAGATAATCACACATTGTCTTAAAATAGCTTTGAAAACTACAGCATCGGGGGCAAAACCGCGCCAGGGACATGTTGAGAGGCAGGGATGCATCAGAGCACATGTAAGTGTAATTAAAGAACAGATAAACTTAATTTCTGACAAGTGCCTCTGGTT
The DNA here is from genome assembly GCA_019453435.1 of Rhinogobius similis. NCBI lineage: Eukaryota > Metazoa > Chordata > Actinopteri > Gobiiformes > Gobiidae > Rhinogobius > Rhinogobius similis. The sequence goes on along the minus strand of CM033632.1, from coordinate 18,608,524 downwards.
ACATTTATCAAGGGCGATGGATACAAAATTTTGTATTTGTGAAATGGGCAAAGTATAAGATCGGGGGAGGGTTTTTGAGAGCAACAAGGAACAAAGAAAGGTGAATCCATTTATCAATATATACAAACGATGCAAAAAAGGAAGTAGCCAAACTTGGGATTCAGATATAGATCTCTTCTGTTTTGGCCCAAGGCATTTCGATATTTAAAAATTCTGTGTCTGTATCTTTCTTTTTGACACTAAATGATGATTAATTAATTTCAGGAATAAGCAAGACCAACTGCTTCAATGTTATATTCTTGACCTATTTGCATTCCTGAAATACAGTATATACAGTACACACTTTTAATCTGCTCTTAGTAAGTTAACAGATTGACAGAAAAAATAAAGAATAGTCAGTTAGGTGTTGATAGTAAAGTCACCACAGTCTTTCCAAATAAAACCAGTCCATTTCAAGTCCACATAACCACTGTAACAGTTGCTGGTGGAAATGCCTCTCCCCATCACAACTGAGTCATAATCATTTAAACGCTCCGCTGTAAAGCTATGGAGAATAAGAAGTGACCTTGACATGAAGTCCTCAATCGGACCATTTTCCCCCATTGTGTTTCAAAGTGATTCTTCTAATCGTTTGGTTTTACACCAGATGCCTCTCCGTTATTAAAGGCTAGTGGCTGCAGTGGTTAAAAATGGCTAAAACAGTACAGCACCAGGAAAACATTTGTGCTCATGTTTTGTTTATAAAGTTTAAATGGAAAAGTAAGAAATGTTTTCAGCTAATTACAGTGTATGAGTGTGCTGCAGGTGCAGGTGTCACCTGTCAGTTTGAGCACTTTTCAGTCTGACGGGATAAACAGCCCATAGTTTATATATGATTTCCTCCTCTCCACTACTGCACACCAAGGCTAGTATTTAAGCTAAAAATAATGTTTATTCTTGCGAACGTTTAATGGTCCGTCAAATGGGATAACAAGGACGGCTGATTTGTGGGCCGCTCTCTGCAATTACCCATTGCTCCCACTTCCTGCCTGTTAAACAGCCCATTGATTTTATGCTGAATATTATTGTGCCATATTCCTCTGGAGTGCTTTGATAGAGATATGAAGTGATTGGACTCAGACACACGGCAAAGATGAAGACTGAAATGTTTTTCATCACTGATGTCCATCTCTCAGACAGCCAAGTAGTAAAATTGTGTATTTATGTCATTATACTGAATAGCGTAGATATGTTTAAGCTTTTTGTGTAGTGAGTGAGTGAGTGTTGGCAATAATCTACGAACATAATGTTGACATGTAAATACACAGAATCATAGTTTACTTATATAACAAAGTTAAGATAAGATCATGTTTATTTGTCTGACAATATAGAATTTCAGATCATAAATACATTGATGATTTTTTTCCTTTTGATAATTATTTTTTTTTTAATGCATAGTGCAGGTTTGGGGCAGTCGCCACCATTTCAATGGAGAGGCTTTTCCATGACTTTTCACTGACTAAAAGCAGGCAGAGGCTGTTATTAATCTAAGCTCAAAATTCAAAATGACCTGCCTCCCAGCACCACAGCTGATAAATATTGGAGCTGTTCTGATATTTCAGCAGATCCAAATTTAGTGTGTTTATATTGCTTTACAGTAGTGACCAGAGATTATATGGTGCAAGTGATTGTTACATGACTGTCAAAAAAACGATTGCTGTCACAATACAATGCGACACAATACAATACATTATTTTTAAGTCTGTCTTTGTCTGAGAACAGCGTGAGCGTGTGCAGTTTGGTGATGCAGACTCTAAAGAGGGAAGATTACAGAGAAGAAGTCAAGTGACAAATTCAAGTGGCCAGAAGAAATCTCAATTCATTTAGGCCCAGTGAGCAGCAGAGCAGCTGTCAGAGCGAGAGGGAGGACTGGGAGGGCTCACCCCCATGTGACAGATGCATTAGAGACAAGTGCAACAGTTCATTTTGTCTGTCTGTGCAAGAGAGACAAGCATAGTCACTGGTCAAGAGTTACAGCCGGGTGCAAACAAAGGACAATGTAGTGTGGCAGATACTTCTTGATCATTTTCAACATCACCACAACATTGTATTAACACTGCTGCTACAAACTTGTACCAGCGACATTTAAGGATGGGTCAAATGCAAGGGTCTAAGGTGAACTCCACAGGGACAGATCCTGAGCTTCTTAGTGTTTGTAACAATGAGTTAATAATGGGTCATAAGTTACATTTCAAATTGTGTTACTGATAAATGTTTAATAAGGGTGCTTGTAAAAAGGTGTCAGGAAAGCAACTGTCTAAATGACACTGAATTTCCAGATGTTCATTGGTCATCTACTGCACAATTCTTCAAAAGTTCAGTAACTGCATATTTTGTCCAAATTAAATTGAATCCATTAATTAATCATCCATTTTATTTGGTGATGTTTTATGGGTCTATACTCTGTTCCATTTCTGAGATGTTTTCAGTGTTTTCTATGCAACAATATATTTGTAAGTGATACAAAAGAAAAAGACTGCAACACTGAATGTTCTAACTGACGAAATTCAAACGCACATCGCTACTGCACTTTTCCACCTCTTTACTGGCAGATATTTTTTGCCAAACACTGAAACAGGACACAACACAGCCTTGTCAAAATGTTTAAACACACACTCAGAAAACATACACACCTCTGACAAAAAAAACTTTAAAGCCATTTTCCCCAGTTTAACAGTCACTGCTTTGAATGCATGCATTCATTGATTAATTTGAAAGGTAATACATTGTTATTTAGATTTATCAATACACAAAGGAATAATCTACTTTTTATGATGCCCCATATTGACAAGCAATAAGTTCATTCAGTGCATATTGATCTTTACATACATTTATGGCATTCATATTGAATAGGAATGAACTCATTGTATAATCCATAATCCAGCGTCATAATAATAATAATGGTAAAATAACATCAGCATCCCCTTTAATGGAAATGGCACTGTGTATGGCTAAATCAATATTCGTGTATATGTTTTGTAAAAAGCAATTACTCGTAGTGAAATTGCGTCAGTCTGTGTGGTGCAAACATTTTGATTTCTCAAGGTGATGTGAGGACGTTTTAGTTAACTTCTGTGGCGACGCTGCACAGTGCTGACATGTCCTTGTGCAGGCATCTCAAGCATGATGTTAATAACAATAATTAGCTCCTAAGTGTTTGTAGAAGAGGGGCGGGGGGCAGACATGAATATTCTCCCATTGTGTGCGTGTCTTAGACAAATGGTTTCCCCACATCTGTTTAAAAGAACAAATTAGCCCTAATTGCTTGTAAAGGTTTTTGAATTGAAGTCGGTTTTTTGGGGTGTTGATGAAATATGTTGTGTTTAAAGCTAAGTTATATGCACAAATAGAGAGCATTTAATATAACATCAATAGGGTAATTTTGTGAACATTTATAAAGAAGAAGATACAATTACTTCATAATGAAAATTACAGATTTAACATCAACCAATAACAACATCATTACAATCATGCATGGCCTAAGATTAAAACTAAATGCACTGAGTTAATTGTTTACATCTCTAAATGTCATTAAGAAAGATGGAAAGACAATTGCCGTTTTCTGTTCTTTAAACATAGCAAAATAGCAATATATTTGTTCCTTTTTTTCATCAAGATTGAGAGGTTTATGAAAAATAAAACTAAGGGTATTCTGATGTTTGAATCCAGAGCATTGGAATAGTATTGAACATTTCATCAATGAACACATGGAATGAATCTATACCTCACTTAAAACAATCAGTGAAGGTTTTACTGTGAAGTGAGACAGACTTTCCCTTCACTTTTCATTAGTGTTACAGTCCATCTTTCCCAGTGTTTAAATATCTGATAAATTATTATTAATAACAGGATAATTTCTACAGATTAACCCCATTCCAGCTTCATCTACATTCCCCTGGCCTTTGGGAAATTGATCTGAGGAAAAGATTGATGGAGGTCCATTCATTTTAAAACATTTGTCCTTGTCAAGTTTTGTTCTTGTATTGTTAGAGCTACATACATTTAGACTTATGTTTAATGATGAACCTAAAGCATTTCAGCTTTAAATGTTCACTACACCTTGTATGCTAAAGTAGCATACAAGAAGTAATAGTAGTAGTAGTGAAGTGAATCTATTGGATGTAATAAAGATATGGCTAAATTGTCAGTAAAAGCAGACATGGTCTAATTGTTTTGAGCTGTAGGTTGTTAAAACACATTGTGTTCCTTCAAAAGGCACATTTAACTGTATGCAGTCACCATCTTGACAAACAGATTAGCTTTAGAAATTGTGATGCTGTGATGTTTCCCCATGTCAGTGGCGAGAATGTGCCAGAGAAAAGCTATCTACTAAAGGGGAAATACCGGGGGTATGTTCTCTGCATTGAATACACTGAGTATAGTCAGCATTAATCAAACCTCTTCTTTGATGTTTGGAAGGGCAGACAAATTCCTTATAATTATCCACCTCAAAGCCTTATGGGATTTGGAGTTCCTAACCAGCAGCTATAGCAGTAAAATGTTGACCAAGTAGATATCAGTTAGTGACCTCCATGACCAAGAGGTCAGTAAAGGGGGCCCTCCATTTCCTTCTATGGGCTCGTACTGAGCTCCACACAAACATAAGCAGATGGTGATGTGTGGCAGTGAGAGCATCCTTATTTATTGTTCATGCATTTTTAAACAGCAAAGGTCAAATGACTAAACGGGACTTAACCTAGTGGCAAGTAGACAGGAGAGGAGATATTCAATATATCAATATGTGCCCTGTGCCATTTTAGGTACCCTCAGAGCTGACTTGAGCTCTAGCTTGGGTATTGTCAATGCTTCAAAATACAGAGATAAAGTAATATTAGGTGAATAGGTGAAGGACATATTATTATAACATTATAATTTAAGTACAATACTCTGGAGGAGACCCAGGGATTACAATTTATTTTGTCACTGATCTTGTGTTACAAACAAGTAATCTCAATAATTTGTTCATAAATTTTAAATGGCAAAAATATCACTCTGTCTTACATCACATTGCTCCAGGCAGTGTGACCTTCAATCCTTGACGTTTCCCTCACACAGGTGTATTCTAAATGTGTAATACTGTCTATGGATTGTCTTTTTTGTTTCATGAAAAGCATATGTATAACATTGTTCAGTCACTGTACATTTTGGAAACCATTACGTTTCCCTGCCGCAAACCCAATGAGAGAAATATAACTACCATCAGCCTCTCGCCCCTCCCAGGTTGCTATGGCACTTGAAGTGTGATTAGAACTCAGGCTAACCAACATGGCCGACAATATTGACTTCCTGTCTGGTTCATGCAAACAGGATGTGACAGATTTAATTTGTTTGTCAGCCCACCTTAATTTAAACAGAAGAGTGGAAGTAGCAGAGGGGGAACGACTGAGGCTGGCAACAAGAGGGCTATATTCACCTAAGTACAATCTGTTATAAGATACAGCAAGATACAGGACGTATTACCTTTGGTTAATCGAAAATGTAAAACAAAACAAAAAACAACAAACAAGTGGACAACAATGTGGACAAGATAAACATAAATTGCAAGTACAGGATATTGAGACACTTGTAAACAATACCATGAGGGTGAGGTGGACAGTACTCGAGTGCGCCTGGTGTAATGGCAGTAGAATGTGTGAATGTGACAGTGAATACAGACGGCTCCATTACACTCTAAATCATTGATTGTTTCCCCTCACAATCTCCCACAATCCACCTGTCCATCTCCTCTCCTGATATGTACAGTCTCTTCACCTGTAAGACACCAGAGCTAACACACTGACATCAGCTGTTGTTCAGGACTCGCCTGTCATTCAGCGCGTAGCTCTTCTCCTTAATGGGACTTTACAGATAAAAAATATGAAATATGGGGTATCTCAAAATATTCTTAAACCAAGGTGATGTGTAAACGAAACTGTACAGGGTTGTAGTTACAGGTGAATGCAGTAGCAATATCATGATTATAAAAAATCTCAAACTCCATTTCAGTACAACAGAAAAGGCTTGATACCACAATTTTAATTTTAAAAGTCTCATTGAGATTCCGAATCTCTTTTGCAAGTGAGACCAGGCCAAGGCAGCAGCCAACACAATCAACACAGAAAGTCACAAAATATTACAGAGAAAAACACAATACAAAAGTGGTATTTTTCAACACAAGAATAATAATAATGTCATTTGATCTTCAACTAGTTCTGAAATAGATCAAGATCATTCTAAACTATTCAATAATGGTATAATTTTTGGTATAGATACTTGTTTAGATGAGTATCTTGTTTTGTCTTATTATCGATTAGTATGTGGGTATCACATTTTTAACAACTCTAGAGTGCAGTAAGTTTAAAATGTTAAAAAAAAAATACCCTAAGAGAGCAATTGTTTTTGCTCTGCTTCCCAAAGAGGACAACACAAAATTAGAACCCTTTGGTAAACTTCATCTTGTTTTCAGATTAGCCCTTATCCTCCCTTCATTTGAGCTGTGCACCTTTGGTAAATGAGCAAATTGCAAAAAATGGGGCAAAATAAGATAAAAAATCTAGATGGGGTCAAAATGAACCAAAGATAGCACCAGGGTTAAATATATACAAAGTAGAACAATAACATCAAACTTCCATGAATCATTATGATTCACAAATCAACCAAAAAATTGTACTTCTATTTCTTTTATATGTTAGGGATTTGTATAAAATTACAAGAACAAATAGTTAATATGCGGATTTTTGTTGCAAGAGAGCTTGTTCTTGGGTCTCATCACTAAAGTTAACATTTGTGAATTTACATTTTAGATTGCACTAATAAGAATATCACGTAATCAATAGGAAAACCTGGCTCTTGTCCCCTATCTGATAGACTATGAAATCATCACACTGTAGAATCTAACAACCACCAATAATACTGTATGTACCACTCCACACTTCTGTATCAGGTTGAAAAACATTCCCACAAACATTATTTTATAACCCGAGAGCGCGCACCCACCAACACGCTGCCACAGGGCTGTGCTTCTGGTTTGTTACAGAGACGACGAGCATGCACAGCCGATGTATCAGTGTGGAAACAAGGCTTGTCTTGGCAGGGAAAGGGCCAGTGCTGAGGTCGACTGACAGCCCCCCACCACATACACCTCCTCTGGGCTGGAGCAGTGTGAGGAGAGGGGGGCTGTGGTGGTGGTGGGGTGACAGTGTTAAGCAGGCGGCGGTGACAGTGATGTGACACTAGTGAAATAATTATGAGTCCAAAACAGGGCTGACAGGGAGCAGCCCGTGCCCTTCAACTATCTGTCAACTGTCATTAACATAGAGGCCTGATATACCGCCGCAGGACACCGAGGGAGAGAAAGAGAGGGGCGAGGAAGAGATGGGATAAGAATCTGCATGACTACACGGGACAATACGCCCAAAATAACCCAAATCATAGTCAAAAAAGCTGTGGGAATAGTTGAAAGTCTCTTGATCACCGACGAACATTACAAGGTATCAGAACACTACAACTGAAGTCACAATGCCACTCAAAGGAAAGCTGGACTGTAAAAGACCTCAAATAACAACAAAAAGTAACAGTTTGTCGTGATGGATTATGGAATGGCTTAAAAGTATCTCAAAGAGTGTCAAGATTTTCACAAATTGAAAGCACTTTTTAATCAAAATGTGCTCACTAGGTACAAGGTTGAAGAGTCTAAAGGTGTATGACAAATGTTTCAACAATTATTCATCATCAATAATTCTTGTTTAGGGGCTAAAGATTACTTTATATTATGATGATATAGTTTGTTTGTTTGTTTTGTGTGTTTGTTTTTTAATGGGAGCAGATGTGTTTTGTCTGTATGTACAGTGTAAGTAAGAGTTTTTTGAATGAGATTGCTGGGGGCCCCTAAGCACTGTGACTCTGACTTACTGCTCCTGACAGGATGAGGTAAAGGTTGAAGGCTCATGGGTCAAATGAAGGAAGCGGACAAATTTCACAATGAAGTTTCCTAAAGCAATAACCACACTTCTCTTTCAAACATGAAGCAAAACTTCACATTTACATATAATTAGTTTGTTAATTGCTTCTATTAATTTAGCCATACAGTGATCCCTCGTTTATCGCGGGAGTTGCGTTCCAAAAATAACACGCGAAAAGTGAAATCCGTGAAGTAGCCACAGCTTTATTTTTTATTATTTTACAATGCAATACTGAACTATGGAATGAAACCAAAAATCAAAACCTGTTTTAAAGCCCAAAATTAGTTTAAAACAATCATTTTAATATAGTAATACAAGGTTGGAAACAGTCGTATTTCACAGTCCCAGCTGTGCCTCTTCGTCCTGACTCCGCTCCGCTGTAGCCTCTGTCTCTACTGAAGACGCACGACTCTTTCTTTAGTTGTTGGCGCTCTTTCTTTTTCTGAGCAAGAAGATTTTTATAAACGGATATGCCACCTTCGATTATATTTGAGAACTGCAATGAACGACTCGTCAAAGGGTCCCGTTCTTGTGCGTGCGCTGAAGTTCGGTGGATGCACTGTAAAAATAGCCGCACTGTAAAAAAAATCCGTGAAGCAGCGAAGCCGTGAAAGATGAAGCGCGATACAGCGAGGGATCACTGTATATGTAAGCCGTTTTAACAGTAGACACCCTATATTTATCCAAATAGGCACCCGGTTATACACTACTCTGTGCTAACTACAAGAACTCAGGTTCCTCCAAAACTGCACTTTCACATAACAGCCCTTTAAAAGACAAACTATCACTTTACTCAATAAAGCCACTGTCTAGTCTAGTTTGGAGACACTGTTGTCAAATGGCTGATCCCTTGAGCTCTCTTGCTTCTGTAAATGTGTATCAAAGTGTTTCTCTGGTGGCGCTGGATTGATATGTGGATTATCCGCGAGCCCAGGTGAAATATGTTGTGGAACGCCCTGTTATCAAGAGTCAAGGTGTAAAACGCCTCAGTGTGCATAACTCTTCTTAACGGGGAGTAAATCCCTCCTCAAAACAAGAAGACAGTGCATTTCACAACAGTATATTTGGAGATAAATCTGACATGATGCTCTATGAAAGGCTGCAGCACAAGATGAGAGCACTTTGGATTTACGAGGAGCAGGATATCCCAGTGCCTTAGAACGCACAGAACGGCCAACAGCAGAATGACACGCTGAAAACACAAATAAAGAGCCAGGTTTATGATGTGGATGGATGGGAGCCCTGGAAGACACTTGGCTGGGTTTTTATTTGGTCCTGGCTTTGGCCCGAGACACTACATATTTCTGTTTTATGAAGAGACTCAACACCTAAGACAGTGGCTAACACACAAGGATGAACCCTCTCACCTGATGATACAGAAACCAGGGGGAAAAGTCTGAGGCGGAGTGAGTTGTGACAATCTACAGTACAAATGCTTCACAATATAAACCATTTTTGTTCTTTGTTTCTTTACGACAAGGCGTGAAGGGACCCTCTGGGGATACAAGAACACTTAGCAGGGAATACTTGGAATGATTTCAGATACAAAAAGGCAGAAACGTATTCCTCAAAAAAATGTACAATGACTTTGGCAAAAAGATTATTCATTAAAAGCAGAAAAAAGTTTCTTGCTGCAGGTGCTGCACATATTTGGTTGTTACCACCTCACTGTTGAAGGTTCACCTCTCCACCACAGCTCTGCTCCTCTGCTCCTTTCAGTTTAAGTTTTTTGTATTATATAAAATGTAAAAAAAAAACAATATATATGTATGTCGAATCTTTCTGGCACATTAACCAACAAACCAATACGCACTTCTAAATATTCAGGTCTTTTCCACACACAACATTTCGTGTTGATACCATTTTCAAGTTTCAAGTATAAATGAGTTGACATTTAAATGAAATTCTCCTGAAATTAATTATAAATAAGGTATACAAAATTATAATTACCAGTGGACAGTGAAACACCAGCGATCTCGTGAAGATTGATTCTAATTGAACTTTTTGTGTGTCTTGCCTGTACAACATCAAACTATTTAGACAGTGGAGCCGACAGGGGATTGTAAAACAAACTGTTGCAGCTGCTAAAACAGCCATTAGTGCCAAAACTAATTGCAGTCATCTTGTCCATCTTTGACAGTGTTCCCCCAGTGAAAGCCCAGACCAGTCAATCTCTGCTCTGCCTTTCATACTGTATCTCTTTCAATCTCCCTCACACATGCTAATCGGCCCAGCTCATTTGCATCCTAATGATTTCACTTGTACCGATACTTTCATCAGCCCTCGTCCGATTTCTGTATTGAGTCATCTTCTACCAAAGCTCTTCCGCTCATGTCTTTGTGTTAGTGTCTGCAGGTTCTCTTTGTACGTACAAGAAAAGTGGAGGTGATCATTTGGTACTGTCGCTGCACATTTTATTGGGCCATGTGTGATCTGGTGCAATAGTGAATGGCTATAGGGGAAGAAAAGAATAAAATTGATCAGGAGGGAATTTTGTAACTGCCTATACCGCTAAACATGTTGATAAACTAAACTTAATTCTACATGACGATTAAATACTGCCATGATTTTTCAATAGCGTAAAGAACCTTTTCTTTGACAACATGTGCAGAGAAAAGGTGAATGAAATAAGCTGTGGTTCAAAGTAGGCCTACAGGGGAACAAATGTAATGTGCATACATTATAATAGTAACAGGTAGATGTGAAGAACAGCAGACAGGCTTCAGCAGAGCACCTATCACACCAGTTAGCTGAGATGGATTCACTGCTGAGTGAAGTGTCCAGTAACGATTGAAAAGGTCACCCATGTCTCCGGAGCGCCCCTAAACGCCTCACACCTCCGCCTCTAATCTGAATAGTGCCAGTGTGCTGGGGGAATCTGAATAGTAATAAGGCGGCCTGATAGATTGATGCATAACACAGAGAAGCATGCAGAGCAGCTGGGCTATTCCAGTGTCACCTCCTTTTACCTCTGCAGCGGGCCCCAGCTCCCATCAGCCACCTCTGATAGGACTGTTCCGACACAGGACTGGGGACCACTGTGACTTTAATCACACTGGGGCCTCGTTGTTTCGGCGCTCTTGGGAAACACATTTTCATCTCTTTGTTTAACATCAAACAAATACAAGCTTTTGCAACTGTTCTTTTTTCTTATTTTAATCTGTGTAGGGTTGTATAAACAACATCCTTTGCAATTTATGAGTACATTAGTTGAGTGTTGTCAAGCCTGGTTCAACAGGCCAATCATGCCCTCAAGAGAGGTCATGATTAATATTGAGAAATTTTAAAAGAAAAAGACTACAAGATGGAAATGCATTCTAAAAACTGCTTTGAAGGTTTGTAGATGTGTCCATTTATTTACCTCTCTTTTTACTTTATCCAGGCTTTAAAAGTAAAATTATGCATGCAGTAGCTAATGCTAAACAAAATTATTAGCACATGTTTGCAACTGCTCTCTCTTCCTTGCTGGCACTCTATGCAGCGCCTGCTTTTTTAGCCTTTAGCTCAATTAGACTTTGAGGGTGAGTGGTGACGACTCCGCTGTCCTTTCACAATTACCAACCACCGTGAATATTAAAATAATATTAAAATGTCCGCCTCTATCTCCCGTCCGGTTCTGATTGCTATCTTAACCTCTGACTTTGTGGATAGAAGGGGGAGGAGACAGCGGTCCGGCCTGCTCTGGAGCAGCACCACGTCGGTCTAATTCTTCAGCCTGTGATTTCTGGATAATAGAGAAGATGGATAATGTATGCATAGGAGATATTACTGTCTGGAATATAACCACACACACACACACACACACACACACTCTCACACACACACACACACACACACACACATATGGCACGTGCACGTTTATTAATCTTTGCCAGTGAGCAGTATGGAGGAAGAGGAGAGATGGCAATACAAAGCTATTACACAGCTCACATACGCACTCAAAACGTGTAATCTGTTTAGATAGAAACACCAATATGTCAAAGTCACAGGGCCAACTTTTCTATCAATTTGTGGACGAAGGTGGAAATGACAGGTGGTGGGTTGTCATGAAAATCTCTATATATTTTTTTTTATAAATAAGCTCTTAACTAAATTGTCAGTTTTATCAGAAAAGGAAATAATTATGTAATAAGTGTTTGTCTCTTTGTCTTGTGTATTATAAGAGTAAAAAATCATGATCTTAAACTTTTACCACTGCAAAACTCTGTACATTTAAGTGCAAAAAAAAGATTATATCAAATACAACTTCTTGTCACCTGCAAAGAAAGGTTTGTGTCATACAAACAGATAATTACACTTAGGAAGCTCTGATAAGGTCCACAGAAAATGCAAGATGCTGAAAACGGCGTGGATGAGCTGAGGAGAGAGATCGCAGCTTTTCAAAATGAGCTGAAAGCAGAAAACCAGCTGAACCAGTGTCTTGAGGAAAAACTCTGCGTAATGCGAGTAGAGTACGAAAGATCTGCAGATGAGGCAAAGCTTAAACTTCAGAAGAGCATAATGGAGCTGAGAAACCATGCGCTGCAGGAGGAAATCTGCCACTTTAAAAATATTCAGGAGGATCTGAAAGACCTCATTGCCCAGTCTGCAGAGAAAATGAAGAATCTCCAGAAAGAGAAATGTGGATTGAAGAAGGAGTGCAGGTGCTCTGTTGAAGAGGCTCAGAAAAACCTGGAGGAGCTGAGGAATGAGCTTCACCTAAAGACTCTGCACAGCACTCGACTGGAGACAGAGGTGAAGGAGACCAGGGAGCAGCTGGAGGAGCAGAGGAACAAATACCAGGAGGAGCTGCAGAGCCTGAAGGCAGCTTTGGAGATGAAGAAACCTGAAGAATATTAAACAAAGCCTAGGCAGATGATTAGGAGGAAAACTTCATTTGTCTTGAGGCCAAACCAGGCTCCACAGATACAGAGCATGACAAAAATGGACAAAGTTCTCATAAAGACGCAAAAAAGAGCACCAGAATTCAAGGAGTTTGTGACTGAGGGATCCGAAGATCCGACACACCAGGATCATCTTCAACCCTAAAACTAGACTCCTTACTCCTAACAGCTCCTGCATACAAAAAAAAAATCCAAATCTAGACCAGCCCTTGACTAAAAGAATTTTATCTGATGTAAATGTAAGAAAATTGTGTAATGATTTCTTTTTATCTTTATCTTTTATTTTTAATGCTTTGTAAATGATTTTCTTATTCTGTACAGCACCTTTAATTACTTTGTGTACACATAAACTTGCATTGTCATATTATCTTATCTTGAAAACACTGAATCTTTATTTAGTTACGCCTGTTCATGAAGCAATTAGTGCCGAGATTAGTATGAGTTGTTAAAAAATGTCATTTATATTTCAATTCAAATAAAACATTTAAAGCAACTACTTCTGATCAAAGTGTTTCACATTCAATTCATCAGAAGTATCAGAGACACTCATTAATATCATTGAATAAATTATATACAAATAAGTTAGGCGGTACCACTTTATAATAACTACAGCTTATATTTGCCTTAATAAAGCATTAACAAAGACTTAATTAATAATGAATATATAGTTTATTAAACACGATTCAGGCTTAGTAATTAACCTAATTAAGGTTAATGTTAGGGTTAGGGTTAGGGTTAGAAACTAGGGTTAGAATATTTGTTAAATAGTTACTAAGCCGGAATCATTCTTAATAAACTATTTGTTGATTATGAACTAAGTCTTTGTTCATGCTTTATTAAGGCATGAGTAAGTGTAGTTATTATAAAGTGTTACCAGTTAGGCAATATCATCAAAAAATTATAATCCACTTTTTTTTGGTATCCTGGTAACGATGGCCAGACCATATTATGCCAGTCCAAAAGCAATATGTTAAAACATGTCTTTAGTTGAGGTTTAACAATCATAAAGTACTGAAATATAATATTATTTTTAATCAGTTCTTTTTGTTGCTTTTTTCTTTACTATAAGCGACATGCTAAATACAAGTTTGATTTCCACACCACACAATTATATTACAAAATATATATGGGCCACATTTAAAAATATTTTTTTCCTTAAAACAATTGCTATATTTATACTTATACCCATTCAAAAGATATAATACTTTGTTGAAATGGTAATAGAAGGTAATAATATCGCTACTTTTGAGGCTATAGTGTGTCTATTAATTTGTTTTTGCTGACAGAAGATACTTGAGAATCAAACTGCTGCATATTAGGTTTACACTTTTTCTTTTATTTGTAAATGTCCAACTGAAACTATTTGATGATATTCTACTCTACGGCGTCACAGCAGGTAACAGAGAAATACAACCACAGCGCCAACCACACATCTGAACACACACAAACAATTAATTCAATGGTTAAAATGTAATATCTCACCACATCTCTCACACTGAACGCTAGAGCTGGTAATTTGTGGTTGCGCTAATAAATCAAACCGATATTATGAGAAGGAGACAAAGAGGAGTAGAGAGACTTTTTAATTATGACTTCAACATCAGACTCAAGCCATGTCTCTGGGGGATACATGTAATGATTACTGCATCTTCATTTTGCTTCACAAGAGCTGTACATTTTTACCGTTATTTAGGGGAAATGAGTTGACCCCGTTCTATTTGTGCCAGTCCCAAACATGCACGCAAGAAAACTGAACAGCATGGAAAAATTATGTTGGCAATGTGTTTTTGAAATGAACTATAAGTATAGAAAGTGCAAAAGGCTGGAAAAATGGGGATTGCTGTGTCATGGGCCTAATCCATTCACAAGAGCCAAATTTCGACTGATACACTTTGGAGGTGATCAGGAAACTGTCTCCACTGTTGAAAGTGAAGTGTGCAGATCCAAAGAGAGGTATTAGCTTTTCGCTCGCTTTCGGCTGCAGGAACACTTTACCACATCCATGACTGGATAAAAGAGAACGCAGACTCAGGTTAAAACAGAAGTTTGTGAAAAATATCTAATTGCAGTTTGAATGCAGAATAAGAGAGTATTTCATTGTTTGAAGAGGAAATGATAGTACTTCAAAAATTGCAGCCTTTGCGATTCACTTCCATTCAAATTATGATTTTTATTCTATAGCGATTAATCTTGCATTAGAAAAATTGTAACTTCTCACCAAACTCTGCCTTGATCATGTGATAAACTGCTCTCTTTCCAGTGATGATAATTTACTACTTTGTGTACACTTTGTGTTAGCCCTAAGCTTGGATGGAAAAGGCTGTCAAATGAAAAGCACTGCAGATTCAGATACACTTTGGTGGAAAATCCAGAAAGAAAACACTTAAAGAAGAGAAAGGAAAGGATTGCTGCATTGATGGAAGTTGATTTTAAATAAGCAAATTGTACATTGGCTAAGTTACAGGTCAGCTCTGTGGAGAGATGATCCCAATCACAATAAGATAATTTTAAAGGGATTTTGGAGCAATGAAAAACACCTGGAATACAACAAATGCAACTTGAAGTCTATATGACAAGCTAGACTACACATTTCACTGGTGAACATGATTATATTTAACATTTTAATAAACCACCTATTTGTCCTCAGTTTGACAGTTTGGGTATTGTTTACAATGTCCTGGTTAGAGATGTGCAGCAAATGTATATATATATATATATATATATATATATATATATATATATATATATATATAAATCCCCAACTGTTACCTGAAAACAAGGGACAAAATCTTTATAAATTACACAACAGTAATAATTTGACAAATAATAATACCTGATAACACCTTTTTGATGAATGACCATTTAAACTGTCAGAATAATGTGTCAGTTGAGTGTTTTTTGTTTTCATTATGTCGCTTTTTGATGACATAGGTAGAGGGATTCAGTTTTAGAACTTAGCCCTACTTCCTGTAATTTCAAACTTTCAAAATTCTAACTAACTGCAATTTAACGAATGTAAAACTATGATAAACATTTACCAGAGGTGCTATCCCACAAAACTAAGTCATAGTTAGAAAAATATGAGAACCCGTCATGTAGACCTAAAGTCTTAAGCCATACTGCGGAACATTCCCAGCAAAGTCACTACATCTCTATGGAGACAAAGAGAACAACTTTAACACTACATGGAATTCCAAAATGTAAGATAACTTATAAATCAACTTTAAAATCGGCACCAGAAGTAAAAGCCACAAAGGGAAGAACAAAAATTCACATCGATCTTGTAGAATAAAAACACCCTGCGGATTATGGTAACAGGCCCTGCATAAGTCACCTTCTGAAGGCAATATTTCATGACTTTTAATACAGTAAATTATGCAGTTCCAATGCGTTTTTCACATCCAGACACAGAAGAAACTTTTATTTCTCTGCTCCTAATTCTCTTCCCCCTTTCGTCTGCCACACCATCCCTTTTGTTCAGCGCAGCCCTATTTATCACAGTGTGAAGGTTGAAAGAGATATTATTATGGGGTGTCGGGCTGGAGAGAGGAGACAGGGGTAGCCACATGGATCGCGAGGGGAGAACGCGGGGCTAATGACGGCAGGACAGGCTTGGTCAGTGGCCTGTGGTACCTGCTGGAAGTGATAGATGGAGAGGGGAGATGGAGGATAGGGAGGGGTTTCTCAGCCACTACAGCGGTATTGTCTTATTGTTTTTAAGGGGGAATACTGCAACGGGCCACATACGAGACAGAGTAAAGCAGTATAGAAATGGACTAAATCAATCAAGAACACCATCAAGCAGCATGAAGGAAGACAAAGGGAAATCTTACAATGCTGTTCTGAAAATCCAGAAGAAATATTGACATAAAATAAATAAAATAAAATAAATAAAAATCAAAGACGAGAACAATTGTTTTAAAGATAAACCAGAAGTGTCCAAACTTTGTTCACCACGGGCCACATATTGAAATACAGACAAAGTGCCAGGACAATTTAGGACAATACAGATTGAACAGGTTGGTCCAGGCACCACATCTTTAATTTGGCTTAGGATATTTATGTGACGTCAAGACTATTTCATATGAACATGGTTGATTTTAAGGTTGCTATGGTAGAGAATTAGTAAAATAGACACCTATTGATAATCTGGACAAATTCACCAGGCAGCAAAATTGGGCTGAGGGTCACATTTAGCCCCCGTGCACACCCCAAATCTAAATGTACCTTTTTAAAACAAACCAATTTTATTTGAGGTTTGAAGTTGAGGGTTTTTGTTTTTATTTTAGTTAAAGTTTTCAAAAAATCATCTACTTTCTTTCTTTCTTTCTTGCGCACAAGTATTTGAATTTGGGGTCCTATCTCTGGATGTCTTTTCAGCACCACTCTCTTTGTGTATCCAGATGTAGGACCAGTGCAGATTACTTTCAGATTCTTTGTGGCTTGATTCTATTCTTTTGAAAAAGCTTTTGTTGTTGCCAGTATGAATAAGCAAATATACATAGCACATGTCCTTGCAGTGGCAATCAAAAAGTAATGGAATCTACTTTTGCATTGTCTAAATCTGCTCATTTGCTTGGTGCAATTACATGCTTTTAGCCATAACTGTATTTACATAATGTGTGTAATGACATCAGGCCATTTTGCGCTTTTCCTATCAGAATCGCAAAGTTACATTACCACAATTACCTAAAATCAGCATAAATATTTGATCAAAATACAATCATCTTTCTCCAGAACAACAACCACTGATAAAAACAGCATTTGTATTTGTTTGTGCTGTGAAAAATTAAAGCAGGCAACATTCATTAACATTGCTATCCATTTAATCTCACCTTGTGGGTTGTGTAAATAAAAGGCGCACACTTCTCCTTGGGCTCACGCTGAGACAATCTAACAAAGAAAAAGGCAGATGAATATCAGATATGTGGCTGGATATCACACTATTCATCACAGCATGATTACTGTGTGACAGCCGTAATTGAAAAACACTTATTGGAGAGTTAGGGAGGAGGGCCGCCGCAGCCGTCACAGAAGAACCCTCGGAGGGAAGAGCAGTCCAAAGGTGATGAATGGACTGATTTCTCAAAGGCAAGCCTCTGTTTTACATGTCTAATTTTAATGACAAATTCTCTCCCCATCGTCACACACACAGTTATACACACTTCTGTCCAGTCTCTGACATTATTCCACACTGTCAAACTGTGTGTAAAATAAAAATAAATATAAAATGTGGGTGAGGTATTGTTCAGAACTTCATTTCACTAACTTGAATGTCATAAAACGTCATTAATCCCACCTTTACAAAAAAATTTAGTCTGGTTTAGAGGACAACGCACTCTTCCCCAGCTAAGGGACGGGTCATATCCCACAATAATGTACTGTTCCATTGTGCAGACTTGATATTGTTTAGTTGAGTGCTCTATACATTTTGCTACAAATAGAAAGAAATGAATCATCTTAATCATGCTTCTTTACTGAACAAGACTGAAGTAAGGTTATTTTACCTAAGGTTGTAATGCTTAATCTTAAATCAATGAAAATCAGATGAAATCTATGAAACAATACCCCTAATTACCACTAGGGCTGCAAGATTAATCACAATCTAACAGAAATGGCAATCTGAGTGGATGCAATTAGCAAATCGCAAGGGCTGGCATTTTTGAAGCACCATGATTTTAATCTAAATACAACAAAATATCTTGCATTTAAAAAAAAAACAAAAAACTGCTGACCCTGTAGTTCAGAAATGTTTTAAAATACATGTGATCATTTTATTAGTTTGTTCATTCAACGACTCCTGCACACGTTTAAAATGTGAACTTTGAACAGAATCCTATTATTAAAACATTTTTATCCCAATTTGTACCATTAAACATTACCATTGAACTTTAACACACTTAGTTAAGTGTATAAAAGTACAGACTATTAGAACTATTTAACAGTGAAACCCATAAAGCAGAATAAGTGCAGTCTCTCGTTGTCATATTTCCTCTCCTGCCGTGGCTCCGGTGCCAGAGGATCTATCAGACCACTGTTACTTAAGAAGCCATCCATCTCACAGCCAGATCTCCGTAATATTCAACACTGCCAATACTTAGCACTGCTTTTTAACCAACTAGGACATCCTCATTACTTTGAAGGATATGTCTCTCTGAGAGGAGTTGTCCTACTATTTCACTCGACTCATCCTTCCTCCTCTTATCCGCCGTCCCTGGATCGTCCATTCTTATCATCTTTATCTCTCTTGAGCGGGTTCGATCACTCTTTGTCCTGTCCTTTGCAACATCTTGTCCCGACTCCCAAGTAATGAAGAGCTTGTTCTGTTAGCGGCTTATGGCGTCCTGCTTGTTCCATGGGTGGCCTTTGCCGTTATAGCAGCGGATGTCTTGTAGAAGTCCTTGTACATTGATGCAAAAGTGAATTTAGAAAGTCAGAGTTTAGAGCCCTTAAATTTAATGTAAGTCATGACTCACTGTAAGATTGAACTACTATTTCATAGTTTTCGTTGTTTGTTAAACTGTGTAGTGAAATCTCCAGAAGCAGCCTGTTGTTGATGTTCTTGAACAGAGGTAAAAAATGGGGATATCTTGTATTGTAAGTTACAATGAAATGCAATAAAGGTCAGTTGTCAAGACAATTGAATTTGAGTGTCTATAACAATAATTCCTACTAACAGCAAGAACTAAAAACAATTCTTCGGAATGTTTCAGGAAATCCATGTAATTGGTGCAGGAAAAACAACTCTTTACAACAATGAATGAATCTAGTGATGATTAAGAGAGGGACTGTTTTATGAAATTCCATGGAGTTGGAGAGTGTTGACCTCATGCTAGAGTTATTTCTTAGCGTATTACCTCATCCTGTATCTTCCATATTGTGTAAAGTCTGCATTTCGCATTTTGCAGCCATCAAAAGTTGTCAAAGATAAGAATGGTATAATGCAAACGTGATATACTGTTATATATTGTAGAACATATCGGCTGTCATGTCAAGTGTTGAGGCAAATCAGAATGTAAATATACAGAAACTTTTAGTACTCTCTACCTCCCAGTATCATTGTATCTGCATTTGTTGCATATTGTACCTTCACTTCTGTGTTTGACTAAGAGACACTGACACTCCACAGATGGCTCTCTTTGATCAGCTATAATGAACATCTCCATGTCAAATTACACAGGAACTGACAGAAAGACAATGAAATGTATCACAAAGGAATGAGATGAAGCCGGGTTAGGTTTGGGACGTGTGGCCCTGTGATCACCGCTAATAAGACCCTTATCATTTGATCACGTTCAAAGTAATTGTCAGTCATGTCTGTGCTGGCGAAGATGGCAGAGAAAGAAAAGATATAACAGCATTGATGAAATGTTTGGCAACCTGTTTCAATATGTCTGCTGGAATTATGTCACAAAAATGAGCAAAAGTCAACTGAAAGAGACAAATAGGACATTACAGTGTCAGGGATATGCTCAAGGTGAAGAAGAAAGAGAAGGAATTGACACAGCAACAATAACTGTAATACAGAAGACATAATGCTTAAGTTATTTAATGGATATTTATACATTGGGGGAAAAAGTTATAGCATAGAAAGTATAGACAACTTTGTTTTTATTTATAGTCATATGATATTTCACAAATCATCAGTAAGCTTTTCCGGTCTCTAATAATCTTAATTAATGTATGTAGTGATTTTCATATTGTTTTGGTGTTATGTGGTATATACTAGAGTTGTCTAAAGTATCAAAAATCAGATTCTAAGCATTAGTATCGAAACTAGATACTTATGAACTACTAATATTTGATTAAAAAGACTAAAATATAATTGATGATTGGAAGTGACTGAATCTGAATCTTGATTAAAATTTGGTTCATTGTACCCTATATACAATATAAAGTTATCTAAATGTGCCGCATATGTCCAAGTAGAGAGATGATGGTCCAATGTTTCTCAGGTCACTGTCATATTATGAAGCAGCAGCCATTTGAACACACTGTCTCCGGTACTTTCCCTTCTGCATGTCCTGCTCCTCTCTTTTCTCTCTGTCAAACCTCTGGCAGATCGTGGGAGGTGCTAATGGAAAAGCTCCTGCTCCTGTTCCCCTTGTTCACCGCACTAATGTGAAAGGCAGCATCCATGTTACAGCCGCGTGCTGCCATGACCGGACCGCCCTGTCATAGTCCGCTGGCCACACGGCTAATGGGCCGAGGAGCCAACTGGAAGGCACACCACAACACAACAGTGATGTAGAATAAGGCGACACACAAAGTGCCACATTGACTGAATTTCCGCTGTTATCCATGTGTAACTGATTAGTCTGGTCATATTTTTGTAAACTATGCAACAAATAAATAAATAGGTAACAACTACTCTTATTCCTGATTTATTAAAACAGGAACAAAGACTTAATAAAATATTTGCTCTCTATGAATTAAGACTGATTCAGGTTCAGGTACTTACTACTCTACCCTTATTCCTGACCCTAACTTGAATTGAGTAGTTACAAAGCCTGAATCATGCATAATAAACTACAGGTACATGCTTTGTTAAGGCAAATTAAGGTGTAGTTATTAGAAAGTGGTACAAAGTAATACAACAAACCTGTCAAAACAAAAAAAAAAAATTTTTTTTTGTGCAATATATATAATAAAAAAAAGTTGATAATAAACGATAATATTTAAACTGCACAGCTGAATAATCTTAGCAAACCTTTTCAAAAATGTACACTGTCATTAAAAACATAAGCTGTGATTAAAATAGCACAATAAAACATTTAAGGTGTATCATTATTAAGTTACTTATTCAACCCCTTACTGCTCAAATGTTATTGCACAATAAAAAGTGACAAACACAGACCCCATAAATGCATAAAAATGTATATAGAGAGCCCCAAAAAGTATTGTTCAGTCCATCAGTTATTGAACAAGTTAATAGAATAATTATTGTGACAATCCTACCTTACAATGTTCTTATTATTTAAAGGCTGAAGAAAAAGAGATAAAAATTAAAAATGCCATTGGTGTCAACAAGACATAAGTAATCGATTTAAATAAAAACCTGAAAATGTACTTGGCCTTTAAGTTAATTGTAATGTGTTTGAAATATTGTTAAATGTGTTTAACAATGGAAAGGTCCAGGAATGCAGCCAAAACCCAAGAACAGCGGACGTTGATCTGTGTACTTGTCTTCGTGAGTTTCAGTTTGTGCGTCTAGCATTGTATACTACGGCCTTTCACGTAGACAACCCTGCCATAGCATGACAGTCCTTCGTGTTTCTTTTGCATACTTCTTAGTAACCCATAAGTCTAGCATCTGCCGTCACCTTTGTGGTCTACGGTGCTTGCAAACACACACTCACCCGCTGTAATTCTCAACAAGACAAGTCTGTCCATTCTCTCTCCCCTTTTCCACTGGACTCCAGCATCAAACGAGCTCCTCAGTTTGTCACCTACTGCATCGCTAGCACAAGGCTGTAGCCACCATGCTTGAGCCACTCTGTGTGTGTGTGTGTGTGTGTGTGTGTGCTTGTGTATGTTACTTTCTTACAGTATGTCTTATCACCAAGAGACGATGGTCCGCCTAACAATATACTCCCCTCCAGCTCTCCTCCTGGACTTACCCGAGCTACCTGAACAAACAAATCTCAGTTTGTCAGACCCAAGACCATACTGGAGTCTACTTATGGACAACACTGAACCAGTCAGTGACACTACTGTCCACATGCAGCTGGAGAAGTGTTGCCTCTAAAACTATGGGGATGGAGAATGTCTACAGAATAACAACCATAGTGGCTTGTTGGTATCATACAGTTCTTGAGTCTTAAAAAGTGAAAAAGTATAGTCAATCATGACCCAAAAGGATGTTTACAATAACCTTTTTATGCCACTGATATGATTCATTTGACATAAATATACCGACAATAAATTGGTTGGTACTCCTGTTCCATTTCACAGTGTGACTCTTTTTTGCATTTATTCACTAACAAGATGACACGGTTACTCACGGTTCATTGTTCTGCACAGTCCTGTACATAGTCTGTGCAAATGGTATTTGTATTTTCTGTAACATCAACCTGACAGGGGGTCTACAGAAATTAGCCCAAGGTTCAAATCTGGCATATTTACGTTTCTTTACATGTTTACATTTACTCTCCATCTGGAAAGTCAAAGAGTGTAACTTTAAACTGCAGTATGTGTAGAGCATTAGGTATTTTGTAACCTTCACAATTGTCAAAGTTACTGTAAGATTTAGTGATAGCCATTATACAGCAGGCTTAGCAAGAAGTTGTGACCAGGAAACTGAAAAACTGACTCTATATCTGGCTCATGACTTTGAGTGGAACCACACCACACCTTGTTGGAACCTTAAGTATTTTATTGTATTCGATCTACAGCCAAATTCTTTAAGTATAATCTTTGATAAATGGGCAGGTCATGGTGTTGTACTTTCTGCCTTTGAGGTGCAAAAGATTCAATGGAAAGCAATCAGATTTAAGCCCCCTTGCCTCATGTGCTGAGTGATTTTAAAAAGAGCTGCTTTAGCCTGCCATAACACGGCTCCCGACAGACGGACAGGCAGAATATCAGGTGTTAAAGCTCTTTCTGTCTATCATACACACTCTATTGTTGATGCTCCCTCCTCCATCAGCACCACTCTCTCCTGGCTGGCTCGCCTCCTCTGTCACACTCCCCTCCGTCTCTGTGACAATTGCGTTATTTGGCCTTATCGAAGAATATGAAACGGCGGTGCGCGACATCTCCTCTCCGAGCCCAACAGATATGCCAATTCATTTCGCAGCCGGTGATTTGACAAGCAAGACTGCTCCTCTTGAAAGACATCATTCATGCGCACAGCCCCAGCGATCCGCTCTCCACCTTTCTCCTCTCCCACCTCTTTTATCCTGCCTTCTCCATCCCATCTTCTCTCTTCTCTCTGGCTTGTTGCAATCTGTAGAGCTTCGACTCTTAGAGATTGAAAAGGGCTCTTGGCCTGGGACAAAAAGCCCCAAAAGATGCAGGAGTGCAAAAAGAAACACATACCTCCTAGCGCAAGAGCTTCTAGGTTAAAACACCAATTCAAATAAAGTTGAGGCACAGAGTTAAATAGCTGATAAAATAGAATGTTTTATTATAATAACTGAAGAATATATGGCTATCTTTGAAAACAGTAGGCTCTATAGCAGTTGCATAAAATAAAAGCTCGTATCAAATTGATGGAGGCTCAAAAACTAGACAAAGTATAGCCAGATAAATCAAACAATTGAACTGTACACATTTATATCTCTATCTTAGTATGAAAAACATCAGTGCAAAGACATAGTAATGTTTTCATCATTGATCATAAGAGTCCATTTGAGTTATTACTAACAAACTTTGACTTTATTCATGTGGAATCAGTAGTCGTCCCATTTTTCAAAGGTAAAACTGCTTATCTTTTATCTAATATCTTTTGTAATATTTGCAGACCCACTAATTCTATACATATATTTTCTCAAACTACCAAATGATAGGGTGCAAGTGGAAAGAGTTGCCTGGTGATAACATTGTGGACATTAGAAGTGGAATTGTTGAAGACAGGCAAAGCGGGCGAGGGCAGGGCGTCTGAAAAGAGATTGGTGCCCTATAAGCTGCAGCAGGGATGACACGGGCGCTAATACAAGTGTTTAAATATTTGATGCAGGGAGGGATAAAGCGGGATCGTCTCGTCTCGGAATTGAGTGTCAAGTCGGGAATCTATTACGGAGAATCTGTGTGTGTGTGTTTGTGTGAATGAGAGGCACATTTTGACAGTGCGCTTGTTGTCATCACAATCTCCTCGCAGCCAGCAGCGCCAAACACAGACCGCAATATTAGCAACCGATCCTTGTCCCCTGCCTCCCCCTCCTCAGCCCCTCCTCGTCTCCCCCAGTCTTCACCTAAATGTTTTTCTGCCAAGCTTCACTAGGCTCTGATTACTGTGTCTTTGCGATGGAGGGTTCTTGTTCTTTTTTTGACTGGCTACAAAAGTGTGCAACAAAATAGTGGAAGGTTATTGTGGAGGTGAGAAATAAACTGTTGATGTTTGTGCATGAGATTGTACACTAAAATATGAGCAAGAATAAAAAAATGTACTTTTTTTTTTTAACTAGACGGAATAGATTGGAATTTATATTCAATACATGGTTGCTAATAATAATAAGAAAGCTTGGATAGTGGAACAAACTCGAAGGAAAACATAAAGAAACAAACAAATAAGCAAAAAGTCAAAATTTTAAAGATGCACAATATAGCTGTCGCCTGATTGTCTCCACGGAGCTGATGCTTCGCCTGGAGTGCAATTTAACATCGAACTTATCTATCTTGCATTTATTCAATTAAAGGTGCTTTAAAGGACACGTATTCTGCTACAGTGACTTTTTTGAGTAGCAGTATTCAGTTGCATTCACAATGTTTTGAGGAATGTTCATTAGAAAATCCTCCTCTGTCCAAGCGTCAAAAACACTTCCTGCTGAACTTCTTGATCTGGGACTTATTTTCAGATCATCTGTCACTTATTCGAGATTTTTCTGTTTTAAGTTATTAAATCATCACCAGACTCGTAATAACAATACAAAACAATGCATAATATTTTTCCTTTAAAGCTGCTTAAAATGGCTTGAAAAGCATGCATTTAGTGTGTGGGCCTGTCTCTCCACAAACTGTAGTTTTAATTTTAAGTTAATATGGTCTTCTGATGAGATTATTTTTTTTAGACCAGAGTTTATTTTCATAGTGGTCATGTGATGTTGTCTGGTCTTCTGATTTACACAGGTTTCGGCACAGTCAATCGAGGCAGCACCATCTGCAGTCCGACTTCTTCAGGACAGAATACCAGGTGTATGGCAGTAAAAAAGGCCCCTCGTCCCCGTTTAAAGTCTTGTCTGCATGTTTCCATACCTCAATGGCCTCTTTAAACCAACAGTGACGTTTGTTGTCCTCTGTCCCAATGCCGTTTGTGCCATCCCAGTCCATCATGTGGTTCTGTCTATCTTTGCCTCTACACAGATCTGACCTGTAACTTGGTGGTGCTACATTCATTTCTATGATACATTTAATAACATACAATGGAACAATTAGCAATAACAGCTCCATAAAGACAATGCAGGTGCCTGACATTCCACCAGATAGATGTTACACAGTAAACCTTTATAGGCCTATATTAAATTGACCAAATTATCATTCATCAAAGAGTTTTTCACAAGGTTCATTTTAGTGTGCCACTTACCTATCTATTAACTATTGCCTCTATTAAATAACTCCTAAAGAAGTAGAAACAAAAATTCAAAATGCTCTCTTTTATCAGTAAAGCCAATAAGCATTACAAGCATTTTTGACCAGTCATCTCAGTTTTTCCTATTATTGTGGACATTGAAACCGGACCATGGTCTCCACAGTCCGAGGGAAAAGTGTGTGTGCTTTAGCCGTCTAGACAGGGGCCGAGTGCCACTTTAACCTGTGTGTAATGAGGGCATGCTGCAACATTGTTAGGGAATAAAGCTTGTTACTTTACGTCCAGACACACACCAAAACACACCAAAATGCCCTCATACACACCATAGCCTCGCGCACATTTCATCCAAACAAGGCTGAGCTAACGCCGGGTTAGGGTTGGCCAACACCATTGACTCCAATTTCATCTGGCCCCGTAGCTCAAACATGGGTGCGCTTGTTTTTTCTCCTTTTGGTAACACTAGAAACTAATAGCAGCAACTTCTGTGTGCCAAGTTGAAGAACATGACTTGAAAGCTAATGAGAAACACACAAGCCTTTGTATAGTTGTACTTTATAGGAGATTTTTTTCATCATAGTCATTTATTAAAAAGGACCAAGGGACTTTAATCATATGGTAACAATTAAAAGTGTATTAAACTGCAGATTAACTACATAATGGCTGGGCGCTTAATGGGACTGTGTTACTTTGATACAGGAGAATAATGGCTGTCTGCTGAAATGAAACACAGGTAATATTTTACAGCCAGATTATATGGAGATTTTATTGTCCAGGGTAAAACAAACATCCAAGCCTCCATGTTTTACTAACATTTATTAATTTAGTAATAGCAAAAGGAAATTTTGAACTCTAAATAATTTTTTAGATACCTCCAAGAATTACATTATTTAATAAAAAAGATTTTGTGCTTTGCCGGTTGCACTTGTGTGATTGCTGCTACTACGGTGTAGTAGTGGAGTCATAGATTTGTAAGAAGATACATTCAGAATGTAGACAATAGTATAGCAGATTCAAAGCAGAACAATAGAAGCAGAACACAGACCTAAAACAACACATGATAGGCTAAAATCTGAAAAACATATGAATTTAATCCAGTAGAGCTTCTAAAAGTTTGACTGGACCATCAGAACAGACTTCAGTTTAGGGCGATTATTTTAGTAGTCGACAAGTGAAATGATTATTTCTATTGTACAATGAGACTTTTTGAATACATTTTTAATTATTTAAAGGAGGAAATATTAAAAACTTTTGTAATATAAATAGTGTATTAAGGCAGTGGTTCTTAAACTAGGGGTTGGGACCCCAAGGGGGGTTGCGAATTGATTTCTGGGGGTCCCCAGATGATAGGCTTGACACCCTTCAAATGCAGAGGTAAATGTAGATTCCTATTTGTTGGCCTATTAAAGTCATTTTTCTAGGTCTATATTCTCAAAATAAAATCAAACAGTAGATACAAGGCTAATTTATCACTTTGCGTGTCGCCTAGTTTTTGTGATTTGGGGTCGCGAATATGAACTATTGTTATTCTGGGGGTCGCAACTGAAAAAGTTTGAGAACCACTCTATTAAGGTGACAGTTAACAATGCCGGTGTCTTTGTTATAAGAGGTCTTTTCATATATATATATAAAACTGTATAGTCCAAATGATGATAATGATAATCAAAATACGACTAAGATTATTCTTTATAGTTGGTTAGTCATGATTCGTCAATTAACCGTTGCAGTCCTACTTCAGTTATTTCCAGTATGAAAACAAATAAAATGCTGTTTAATGTACAAAATACAGGCTATCTATCCCAAAATGATTATTTCAATATTTGGAACAAAGAAATAATAATGAATCCTTATTTTTTAGTATTCCACTGCTTTATTTGTAATGTTGAAACAGATGCAACAGTGCAAAGTATAGTCACAGAATCATACCCCAACAGTGGCTCAATAATGCAGCTGGTGAATACTGTCTGCATTGTGCATCTAGATCAAACTCCGGTGACATCTACCCAGCCCCCGACACTCTCATACAAGCATGCAAACACCTCCATAAGCACAGAGGGGCCCCATCTCCTCCCTCTCTCCCCACCTCTCCCTCTCTCTCCTCCAGACAGTGATTCTATGTTCCGTGTCGCCACCCTGTCTTGTCACATTTCCTTCTTGTCTGCCACGCTGTCTCTCTCTTTCTTCTCGTCCTCTTTCTTTTGTACTCCTTCTATACCTATCCCCTCTCTCTCCATCCCCTCCCATCCCTCCATTCAATCAATACGCACTGGCACTTCCTTCCACAGCTCAGGAAAAAACAATTAAAAGCCATCGATCCCAGAGTACACATACACATAAAGAGAGCACGTAACACGCACACACACGCAGGGGGCCATGAATATGCAAGTGGCTCTCCTTGACCTTCAAAGACAGAGGGAGAGCCAGGTGACTTCATTCTTCATGGGACTGCCAAAGGAAATGTCTGCGCCACGCCCGCGTACACAACCGCACAAACACAACATGTAAAGTGCACAATATTGACAGCAGAAAGCTTGTGTGTGAGGGAACAAACTTAAACAGGCCTGGGAGTATGTCGTAGAGTGCAGTTCATCTCATTGTGAAAACAAGCCAAACTGCAATATTGAATTTGAGAAACAGCTACATTATTTTTTAAGGTTTCACTTTATATCTGCATGTTGAAGTTAAAGGTGATGTACTTCACTAAAATGTGAAAAACAATTCTAGTTCATTTTAAACTCTTTTTAACATGTATTGCCCACTTATTATTCACCGCGATTAGTTTATAAGCACTTTTCACAACTCTCAGAGGCCAGACCGAGTTTTGCCGACACGGTAAACAACAACAGGCATCCATCAAATAGATGATTTTAAAATATATCTGTGGATGGACAAGGGCTATTGTACATCGTAGCAACAAACTTTGGCGAGACTAAACCTTGGGCAGCAGTTATTCTACACAAAGAAAGACGAGCAAAATTGAATAAATGTGATGATTTAGTTTAATGTTTCAGTTCTTCAAAATCTATATCATTTTACGGGAATTGAAATCATTACAAAACTGAAAAACAATTTAAGTATTTGACGGATCAACTAAAACTAATATGCTTACTTATTGGTTGGTTAGTAATGATCTTCAATCTGCATGTCCATCTGCAAATCTGCCCTATGATGATCATTTCAGCTTTATATTAATGATTTTGCATTTCTTTTGCCATAGACATAAAGTGCATAATCTAGATCTCTCTATTTCAAAGTAACTTTGAAGGATTTAGCATTTTATTATTATTTTTTGTTTGTTTCTATTGTGATTTTAATGCTCTGCTTTACTTAACAGTTTATTGGTAACGGAGCAAAAACAAGATTATTAACTAAAAAAAAGTCAAACTAACCACACTATAGACATGCCAGAGGTGTTTGAAGAGAGATTCAGAGTAATGTAGAGGGGCAGCAGTCACACTCCGACTGTTGCTCAATGAGGGAGGGGCCAATAACGCCAGCTGTAATCTGTGTCCACTCAGCCCTGGCACACACACTACCACATCTGCAGTGCCTGACACACTTCAGCTTTATGAAAAATACTCCCGTCTCTCCTCTGCTCTTTGACACCGGGGTTAGAAATGACATTGTGTTGTTGTTGGAGGGCTATGTGTCTGCAGGCCAGGTGTTTCTCAGGGTCCGCTGCCTTCCTTTTGGTTTGTGAAGTTTGATAAATGAAAAAGAGTGACACAGACCTGATAAATGATTGGGGAGTGATGGATTGACTGCTGTTCCACTGCACCTTAGGCATGTGCTGCAGTTGGACAGGCTACCGTTTGTCTGAGGACCTTGTGTATGTTTGATTTGTTCTGTTTTGGAGAGATTGAGAACTGTTGTTCTGATTTTCAATCTGCCCATTGTAGAATTTCTGATGTACTCTGCTCTATGGTCAAAACCATATTCAAAATGGAAAAAAATGCAGTGTTTCAGGTCCACATAAAAACAAACATGCATATTTGCCAAGTGTTTCCCATAAATACACACTGCATCCTCACACTCTAAAATGACAAAAGAAGGGGAAATGTTTTTTGCAGATCAGGTGCCTCTCTGTGTGTCAGACAAAGCTATTGACATCTGAACCTCTGCACACCCACGTACTGTCCACAGGTGCAAAAGACAACAGTCTGTATAACTTACACGCAAATAAGAGTATTTTTAAAAATAACTGTCTATGTCTAAACTTTCTGATCAATCACACACAAGAAAGAAAGCGTCTGGTGTATGGCAATAACACTTTGGGATCAAAGGCTGTAGTCGACTAAAGAAATTCTTGGTCGACTAAAGGCCAGTCCTGTCGACCGATTAGTCGACTATAAGGGGGTGTGGTGAAATATATCAGAACTGTAAAGAATTTCCATTTATCTGAACCAAACTGCACTCAAAAGAACACAACTGTAGTGGAGTTCATGCAAAAACATCAATTTATACAGAAAAGTACTAGGAGGCTCCAAAATCTTCACCTAACTCACTTCATATCTTCTCGTTTTTGCCATATAAATCATTTTATAATAACTTAGTATGAATAAAATGATCAGTCGATTAACAAAAATCTTGGTCGACCAAGTTATTATCGACCGACAAATCAACTAAACGACTAAAGGACTACAGCCCGAGATGAGAGCAGATAACGTGATAGCAATTAAGATAACTATTAATTGGCTAATTAAAACCAGATAGATGTAAGTGATGTCGGAGCCTATAAGCATTGACTCATTCTAAATCTAATCTAGCCTAACCTAAATATCAGGAGTGCGCGTCATCATAAATGCTATGTGTCGATCATAATCTCGATCGACACATAGCATTTATGATGAAGCGCACTCCTGATTTTTAGGTTTTACTGAACAAATACTTACAGAGAGATTGAGCCCACAATCGTTTTTCATTTTATCTACAGATATCTATCAAACATTACCTCAAATTACACACACAAATAACAAGAAAAAATACAACTTTGAGTTTAGAAAATTGTATTTTTCCATCTCTTTGTAGGGGAAAATACTTAAAATTCTACATTGTTGCATATTTTTGGTAATAAAGATGAAAAATAATTAGCTATTAGACCTGATGTGTGCTTCACTGGTGGTGCAGTGGTTGGGTGGTGTGGTTGCTGAGACCGTGGCATCATGGGTTTGAGTCTAGCCACTGATTCACCTGTGGCTGACCCAAACAATCTAAAAATAAATAAATAAAGACAAAATAGAAGATGGAAAATGTATTGCGGTCTCCTTCACTTTTCCTCTTTCGTCAGAATTTGAACATTCTGATGAGCCTTTTAAAGGATCTATAAGACGATGATACAAGACCTTAGCTGAGCGGACTTGTGTACCAATTGGTTAATCACTGCAGCTGACTTCCTTCATTGTGTATGAGATCATTTCCTGCTTCTGTCAATCATACGAGCTAACGTGGCTGCCCGGTCGATTGATTCTCAGTCGTCTGAACATAATCTCATAGCAATTAACCAATTAGGCTTTGAAGCTTCTGCCACGCTGGCCAGCCTGTGAGTGTTTGTGCCCGGACCCAGCGCCACTGCAGCAGCATGGAGTGTCTCATATTATCACAATGGCTTGAGTTGAAATATTAGTAACAGGTGGCTAACTGGTTCCCTTGGGCTCTGTGCACTCCACATGAAGATCTGTGTTAATTGAGAGAGATACATAATTAGTTTACTGGTTTCTGTGGTCGAGTACATGCAAGTGTTTAATTGCGGTGGTGTTAATTAAACTGGTTAATGTTGGAACGTGATGGCTTTACTGTCTTAAGTACTAGCCCTGTTCATTAGCCCATGCAGTCACTGGCCTCGTGCACACTTAGTTTATAAGCTGTTTTTATGTTCGCAGGCTGGATTAGTACATCACTGTCTGTCCCTCGTCCATAAAGTGGCAGACGAGCATGTCTCTTTCACCAAAGTCAATTTTACTGCTCAGCGTCGCAGCTCCCAAACTGACAAATCGATAAAATCAGAGGGAGTTAAATAATTTAGCGCTGCTTCTAATTAGTCTTCTAGTCCTGCAGTATGGATTCCACTACAATATTGATGACAGACGGCCTGTTTACGGAGGACTTTGGAGCTCTTCACCACCACTGTGTTACCTGAAAAAAATATCATCACAGTGGAATTATAAAATGGATTCCAAATTTGAGGATAATCCTGGCAGGAAATTGCATTTCTTGATAGTAAAACATTTATCCCGTTTAAGAGATCTGTCCACACTGACATTTGTGTTAATCCCACGTCACAATTGGATATAATAGCGTTCATTATCTCTCATGACCTTTTTTTCAGTTCTGACCAAAATATCAAAATTGTTCCTATTCTTGGATTAAAATGGTAGTAATTATTCAGCATCTTAATTTAAAATCCAAACTCAGTCAGTGAACCTGAAATAAAAGTTGCCCTCATCTGATTCGAAGGAACAGTGTGTAAGATTTTCAATTTAAATTTCATTAACATGACCTTCTGCCCCCACATAAGAAACATGTTCAAATCAAATTGTAGGCTAATACAGTAACAACAGGAATGCTGATTGTTTTCTTAATATTGGGACACGATGGCCAAGTTGTTGATGTTTTTAGTTCAAGACGACTTTCTAATCAGAAAGCAGAAGGAGCTTCACATGAAGTTTTTAGGTTGAAAAATTCAATGTTGAAATCTAGTTCGTTTAAACCTAAAATGCCTATCTTTGATCCTAATCATCACTGCCTCAACCTCAGCGCCTGTAGCCAATCATTTACAAAATCTTGGTCAAAAGCATTTCTGTATAGTTGTAGTCTTTTATTTCGATTATGCCTTAGGTGAGTTTAGAGATTGGACTTTAAAACCACATATATGTTCCAAATTTCCTTTGTGTAATTGTGTAGATGCAGTGTCCTCTGCCTGTAGCCACTTTCTGCACGTTCTGCTAGCAGCCATGTTTATGTGTGCGCGTGTGTGTGGGATGGTTGTTATCAGTCACAGGGGGGAAACTATCGATCATCTCTTTTAATTACCCCGAGCATCGCGAGAGGACCTAAATTAACTCTTCTCTCCTCTGGCTGCTGAAAAAGCCATGCATATTTCACGACTGGGAGACCAATCGTATGTCACTCAGGCCGGCTCTCCTTCGTTCTGACAAGACAAGACTTATCGTTCTTATTTATCTCTCTCTCTCTCTCTCCCCTCACCGCAGCGAGCATGTTGTCTGTGTGCAAAACAAAAGCGTGAATAATAAATATCCGCATCGTGAGTTTGTACTGTTACAGTGGAAGCCAAAGGAAAATGTAAAGTGGGCCGGTAGCAGTCGTTGCTGGCTTGTTTGTGTGTGCGGGTGTGTATGTGTCAGATGTGGTGCTGGCTGCTATATGAGAAGCCGTAAAAACCCATAGAGGTGCATTAGAGGTGTTTTACCATGCTGCTGTCATTGTGGCCTGTCACAGAGCTACTGTTTTTCTTCAGGAGACCAGTCGCTAAGGGTCTGCTGTGTGTTCACCGCCCTCCCACCCACACCTGAGTATCATTCTTTTACAATGTGTTTCATATCAATTACAAAATATATCGATTTAGATGTCAAACTAAACAAATAAGCTATAGCAGACTTAAATGTTGTGTGTTTTATTTGAAAGTACCATGCAAAAGGCTTCCTATATGATGATTTTTATTAATGTTTATGTTACAATGCATTTTTGGTTGGGTTTCAATAGTTAATAAACGTGTTTTTATAATGTGTTTGCTCAGATCCTTTTCAATACTATCAAATTAAGAGGTCTACACACTAATGATCACAGTAACGATATGTTGTGGTCAATTACATCCATAAATTGAAACTGAACAATCCTATCCCTAACACATTTTGTCTTAGAAATATAAAATTAGTGCTTGAGTGCTAAATAGTTAGGCTGCAGAAAATGGTAAAATCCACTTACAGAAAATATATACTGAAAATGACTCAACACAAATATTAGACACTAAAAACAAATTGACTTTTATTTTGTCACAAATTTGTTTTAATACCTACCACTTAGTGGCCTTCTTACTGGTTATTTTCCCAAATAGTATAAATTATATTTTTCCAAAGCGTAAATGTATGAAAAGAGTTGTTGTTTTAATGGTGTGGTGACATGGTAAACAAGGCTTGCTCATCTGTCTGTCTGTTTTCCAGCAATGAGTCAGTGAGTCCGTCATCCACCAGTCAGTGAATTACCCCAGTGCTACTAACGGTCTTTTCTCAGTCGGTCTCTCATTGTCTCACCCCCCCACATACACACACATACACATGCACACACACACATACACACGCACACGCACACACACACTCACACCAGGCAGCCGTCCTCTGTGTAATTTAAATGACTGTCAGGTCAGTGGCGAGAGCAGCACCTTGCCACGTTAAAAATGCCAGCCGGCTGCCATCGTCACCGCCAACAAGCTGCCCAAACTGACACGCACACAGTGTCGCCGAGCTGTCAGCAGCGGTCACAATGCATTTACTTAGTGACAGAATTCTAATTAGTGGTCCGCCGGGTGTCACCTGACTCGGAGCAGAGAAGCACACAGATTTGTATAGTGCAGGGGAGCCGCTGTTGTGAAGAGATTGGAAAATGTGGATAAGGAAGATGGAAGGTGAGATGAGAGGGAGGGAAGCTTGCTGAGGTGGTAATGGAGAAGAAAAGATATAAAACTATTAGGAGTTTAACAAATCAGCAAAGTCAGATATAAAGATGAAACATTCACTTTATATTTGCATACAATTATTTCCACAGTGGCTAAATCGGTGTTGGTCTGGTGGACTAATTGCCACGCAGAATGAGGGTGCTCTTGTTTAACCCTGCACAGCCCTGGTGCATCCTCCACAGTGACATGTCGTCACAGGGACACAGAGGGAGTGGGCTGAGAGGAGCAGCAACAACAGACAACCAGCAGACAAGTGATCTGAGCTGAGGCAGAGAAAGGAAAACACAAGGCAGAACATGTGGGATTGTGAAAAGGAAGGCAGACCATGTTTTAAATGTAATACTATTGTGTAACATCAGGCCATGCTTTAAAGGCAAATACAATTTTGGGATTGTTTTCCTTCTTTCTTTTTTTTTTAAATGCACAATGTTATTATCATTTCAAAGTAACTTTAAATGAAAGACACACTAAGGTCTGATGGTTGTGTGTAACATGACATTAGAGGAGTCAGCTAACAATACAGTGACTGCTAACAAAGTTAGTTAACAAAGTGACAGAAGTGCCACATTTTGGATAAATGCTGATAACATTGAACATGTTCCTAATAATAGTCCACACAATTTCAGTAAGTTGCAAAAATCTGTACAGGGTACAAATACAGATTCCTAGAGTTAGAAGAGGCTTTTACTGCTCTCGAAGAGTTCATCCAGCCCCTATTACTAGACCTCAGCAGTAGAGTGGTGGAGCACGCTCTGACCCAGTGGGGCTGTAGGAGAACAAGGGGGCTTTGGAATTGTGTGAGACCAGGATTGAGAGCTCTTCATAGGGGCAAGCCACCAAGAGTTCCCTCTCCATCCTGCTCCTCACTCTGGAGCCATTAACTGCCAGAGTGAAGAGGTACTTCTGTGTTTTGCATGTGCTGCTCTGTTGGCCTGTGAGGCCATCTACATGTTGCTCTTTCTCAGCACAGTTGGAGAGAGAGGTCCTCAGGACTCATCACAACCGGGATGAAGAGCACTTAAAGGGCCAAGCAAGTGCTCCCCTCAGTCTTAATCAACTTACAAACACTTTAGACCCACAGAGTTTCTACTGCACTGCAGGGACAACCATGTGTCCGTGTCTGACACATCTTTTAACATTATGCACCTATGGAAAAGTACACATCCTTTTGGAATTCCAAGCATTTTACATGAGGCCCACAATGTGGAATTTAATGATAATGTATATTATATCATCAACCACATGTCTTTAAATATAGGTCAAAAGGTGTGCAGCTGATCAGTGCCCAGTCTCCTATGTACACAGATGTAAATGTTTGTGTACTTTAAGAAAGAAAGAAATAATAAATACTGCTTTTGACTGGTTATCTACTATCTAAAACAGTACTTTCTATATGCACTACAATTATATATAAGAGCTCATCTAAAAAACCTGATGACCATGTGTGGCCTTTGAGCTGACACATCCTTACCACACACACTGTGTGAGTGTGTGTGTGTGTGTGTGTGCGTGCGTGTGCGTGTGTGTGTGTGTGTGTGTGTGTGTGTGTGAGCACAGTGTAATTAGACTCATGTCAGTGGATAAATGGACTCTGACCTAGGCCTTTGTCTGGTCACAACAGCCCAAGCTTCAGAGCCATGTTTTACTGTGTTTTAATGACCTGCCTTTGAGATACTTCCAACTGTCTATCTACCTTTTTTCAACCTTTGTCAACCTGTGCGTTTAAGGACAGAATAACTGGGGACATGAGTGAAGGCCTTCTATAACCAGGACAACGCTATTGCAGAGGCGTTACCCGGGTGTTATACAGACCAGCGGCCATAGCCCAGGAGCCACGCGGTCTGCAGAAAAAATCTGCAAGAAGACTATTTTTGACGGACACCACAGAGGTCAGGTGCAGTTTTCAGGTCATTAGATGAGTGTTCTTGTGCGAAACCATGTGAATCTGTGTGGCCTTTGTCAAATATGGATTGCAGTAAACCGGAGTTGGTGTAACAGGCATCTGCAAGTTTACCGCACGGGTCCTGAACCACACCCGCAATGGAGTCAGTGTACACAACACGTTAAGGGGGAATGCTGAATTGCTTGATATAAGAACCTCATTAACATCGGAGAGACCAACCAAAAAAACGACATGATAGAGTTCAATATCATGATTTTGCTTTGTTTACAATTCATCTTAGTCTCATTAAGAAGAAGTTGTCACTATCTGCTTCTTCTGGGAGTTCACACTTCACTGTGATTGGTTAAATCCGCCCGTGACAGAGGCTGACAGCACAGTGAATAACGCTTTAACCAAATAGCAATATCAATGATTTCAAAATTAATGACAAACCACACCAACAAAAAACGCTTACAGTGTTATCTTATTTGTCTTAAAATATATTACAGATAAGGTAATTGTAAATTCTGCAAATAACGTAATAGATAATCTGGTCAAGAATATAAATAAAGATAATTAATTTGGTAGTATACATAAAACAAGTAATTGAATAACTTCTCCATGACTGCAAAGAAAAGACCACTATCCAACAGTGAAGCCTATTTTTCTCCTTTCTGGCTCTTTTCATCATGAGGTGATCTCAGGCTACTTGATTCTTGTGAATTATAGAAACGAGCCCATAATAAAGCTATAAATATCGTTCTCAAGGAGAGCAGCAAAGGCATTCGCTGGCATTTGAACACGATGCAGCCTCACTCAAGTTAGCGGTGAGCTGCTAACATAACAATCAGCTGTAGCCAATGTATCATGCTGTGGCCATTCAATAAACATGAGCACTCTACATTTGGAATCGGAATGAATGGCTGTGCTTGATCTAAATAAGTATGGTGTAATGTGTTTGATGCTGAACACAGATTACAATGCTGTAAATTTTTAAGTGAGTTCTTGTGTCAGTGTGAGAGAACATGAGCCCATTATCTGTAATATTGTGGGCTTTATGCAAATCCGCCCCATTTGCATGTATACATATGACAGAAAAAGTTGTCGTATTAATAAACAAGCCTCTTTCACCAGCGCCTGTGCCATTTTAAATGTGTTGATATGGAATTAATGACTGCCTCTTCAACCACTGAGAGTATACATTTGTCCTGGATAACAATGCAAATAGCAGTTTTACACCTAGTTAACAATACACCAGGAAGATCATTCATTTTTGGTCTAGTAAATAAAACCTCTCATTAGGGCCTGCTATGGAATGAATAACACTTAACGCCTGGATCTGGTAGCATTATTCACAGCCATTTGCTCTATAGTTTGTGTTGACACATATTGGGTGGGTGTAAATGTCTGGGTATATATCAGCTATGTAAATTGTATTTGTGTGAGTATTCATGAGCCAGTGATCTTTATGTGTGCTGTAGTTCGGGAAATAATTTCCTTAGACTGCAATTTACAGTATTATCATGTAGTGTTAAGATATTCAAATTTCGATTCCAATACTAAGGTATAGGCTTGATACTCTATATCCATTTTGATACTACAATGATAATAAAAATGCTCTTTTTCAACACAATACTTTCTTCTAAAACGGCACGATTTGAGAAAAAAAATGCAATATTGTGGTATTTTGATATATTATGTCTTGAAACAATAAATTCAGCTTAATTATGGTTTAATGTTACAAGTCTAAACAAGACCAACACATGGCTAAATTCAAAATGATTATTATTTTTTTTTACTTTCACAAAACTGTAAATGTCTTTCAATATCTTTCTTGCGCAAATTAGTATTGAGTTTCGATACTTTTTGTTGCTTGTTTTAGTATGGATTAGTATCTTATTTTTGACACTTTTGACAATCCTGTCATGTGTACCTCATAACAAAAGGAGAACATGCAGAAGATTCCACATAGACAATCACTCTACCAAATCAGCAACAATGATTATGCTTGATCACAATGTTAATATATTTCCATTTGTGAATTAACAATCAATTCTGCATTTGTGTAAAAAAAAAATGAACGAAAGAAATGGCTCTTAATGAACAAACTTGTGCAGATTAGCAGACTTTTTTTCAGCTCTAAACGATGCATCTGTTTGCAGTCCTCTAATGATGGCTATTTGTAATGTTTTTGGCGGTGTACAGTGTGGTGCCAAGTCCTCCTTCCTGGTAGGTTAATTAAAGTGGGCCCAAGCTTTGTGTCCCCGCATCAATCTGAACTCCTCTAAACAGCGGGGAGGAATGGAACTCTCTCCATCGTTCCCCTCCACTCCTGCTTTCTTCTCCATTTTCCCTACTGCCTTATTAGCCCTGCAGCTTCTCCAGCAGATGAAGACACCATGTTTTTTTTTGTTTTTGTATTGACCAAAACGTTTGGTGTTGTATGTGTATGCGTCTCTGTGTGTGCAGCCACTATGCCTCCCCATCCACTGAACATCTCTCCTCAGTTTGTCTCTAATGAGCGATGAGCGCAGCACAGCCACTAATGACACATCTATTGCGAGTGTCGCTGTATACATTAAGTGCAGATGTGTGTTTTAACCAACCCAGGAGCTAGTTAGCCGTGTGGGTGTGCCTCATCGTAGCTCATTTTGATTTGATGCGTCCCTGATGCAAGACACGAGAGGTCGCAAGGTCAGGCCAATTACTCCCTTGTTGAGACGCGCTGCTCTTTGATTCAGAGAGTCCAAAGGTTGCTGATGTTTGGAGGTTTAGCCCAATGGTGTGGGGGGTCCGCTCCCAGTCCCAATTAAGGTGCTGTTAATTGGAACATGTTGCCTGCTCAGAAAACAACCTGTATGTGTGAGGTGGTATTTTTATAATCACTTACCACCACAGCTGTCTAATGTCACTGCCAAAAAGAACTGTAAACACATCATATTAACTCACAATACGGAAACAGAGTAAAATCCTAAATTATCCTGTTTACTAGGGCCACAATTAACTAATTGTGAAAAAAATAAAATAAATAAAATATATATATATAATAATTGTATTGGATTTAGATCATCGTAATCGTTATCCGGATTATACAGACTCTACAACACAAACATTAAGACTTTTTTATGACACAGACTGCAGCACTATTAAATAAAAATGAATAAACAATTTCAGCTTTCATCAATTATCCACTTTATCTGTAAACATTCTCTTTCTAGAAGCCTTCAGTCACTCTGTTTCAACCTTTATTGTGTATCAATGCACAAGAAGAAATAATCTTTTGACTAGTTTTGACCACAACTTTAAAAAATGTAATCACTGTAATTACTCTGGAATAAGTGAGACCACTATGACCACTACGGTGAGTGTGCGCCTATACACATGTAGCCCTCAGACGTTTTTCTCAGAGGCAGCAGGTCTACCCCCTGGTTCCCCTGCACAGCGCTGAGATGGACCCACTCATCCATCCTCTCTCCCTCGCTCACTGCCTACAGCTTTATTTATTTATTCACCAGCACACGGCTTCAGTTTGTTTTTTTAAGCAAGACAAATTGAAAGAAATAAAAGTCCCGGCTTGTACAGCCTGCTGCTCCTATTGCCTTTGTGTCAAAAAGCCACACGCTGGGTTATGAATCACAGTGCATGTATGTGTGTGTTTCTACAAATAGTTAGTGCCATATGTTCTCCAGAGCACACAGCTGGCTGCTTCTCAGAAAGGTTGGTTAGTCTCTAAGTGCAAGCAAAGGTGTGAAGCTTTAACGGTTTAAGCCTCTCTTTAAACTGGGGTCACTGTTCTACTCATCACTTACCACAGCAAGGTAACAAACTCTGTAACTGTAAAGGATGGAAAAAGATAACACTATAGACTAACTGGTTTGTTATTGAAGCGTAATTAAAGAGGAGAAATCTTACTCAATAAGAGATATTTGTGATTCATTCAAATAGAAAAGATAAGTCAAATGAAATTGTAAAAGTACTGAATTCAAACTGCCAATGTTTAGGTTATTGTTTAGGTTAGGTCAACCCCATCGTTGATTAAAATTAATGCGTGCTGTTACATTAGCTGTTACATTACACTGCAGTGTTGATAAAAGGGAGGTGCAGGTCTGTGGAAGGAATTCGTAGTCCACATGACACCGCAGAGGTTTGTAAGTGATTAGACGAGTACTTCTCTGTGCTATCGCGTGAACCCATGTGAACCTGTGTTGCGGCAGTGAAATACACACGAAAAGTACGTAAGTAAACCATGTTTCTTTTTGCATCTCACACCATCGACACCTTTACTCATCTTTAGGAATTTTCAAAGTCCACCTTTACCTACTGAGTCTTAAAAACAAAAGAAGCAAAGACAAAATTACAGAAATTATCTTAATTAATAAAGCCTCTAAAGAAAATTGTCTTAAACCAGTCATTCCCAACCTGGGGGTCGGGACCCAAATTTGGGTCCCCAGGAATTCTTTGAAAAGAGGTTGGAACTAGATTTTGGAAATTCTAATTAGGGAATTGAATTTTAATTGCTTATCAGATGTATTTTATAATCATTATTGTTCTGTTAACTTAATTAACCAGAAAGCAATTATATTTTTTCTTAAAAGACAGTGGGAGAAGGATGATTGGGTCATTAACCACGTAAACAGGTTAAAATATGGGTCGCTGGGAGAAAAAGGTTGGGGAATCACTGTCTTAAACCCATATCTAGATTGTTTAAAACTTAAGACATGGAACTATAACATATAGGACTGGTGTAACAGCCCAGCTTTATTTTGTTATCCATCACATTTTGTCTTTGCCCTGACCAGCAGTGTGCATTGTTCTGGTAGGACGATCTCAGTTTGTGCCTATAAGTTCCTCTCGCAGCATGATTTGTAGCCACAGACTGGAAAACTCCAAGAAGGTTATACAGAGAGCAGAGATGGACAGAATGAAGAGAAGGACTAAGGGGAAGAGGCGAATGGGCCCTGGAGTGTAACTCAATATAGGATAAAGTGTCAGGGTGACAAATGTAACACAGACACATCTATTAGTTATACCACTGACTGTTAAAAAGCTGCCTGCTGGTTTGGGATATTCTGGCTTCACCCATGTCTGATTCAAAAGCTACGTCACCTATTTACCACAAGGAAAACATGCAGTATGATTAAGTATGCTGAAGTTAATTCATTTCTACCAAAGCAGAATTACAAAATATATAAACCTGAACATTAATAAATATATTCTTCTTTTTCAAATAATACAACAGCAGTCTAATCAGGCAATCCTGCATCTTGTAATGACAAGTTTACTACCTGTGTTCTTCATACCACTTGCTTTTCTGGTTGCATTCTCTCACTCTCCTCCTCATACTAGAACAAATATTTATCCTCATAACTAATTAAACACTTCCAAGAGCAACACGTCTTCAGGCTCTTCATCCTAAAAAGCTGTGTGTATTGGTGGTGCAGTGATTTATGTTGTGTTGTTGCACTTGTAGCATCCACCTGTGAGCCATTCATAAAGCATGCAGCAGAATAAAGAATGGCTGGTGTCTGAGGCAGGGCTGGGCTACACGCTGCCCTAGTGGCAATATTAAATGACTAGGAATTAGTGGCTGGAGTGGGAAGGAGAGCCCCAACTGTGTGTTTGGGCAGAACTGAAGGCTGTTGTTTATAGGCACAAGGGACGTCCATTTATCAGGTCAAGGAAATGTTGCAAGTTCTGCAGGTTGGAGATATTCTAGGACTTTTTAGCTTCCTCTAAACATAAAGAAATGAAAATAATCAGCTTAATAAATTGGTTGGTTTAATGTTAAATTTGCATTGTCACCTTAATGAAATATTTATAAAATGGTAATTGAAACACTATCTATACTATATGCAATCACTCACATACTTATTTTTATAGTTCATATTTTATTTAAGAGTACAGTACAAAACAGATCAGTCTTCATTTGATATTCTGAATCTACAGTCTAAAATTACCCTCCCACAGTTTTGGCCAAATTCCTACAGGTTTGTGAGTATTTTCTGGAG
Organism: Rhinogobius similis; assembly: GCA_019453435.1. Classification (NCBI taxonomy): domain Eukaryota; kingdom Metazoa; phylum Chordata; class Actinopteri; order Gobiiformes; family Gobiidae; genus Rhinogobius; species Rhinogobius similis. The sequence goes on along the minus strand of CM033632.1, from coordinate 18,565,837 downwards.
TTATGTAAATTGTTTGGGCATGTTTACAGCATTATTTATTCACAGCCACAGTCCGCATGAGCAGATAGACAGACAGTGCGTGACAGCGTATTGGCCCGCAGGGTACACTCCAAACCACTAATGCCACATTCACTTGGTGCTTCTGTGCATCGTTCTATACTTTAACTATGGGAAAGTGTTATGCAGCCCATTTGTGTCTCCAAATTGGCTCGTTTGTTGCCTCTGCGGCGCTCCTCTGCCATGCACTGTCCCATGGTGCTTTGCTATGGATGGACATAGTACTTGAGTGAGGCCAGTGGGCGAACATTAAAGAGAAATTATACTAACAGTAAACAGTGTGAGAGTGGACTGTCGAGCTTAAGTCCATGGTCTTAACCAGGATTTAATGTTTAGAAGATTATTCTTTTAGTTGTGATTTACTGCTCCTTTGGTTTAAAGGTGCAAAAAAGTACAAGGATGTTTGAAATGATGGGTGATCAAATCAAAATTGTAAAGTGATATAAATCATGACGTCTTGCAAAAAACTTGGTTCTACATTCTTTTTTATCTTATTACCAAAGAAAAAGTTTCCAAGGTTTATAAAAATCAAAGAATAAAAATAACTTAAAAAATAAAGCCGAAACATCTCGATTTTTAAAACAATGTTCAGATCTTTTATGAAACTTCTTCTACAAATGAGGGATTACACCTTTTTTTCCCGCCCCATGCCTAAAACTTGCACAATACACACAATTTCTATTAGTATTTCTTCTGTTCTTGTGCTATTACATTACGCTCCTTGCACACCTCTTACTATAATGCCTGTACTATTTTTAACCTTTACTATATGACTAATTCTGCTCTAAGTGTGGGATCTGCCACTGCTGCTGGTAGTTGGGGGTTGACTAGGTGTTACTGTAGCCCCTGAGGCTAGCAGTTAACCTGAGCTCAGAGCCCCTTTATTATGAAATACTGGTGATTGTGCGAGTGTAAAGGAGGTGAAGAGGTTACATCAGTCATCATCCTGAATGATAGCTACAACGCAAGCTGTTTCTTTTCACTTGTCAAACTATTACAAACAAAAACATGTCATCTATAGCTAAATGTAGGGGTGGGCGATATGACGATATAAAACCGTCTTACGATCTCCAAAGCTGACGATGTGTAATTTTTAAGAGATCGTTTTATCACGATCTTATGTATGTCTGTGAAAGCCGCATCAGCGAGGAAACATAGCGCTAGTTTTTCCTACCTTTACTGCACTCGCACGGCATCTGCACGGTATTGGCGAGTGACAGACATGTGGCTTTAAACCAATCAGAGTGGTCGATGCACGTGCATCCCTCCCCCTCCCAGTGTTGTTGTTTCACTACAAGCGTGGGTCATGTCGGCGGCGGCTGAGAGTGAGGACTTGCTCTCGAAAAAAAACTCCTTGTCAATAATATGGAACTGGTTTGGCTTCGCACCAAATGACAAAGACCAAAAGAACATAATATGCAAAGTGTGCAAGGAGACCGTAAAGGCAACTGACGGTAATACTACTAACTTATTCGGCCATTTGAAAAGAAGGCATAAAAAACAGTACGCTGAAAGTCAAGCAGCACAGGCCGCTAAAGCGAAGACCTCAGCACCAGCAGCCGCGTCTGCTCCGAAGCAACACATGCTAAAAGATGCGTTTGCTAAATTAACACCTTACGATAGAGGCAGTAAACGCTGGAACACTGTAACTGATGCGGTGACTTTCCACTTAGTTAAAGATATGTGCGCGCTACAAACAGTGGAACGTGTGGGTTTTACGAAGATGTTAAAAGTTTTGGATCAGCGCTGAGTTGCCTAGCCGAACGTTTTTTTTCGAACACCGCCATACCACGCATGTATACACACTGCCGAAGTAAAGTTGTACAAAAAGTACAGAATGTGCAGTTCTTTGCCACAACAAGTGATCTACGGTCCAGCAGAACATCCGAACCATATTTTGGCCTAACAGTTCACTATATTGACAAATGAGCCAATATGTTATTCTAATGTCATTGCAATTATTTGCACGACTTACTACTTGAAAAGCTTAACTGACTGAGTCTTGATAATTATTGCTTTATTGTGATTTTTTATAGTTTTTTATAGTGTGAGTGTTTTTTTATAGTGTGACATTGCAAGTTTATTTTTTCAAATTTAATAAATTGGCATTTATTCAAAGCTTGTTTTCTTCTTTCAACAAAAAACTGCTTCTGTGAGTGGATTTGTTATGCTTTTGTTAAAAATCGTGATAAAATCGAAATCGTGAGTTAAGATTTTAAAAATCGTGATTTTTTATTTTTGCCATATCGCCCAGCCCTAGCTAAATGTATTGTATTTTTTGCATTGTTTTTATCAATCTATAGCGTTTTTATGTCCAGCATCATGTCTCCCCTCCCCCATGCATTTCCTAGGCCCAGGGGCATCGTCGCACTAACCCTTGTATAACTTTTCCAATTCCAATTTAGGGCTGGATTATGGCACAGTGGTGACGATGGGACATTTCCCCTATCGTTTTATATTTGATTCAATGGCGTGATTATTGCCGTTGTGTAGATGGAGGAGCCGATGATGTCGACCGGGGACAGAGACCTTGACCTCACCCAGGGGACAATGGATGGACATTGCAGTACTTTACTAAATTGTGGCAGTGAATGAATAGAGAGATGTGCTGAAATCTAAATCTGGACTCACATAGACACTAGCTTGGCCCACCCCCTCTTAGCCCTGGGGTTAGGGGCTGAAGATGGCTGACATGGAGATTGGTTTTTAGTTAAATGTCAGTGGAGGTGAAAGTACTGCCCAAAGGCACCCACTCTCTCTCCTTTAACATCTCTGTTTCTCTTCCACTGTCTCTACGTCGAAGCCTTCTCCCAATGGAACTTTTGATATTCTGCTTATCAAATCTCAGTCGTGAACACTACAAATGAAGCTTGTATTTTATTGGTTTATGGAATAAGTCACAAACATTTAGAAAAAAGATAAACTGTGCAGAAGGAGCAGGACTAGGGGTTTCAAAAGCGTCAAAACACACAAACAAATCAGTGTAAAATAAGTACAAATTTGAACTTGAATAGCAAAAAAAAAAAAAAATCACACACATTGGACAACAATTTTAATGTTTCTGAATATTTTTGTTCTATGATCTATATCAGAGTAGAATTAGAGAAAGTACTATTATTGTGTGTTATTTCATGAGAAAAGAGTGTTTTCATAATCATTGTGGTATTGAAATTGATCACGAGTGTCGAGGCTTTACCTTAGTATCAAAATATATTAATTTTTTTTTTGTAATATGACACTAAATAGTGATGCAATAATTGTATCTGTTGTTGTATAATTTTATACAACGATAATATTATACAACCATTCACAATACCACACACTAGCCCTGCAACAATTATAAAAGTTTGAAGCATGATATACTACAACTAATAACTTTAAAGCAGGACAATCCAAGAAAAGAATATATCATGAAAATATAAGTTGTTCTAATCATTAATGAGTGATAGATATGTTAATTATTCAACCCTCTACAGCTAAAATGTTCATGTAATACAACAAAAACAATAAAAGTTCCCCACTATAGAAAAGAAACACACGATAAATATTGAACCCCCCAAAATATTGTTTTATATATTATTTATTTATTTAGTAATTATTGTGACAGATACCAACTATAATTATGTAAAATATCAGTAGAATGAATTTAAAAATGTCAGTACTACAATGATGTATGAATATGAATGAATAGTTTATGTTATCAAGATTATCAAGAGTTCAGGAAAGATCAAATTTGGTTCTGTTTCTGTGGTTTTGTCGTTTGTTTTTTTGTGTTTTCGTTTTCGTTTATCTTCTTTGAATGGACAATGATTAACACAAAACTGGATAAAATCTGCGCAATGTGGCAACTAAGCTAACATTTATAGCACTGAATCTTGAGTCACACATCAACTGCATAGTGCCAAGTGTTGGCATAAAGTCCACTTGTGAAGCTGCCAGTCCAGTGTCCTGCTCATTTAAATACAAGTCTGCTTCTGTGGATGTATGCGTGGATGTACGAGTGTGGCTTGTCTTGTCTGAAGGCTGGAGTGTCAATCATCCCAGACTGACAGTGCTGGTGTTCACTGCTCCAGAAGGGTCACACTCCGTTTCCCAGCGCTCATGTCCCGGAGCAGGTTATTGTCCTAACACGGGACGTACGTTGTGTGTCCACCAATCTGATCACACGGCCCACTAAACCACAGCGCTGCCCTGGACCGTGTGTGGAGCTCTGACTGACAGCTGTCACATGGACTGAGCAGCAGCAGGGCAAAGTGTGTGTGTTCAGGGCACAGCCAGCGGAGCCTCTGGACACCCAAAAGGTCAGTGTCTGCCAGCCCTCAGCTCCTGGCTACAACAGACATACGCTTCAATCACACACTGGCTGAACAATTAACATTTAGGCAGAGGCTATGAACCACCAGAAATAAGCTAAATATTTTACTAGCAATGTTTTTAGGCATCCAGTCCTTCTTTGCATTTAGGACAAACCAGCAGACACCCATCCTGACCAGGGTTTTTATTACCAGTACTTAAACAATATCTGGTCTACGGTAGAGCTGTAATTCTTTAGTCGTTTAGTCACTTAATCGGTCGATGGTGTCATGGTCGACCAACTTTTTTTAAAGTCGACTAATAATTTTATTTGGCTTTAATGTGGAAAAAAATAGCGAAAGAAGAGGAGCTATGGAATGAGTTAGTTGAAGATTTTGGAGTTCCTAGTACTTTTCTGTACAAATAGTTGTTTTTGCATGAATTCCAGTGCAGTTGTGGTCTTTTGAGTGCAATTTAGGTTAGATACATGGAGATACTTAATAGTTTTTGTATTTTTGCCACACCCCTTTTTTAGTCTACTAATCAGTCGGTACGTCAGGTCTTTAGTCGACCAAGAATGTTTTTGGTCGACTACAGCCCTAGTCTACAGTAGAGGTGGCAAATATATTTATATATTACAATTCAGATAATATAATGAATGTCGTTTTAAAGATATGCACAATTTGAATGTAAAGTATATTGTATATAGGAAAACAAATGCCTCAGAAAGATTTGATTAAAAATGGAAAAAATTAAAAAAGTGATGTCGTGAACTTTCAAATCAAGTGCTATTTCTGCACTTTTATGATTCATTTCACGGGCAGTTCTCATATGTCTGAAAATCAAACTTCAACTTTTACATTTAATGACATGTTTCAACACATCTCTGTTAGACTGCCATAATATCACCAGGTTTTGGGACCTGTAAACAGCATGGCATCAAAACATGTTCAATACAGGTAGAACCTTTTGATGTTAGTCCCATATGCTGGTACCTTTTCCCAACCCTTCTCTTGATAATTATTTATTTCTTAAGCCTTGGGTGAAATGAGGTACACTATGCCGATGTGGCTCAGTTAAAACATCTTCTACCACACTATTCTTTAAAACAGTCTCCCCCTAAACTCTTCTGTTATTTAATGACCAAAAGACTCTTGTGTGACATTGATTTTTCCACTTTTACTCAGTTTTTTCTTTCATTCAGTCTCTCATTTCTTTTCATCTATCTCTGTCATTACCTCCATTTGTCTCATCCTTTTGCCTTGTCTTAAACTCTCTTCCACTCTCTCTCCTCATCTCTCTCTTCCTCCTTGTTGTCATGGAGGGGCCAGGGTTGTCGCTAAAGTTTTCCCAACCTCCTCATCGCCTCATTTTTCATCAGCCTCCCTCTGTTACACGGCAGCCTCCATCTTGGACTTCCCCTCCCTCCCCTCTTTCCCTCTCTGTCCATCCTCAACCCAAATGCATTTGTTCAATACCTGCAGCAAACAGATTAGCGGGTTGTTATCAGCGACAGGGAGACGGAGATAATGGTTTTCACCACATCTTCGCTCTGTCACAGATTAAAATGGGGTAGGTCACCGGCCACACAAACACACACTTCAGAAGACGTATACAAAGACAATCCAAAACACAAGAATCTACAGTAAAATTTGCAAAAAAGAACATATTGTAAAAGAATCTAAATAGAACATACTTTTAAGATAAAGCATGAAGGTGTTTTTTTCTGTCCTGGTGACCTCATCTCCTCTTGTCTCTTCCAGCCATTGGATTTCCTGTCCAATCTATTGTCGCAGGCCAGGGCCAAAAGATACAAGGTGAAGTCAGTTTCAATCTGGAGGGCCATTGTTTTGGCTGTGGCTTTTCACACATTCACAGTCACACACACACATTTACTCAAGCCGATCCTATGTTTGGCCATCGATCATGACTTTGCTGCAGCGGCTGCCAGTAACCTTGGTCTATGTTTCGGGCCAAGACATGCCAACAGTGAGAAGATAGGAGAGATGATTACTATACGGCCTAAATATAAAAAGTACATCGCAATGAACACAGGTAAGATATATAAAGGTATATATAGAGGTACATATAAAGGTTTTGTTTGCTTGCTATATGACATATGACGTGCTGATCATTATTTAATGTTTTGGATATTTATAATCATAATATTAATCTAAGAAGCTTAATTTGTGTTTTGAATTTATGCCAAAATATCTACACAGCTGATTCTAACATGTATCACTGTTTAATAGAGAAAAAAAAGGGAACAGAACAGAACGAGGTAAGTACAGAGCAGTGGTCGTGTATGGGAAAATGTGAATTTTTTGAGCAACGGCGTCTTGAATACGTAAAGATTTTTCAAACTTGTATGGGGTTGGACAATATGGCAAAAAATAATAATATCAAAATTTTCTTGGCAGCAGATTTAGCACAATTTGTGTAAACTGTGCATTTTTCTATTGCCTTCAAGGGGTAAATAAAGTAATGTGTTAAAGTTCACACTGTGATTGGTTAAATCCAGCTGTCACTCAATCAGAGCCTGACAGAGGCTAAACAATACGAGAGATGAGTGGAAAAAAAGAGTGCGTTCGAACAGAGCAATCGTGAATCACAGTATGACGACCAAAATCCCCAAAATAGCAGATCGTCATTGGAATTTGATTTATCACCCAGCCCTAAATCACTCCACATACAATTTTGAGTATATAAATGAAAAGGTACATGTTTTATTACTATTTTATAACTGTTAAAAACTCTTAAAAATGAATTATGCATTTCATTTAAAAAAGGCATTGTGATCATGATCATTGGAGCAGAGGACAGGCTGCACTGGGTTCAGGGCAATGGGTGCATCCACGCCGTTCTGAGTACAGGCCCCAAAAACTGTCTCACAGATTCAGCGTAGTACACAAAACCACATCTCTAATTTTGTGATCTTCCTGACTGATAATTTGCCTCTCTCACAGATACTTTTATGTTAGCGCTGCAGCGTTCAGAGCCGTGGTGATGGAGTATAGTGGTGGTCAAAGTAATGTTTTCTCCCCTTGTAAAGCCCTCGAGCAGCGCCGCAGCCTGGTCAATAATTAATGCAGCGATGCTGTGTTTTACTGAGGCCGCAGCTACGGTTTATCGCTGTAGCACATCATTCTCATTAGGCAACATTTGATTCACTGTACGCACAGACACGAGAGAGGCAGGCGAAGAGGAAGAAAACAAGTGCATTTTGGGGGAGAGGGAATACGGTTAAATATGTTCATTTATTTAGGGGAATTTATCAGGATGGGAATTATATCTGTGCTATTATTGGTATTGGTAAAATCAGGGAATGTTCATATATTGGTTTTGGGCAGATATTTTTTCCACAGATTTTCTAATGGAAATAGAAAGAAGCAAAAGCAGTAGCTTTACACAATCATCAGAAAAAGTACAACAAATTATACAAGTACATATATCATTTATATAAAAGGGAAAACTACAACTATTCCTCAAATTATGGACCTTGGGGTTGATTTTAAATTATTGATGTCAACATCTGCAAAATATCGGTCATTAGCCACAACAGCAAGAGGAATTTTGGATGTTGTATCGTTCTATAATTTACAGATTTTCTATCATTGCTACCTTTTTTGTGACGTGACGGAGCAACATTAGGCACATAATGATAGAGGCCACGTCGAGCAAGAATCAAACCTGGCCGATAACTTCTGAACTGGAGGCAAACTACCACCTCCTGATGAAAATATTGTTGTCCATTTTCTATTTATCTGTATAAACATGCTTTTTATGTCAGTATAATATCAGATGACACACGTTTTTAACAAAGAGAGCAATAGGTAAATGATGATAAGCATGAAAATTTAATTCTATTAACATCTTGTGGTGAGCTTCAGAAGTCTATCTTTCCACTCCAAACTCGAACTCGGCTCTCTGTTCTCGTTTTATATTTTACCCTAAAAGTCCCAATCCCTTATTGAAATTTACTGCATGCAAATGGGCTTGTGTGTGTGTGTGTGTGTGTGTGTGTGTGTGTGTGTGTGTGTGTGTGTGTGTGTGTGTGTGTGTGTGTGTGTGTGTGTGTGTGTGTTAGAAAGGGAAGGCAGTGTTATACAGATATCCATATTTAATGAGATGGAATGAGATGTGGGTGAAGACAAGGTTAGGGGTGACACACACACACACACACACGCACACACGCATACACGCACACACACACACATACACACACAAGCGCAGAAACGTTACACATCAAACATGAACATAGACACACCACGACGCACAGCAGCCACCCAAAGGAGACGGTGAAGTATGGTCCCATTAAGGCGCTTGTATAGGATTAACAACAGTAGTGACATTTGGCGGCTTGTAAGCGACCAGTCTATAAAAGCAGAACCGATGCGAGAAGGTGTGTGCGGCTTTTGTGTGCTAGCCGCGAGTGCTGAAATCATTCCTCTCTTATTGTATAAACTTATTGGGCACACAAACACCTGGCACCAGACGGGAGCAGCACGGTTCATCTGGTATTCCTTATTATTTCTCCCCTGGGTTGTGGAGTTTTTGGTGGCGGTCAAAGTGATTATGCTATTGGACTTTTATTGCACAGCTTTGTCCTCATCCAAAGATCAGGCAAAGGATTCTGGGAGCAGTTGCATCAGTACTATCGCTTTTTTTCTCAGTCAGTTTGTGCCTCCTGTCAATCCTTGTGACATTAAATTGTGCACATAAACCAAAAGAAATGCACTGCAGTATTTTAACACTTAAATCATATTCAGCATAAGATCACAAGCTCCACACAAAGGGCTTTTGGAGAACAGGATGTAGTCAAAACTTACTGGTTTGAACTTTTTTTTTGCACTATTGTACGTCCAACATCACAGTGTGGTTTTTACAACAAATATGGGGACAAAATTAGGGCTGCACAATATTTCACAAAAGTATCAGTATTACAATATTGGCTAACGCAATAGTCAAAATACTAATATAAATATATTTGCACTCGGAACAAACTTCTCAATATGAAGGACACATTGTTTTTCTTTATTAAGTCCCATTTAATCTTGGTTTGAGTCTGAAATTGAGGCATGCACATTTTAGTTTCAATATAACTGAAATGATTCTGTAAAAATAAAAAAAATCGAAATATTGAGTGATAATATTTAGGCTGAAGAATTAACAGCCATGTCACAAATCGCAGTCTTTTCCAAGTGTTTCATGTTCACCATTTTGCCTTTATCCATTGAGCCACACCTCCTTCAGAGAGATTACGATGCACGTCCTTCTTGAGAATTGGGAGTGAGGGTGCTAACTACACAATTGACATAGGGAATCAGAGCAGCATCACCTTTCCTGTGCAGAGTATTTATTTATTTATTTTTGTAAAAGCAGTGCAATTGAACAAAAACTGAGAGTTGTGTAAGAGAATTGGGTTTAGAACGAAGAAAGGAGGACATACTGTATCAAAACTAAAAATAGTTTACCATCTCCCCATGGCCTTTGGCTGAATCTGTTCACTTTGTTTCCCTAAAATAAAATCTATCTCCCGGTTCGATGGCTCACATCTCACTGTAATCATTACTGAGCTCATACTCTCTAAATGAGCTTTACCCCTTTTTACCTCTAACATCTCTGCTACCTTTCCCTTTCCTCTCCATTTCACACCACCATCTCCTCTCTCTTTCTCTCTCCTCTCCCTCTGTCACGGCGCCCATGATTATGACTAGTGAGCATAATGCATAGCCATGAATAGGACTGTCCGGCTGATTGTGATGTATAGTTTTTCATTACTGGTCCCCGGCCCCCGTCATTAGGCACAGGGTATATGGGTGGAGAATGGTAGCGGGGTGGGGGGTGAATGGTGTGAGGTGTGGGGGGGTATCTATTTATCCACTAATTTGTAAGGGAAAAAGCCTCCCCCTCCATGTATAGTGGTAATCAAGGGACAAGGTAATCGCCTCACCTGATGAAGAGCTATGCCCAGGCAGGAGATTGTGTGGACCCGGCAAAGAGGAGTCGGTGTGTCCAGAATCTATCCTGTTTTGTGTAAATCACTGCAGGAGAAGGTGCCATATAGTGCAAGGTAATAACATGTCACATGCAGATCAAGTTTTATTTTTCTAAATCAGGAGTCTTTGATAAAAGCAGTCCGCGCTGTTGTCAGTACTAAAACACACTATAAGGACAAGTGGGATTAAGTGCAAGTGACTGAAAGAGCATAAAAGTAAGAACTGAGGTAATGGGGAAAGGGGAACCATGCTTTAGATACTGTCAGATTGCATGAAAAGTAAAAATTATGGCAAAGTATCTCAACAACAATAGTGTAACAGCATCCAGCAATATAAATCTGAAGAAAAGTATCATGTTCAGGGGTTAAATCCACAATATGAGGCTAAATACTCTCAAGCACCATGTGAAAAATGAAAAAAGTACACAGAGGAGCACGGAAGCCACAATTACAAACCAGGTTGATCCGCAATCTACAGCAAAATTCCAGACTTCCTTGATTTTTGGAAACATCTTAACAAGACACATTTACTGTTTAGTCCATGCAAACATGTCTCTTAGTACTTTTTTGCTTTGTTTTGGTTGCATCACACATTATTTCTAATCTATTGTTGTCTCGGAAGTGGGCAGTGGCCACAGCTGTATCCTGGTCAGGTTGTCTCAGTATCACACACAATAATAGCACATGATGATGTTATTCTGCAGCTAAAGGGAAGTTTGGTAGCGTGATACATGCTGGGTCGCTCACAGCTGTACCCGATCTACAAAAACAGTTAGGAGGAAGTATATTCACACATACAATACACTCTAAGACATCAAGCAGGATGTCAACATGCTGTCAACAAATGGCAATTTCACAAATTCTCATCATACCCTACATAAATCTAGAGGGAATTCTTATTTGATTTTTTAATAAACAATATCTAGATTGTCAAAAACTGCACATATTAAAACACCAGCCATCTAACAGACAAAAAGCAAATATGACTTTCTAAATAGTCTGCACCAAACCATAAACCCTGTTTGTGAATTTTGTGAATTGACGATGGCAATAATTTTGAACAAGTAAAAAAATCAAGCACATTGTTCCTTAACATTAGGCAATGTTGAATTTAGTCACTACATATTGGCTGTTTGGGATGCAAATGTAAACTTTTAAACAATGCTAATAATGACACAAAAATGCCATGTTATTAGATAGCACTGAAGTCTTATTAAGATACAATGTTCAGTGGAGCATTAGCTGGAACACGATGGCCAGGCAGGGCAGAGGAATCTATTAGCCTCTGTGTAAATGGCTTGGCTCTGGAGCACGACCACTTGCTTTGTAATTATGCAGCATTTTGGCCAAGAAGCTGCAGCTCGCCCGCCCAAGCGCTCGCACATAAACAGCCAACCTCGACAATTAGTGTGTTTTACCTGATAATGAAATTATGTAAATGGCGCCGAGGTCCGAGAGATGCTTGCGTGTCTAGTCCAAACAGGTTCAAGACCCATTACCATATTTTTGAACATCTGACTTAATTAGGAAGACGACAAGAGTCAGGGAGAGAGATGAGAGAGAGCAGAGAGACAAAGACTTTTAACTGCATCCATTGGCCTCATAAAGAGGTTATTAAGAGTCAGGCCTGAAGATGGCTGCTAATGATGTGTTGGGGAAATTAGGCCGATCAAACATTAAAAGCCCAGACCTCCTCCTGTGGGCAACGCGGCAGCCAAATGGGTCAATTAGAGAGGTATTATTTCTCTGCCTCTCTTAAGCAAGGCAAAACAAGTGCAAGCTGATCTGCATAAAGTGTTTATCAAGAGCGACATGTCCACTTAGGCCTGATCACGCTCAAATAGCTCTCCCAGCTCGTGCAAACAAGGGGGAGTGCACCGGGACCAGCATCTGCGTCGATTTAGAAACAGCAAACGTGTTTATTCTGACTTTGAATGCAGCAAGGATACAGATATTAGTGGCCCTCCATCAAAGAATAATTGAGTATCAAGCCCATAATGTCCAGGTTATAAATTAGAATAACCAGATTAATGTGCAAAGCACTGGAAATGGCCAAAAATAAAGTAGAGGCATATATCAGAGCGGGCCGAGGAGGAGAGGCGCTCTGGCAAAGGGTCTCCTCACAGTAAATTGTCATTTTATCTCTTTTCTCTGTGTTTTTTAGCTTGCGTATAGTGGCACATTTTCAATTAACCGCCACACCATTAATGGAGTTCAATTGTGACTTCAGAAAGGACATAAATTGCTGTGGGTTAAATACGCTTTGGTTTTAGATTTTGCCTTTCCTCTGCTCTTTTTATGCTTCTCCATCGCAGTGTAAAAGGCCCAAAGTGAGTGCACAGAGACGGGGAGAGTGGGCATCCCAGCAAGAAACTGTAATTCTTGTGTGGGGCTTGAAATAAATTAGCTCCTAGCCATTGGAGGTTAGGCTAACATATTAGGATTTTCCATCTGCTTGCTCTAAATCATCTAAGTCCGCTCAGCGCAAAGGGCAGCCTGCTCATCTCTCAAACTGGAGGACAGATTGCATTACAGAGCAATATACCTTTATTCTCCCCATTTAATCCGCAGGCGAGAGCCACCAATGAACGGCTGGAGGTAATAAGACACGAGTCATGTGTCCAATTAGAGCCGGACAGAAAATACACACATGCAAAATGCAATCTACATGCTATGTACATAATGCGCTGTATGAAAAAAGTGGTGGACATTTTCACCAATATCATGTCAACTGAAAATCTCTTTGTTCATCCAGTGCTTTGTGTTACTTCCAGAGTGTCAAAATGGGTTGAAACATCTTAAACACTTAGCCAAAACCGCCCAGACACCAACACACACGTCACTCCTTCTTTTCAAGTCGCAAGTGTCTCGTCGTCTCTGCCCGTGCATCAGTAATCAACCTTGATGCTTGCTGCTGTTGTGGCCATTGATTTTTCTGTTCCACATGTGGGTGAAAATTGCACTTTAAGTTACCCTGAGTGTTAAATTAATAATGAAACCGCAAGAGTGCCCTCTCCTGACTTTCAATTAACACCATCAGGATTAGAGGGCTGAGAGAGGGATGGCGGTGAAAAGAGATGGAGAGGAGAAAAGGACTATCCATGACACACACGCTCAAGGTCTGATACTCTGTCCTCTCTAGTCTAAAGATCCAGTCAGCAAGGAAGGATAGGCCCATTGTTTCCTAATATTGTCCAAAACCAACTCAATATTTGCCAAGTTTATTCTAGAAGAATTAAAACAAAATCACAGAGTTCCTACAGGAAGTGAAAACTAAAACTAACACAAACATAGCAGCAGAGGACACAGGTGTCTGCTGACTCCAGACACGAGCACAGTGCCAGTCGGATCCAGCCCCTCTGTCCAGATCTGCCAAAGGAAACACCTGTTTGATACAAATCTATTTAAGGAAGAGTGAATCAGTGGAGTCAAAGTAGACTAACATATAGGTGCTTGCTAATCATTAATAAATATAAAGGGCCTGTATTAGGCCAAATGAACATTAATTATATTAGAATATATCAATTAAACCTAATGTGTTTGTTTCATTTGTACACATACCTGCATATTCAGTCCTGACATGGTGAACTATGATTTTGAGGTAATACCAAGAGACATACACAATTGTATGTTACGCTACAGGAAATACATTGTTTGAACATAGGGTACGTTGAATTTTAAATTTGATTTGAATTCCATATTTCATATACACACATCATATCATCTGTGTCCCTATAGATGAGGTAAACATGTTCAAAAACTTTGGGGTGCATGAGGGCTGAGCTGTTAGAGCTCTCACCTCCCAATCAAAAGATTCTGAATTTGATTCCAGGGCCAGACCAACATCACATGTTTCTCTGGGTGGAATCTTCCCATGTTACCGTGGGTTCTCTCCGGCTTCCTCCTACCGTCTAAAGAAAAATGGTTGCCCCTAGTGAATGAATGTGAGAGCGACTGGTTGTCTTTGTATCTATGTTTCTCTCTTAACCCTGTGCCTAACTGGCCCCTGTCCAGGGTGTACCCCGCCTAAGGCCTAAGTGGTAGGAAATGAATGAATCACAACTGATAACAATTGTGATGCTGACTTATGCAAAATTACAAAAACATTGGACAATGCCAAGTTGTTGATGTAATAATTTAGTCTTTTGGGTCTAAAGCTAATTATAATAATAATATAATCAGAAAGCAGAATGAACCTCACACAAGTTTTTCATTGGGTGCTAGTTTCTAAGCCTAAATCCATTGAGTTTAAACCTATGCGTCCTCTTTCAGATCTGAATGATCATTTCCTAAAGAATTCCTCTACAGCCAATCATGAATCAGAGCTAGTGCAGCCTCTGCAGCTCATTGAGCCTGAGATTCTGGAGGTTTCATTCTTTCTTCTTTATTTATTTGAGCAGTTAATGAAAAGGTTCTGAGCTGAACATGAGGCATCAGCATACACTGAGAAGTACAATAGTAGGCCTAAGATTAGTAGTAGAGAAGTAGATTTGAGATTTTCAGCTGGTTACTGAAGATGACGCATGCAAAAGGTCTTGTGTCTCTGATCTGTTTCCTGAGACACACAGAACCAGGTGCAGTGTGTGAAGTGTTGTTGTTCTTCACTTGATGTACTCCACAGCCCTGTGTGCTCAGATCATCCCCGCTAATAACTTCCTGCTTCCTGTTTCTGACTCTGACTTCCTGTCAGACCAAAGCATCTTTTTCACTGTTTGTGTTATTCAAGATTTTATTTTTACCTTTTTGCTGCTTTTGGAATTTTGTAGTTTGTGTTTGAATGGTACTGAACCAAAGTAGTTAGAAACATTAAACTAAAATCAATAATGAATCACAATAGTACAATGTTTTATCATGTTTCAACTGTTATACAGTCAATATGGTATATTATAGGCAAAAACTAATAATATAAGTCAGAAGATGATTCAATTGTGAACCAAAAGTGAAATGTATTTTTGTTTCCCTGATTTGGACAAAGATAGAGTCACAGAGATGTTCCAGGATGTTTATAGACCCTCTGACCCTCCTTTATGCTCCAGTCATCTCTCTCTCTCTTTTCCAGATAAACTGTCCAGCTCCCCCTGAAGCCCCCAGACTAATTCACAGTTCATATTATTAGTCTGGTAAGCAGCTTTCTACAGTTGTAGGAAGTATCCAGGCCATGACGTAATGTCAGTTTCCTCTCTGACACATTCATACAATGTTTTGACGCTGGTCAAGGTGAAAGCAGTAAACAGCAGCAGACAGAGCAGGACGTGGACATTAGGGTTAACTAAAGGTTGAACCGCAGCAGCAAGAACAGGCAAATTCATTCAAGACAAAATGTCACGTCATAATTCAGCTGAATACCCATAATTTTCAAACCTGTTTTATTGTTCTGTTTCATCTAAAATATGATAATGAAAATAACAATGTTCAAGAAAAAACTACAGACAGAGTGGCAAAATGAATTGAAATCGCAATTTCGGAAGAAAACAATAATTCAGAAATTCAACCAACGATAAATTCAACCAACGATCAATTCAACAAAACTGCTAATTGTTTAGGTTTTTTTCCCTAAAGTTGTGCCTCCCTTGTACATTTTTTGTGTGATTTGATGTTGTGGCTGGTGATAATCTTTAGTCACTGATCTTACCTTGTTGGTGTAAGAAGAGAGCAGAATGAAGGACCACTTCATGATAAGACGCCCCTCATTGACTGAAGAGTGTCTTCTGTTTGGGTCTTTGTTACAAACCATGGCCTCTGCTTCATATCTTATTATCTGTTAAAACAAGGCGATCACTAAATATGTCTGGAATTCCGTTATCACAATAATTTCATTTAAAACTTGTTTTCCTTATTTAGAAAAGGGTTCAATACTTGATACCAATTTTTGATACCACAAAGATGATTAAATATATATTTTTCAGACATTAGAATCCAAAATTAACATGAAAATGTTGTCCTATTTGTGATGAGGGGTTTGCAGCATCAACCTGTTATCTGTTAAAATGAGTATCTACTTTTGATACCAGAAAGTATTGATGATGATGATGATGATGATGATTACAATTTTTTTTTTTTACACTAGTCAGGAACAAAACAAAAAAAAAGAAGAAATGCATTGTTAATACAGTCAAGGACACCAGAGGAGCCGCATGTGAATGGTGAGAGAAATGAACACAGAAGTCCCTGACACCTTGTTCTCAGATCTCACTCATAAAGCTCTCTGCTCTTGTGCTTACATCAGCACTCCAGCTCATAACACTTTGTGAGCAGTGGATTATGAGCTTCTTCCACAGTAACAGTCTCCTGTACCATCTGACACCGGAGATTTCTTCTCTTCTCATTCACACTTAATGGCTGACACTGTCTCCGATGAGCAAAAAAAAAAAAAAAAAAAAAAAGTGATAGTCCAAATTGTCACCACTTTATCATTCTTCATATGCCTCATGGAGTTACAAGAGGCCTGACATTAACTTCTCCTTAGTGCAATACACCTCATGATTCTCACCAGTGAAGCCAGGACAGGAGTGTGTGAGCATCGCGTATGTCAAAGTAACTTTTCTGTCATTCAAAATGTCACATTAGTTCATTCTACAAAATATAGGATTGAAAATGTATAAAATTATCAATAATGTTGTGAATTTCAATATGGGAATATTGTTTATAACTGATGAAATGCTGCATAAAGAGCTGATTAAACACAAAACTCATGTTGTAAGCGTAAGTGTAAGTGTGTGATTACTGCCCTTTTGTGGGTAATTTTACAATCAATTTTAAAAGTTTAGATTCAGATTTAAGAAGAAGATTGATTAAATATATTTAGATTATTTGTTTTTGGGATACTCCCCCCCCAATAATGTCCACCCCTAAATAAAGTAAAGGAAAAGTTATAAGCACGTCAATGACAAAAAAAAGTACAGGTACTAATAAGTTCTACTTGGGTAAATTGCACTTACAATACAAAAAAATCTACTCACTGGTATCTTTTCCTTGAACCCTATTTGTGTCAGCAGAAGAATGAAGATCAAAAAAGTTAACATGGAATAACTACAGAAAACAATGGCTGTTTTGCTGCAGCTCTGAGAAGTTTGTATGAGCTGAATATATTCCTAAAATGCAAAACAGGCCGGAGGCTGACAAAGAAAATGAGGGGCTGCAGTTGAGGTGATTGGGGAGGGCTTGTTTTGCTTCCCCGGTCCTCCCTCCTGACATACACGCCGAACACAAATATCATTCATTAACAGTAATGTGCCATCTTAATGCTGATGGATGGGACCGGGGCCCTCAGCCGCACACACACACAGGCTATAAAACACACAGAGACAATTTAAAGACAGTCCTGCTGAGGGAGCTGCTGTGGCCCTATCACTTACCACACATGCACACGCTCACACCAGCCACAGCCAGGCTCAGGTGTCAGGCCCGAGCGCTGCAAATGAAGACATTTCCTACAGCTGGCAACCTTTGATGGCTCTATGATGCCAGCGCTGCTCGCTAACACTCCACAGAGGAACAGAAGAGAGCGATGAGAGAGAGGCCAGCAAACACACACACACACACTGAGCCAAACAGTCAATGGACCAGTCCACTGGATTAAAAACTATATTGTTATTAAAACAATATCTCTTCATCAAAAACAGAACATCCCCAGCCAAATCCAAAGAAGAATTGGTCATAAACAAAATAATCAATGAGTAAAATTTTAAAGAAAGAAAAAAATATAAATAGTTTTAAATCTAGACAGTCTATGACTTCTCTGTCCTTGATGCAGTTGAGTGTTTTTATAGAGGCGACTATTTGCTACACTGTACAACCTGCCTCTTCACATCTGAAAGTGACCTAGTCCACAAAATTAGAAATCACAAGTGAACTCTTTTGGTTTGGTCAAACTCACTTCCTTGCTGCAGCCGCACGGAGCCTCCTCCTGCAGATCCTCGCCCACGCACCTTTGTCCTTTGTCCAGCACCTGTTGACATCATGTTCGGGTAAGTTTACGGATCATGCATTATTATATCTTTTAAACTAGCAACACTTAGCATCAAACACGGACAGCAGCCGCGTCATTAGACATTTAGGATAAGCAGCATGCAACATTATTTAAATAAGCAATCAGACGAAATGATGTAAAACGCTCGACTTTCTAGCGCTATACAGTGCAAAGTCTAGCAACTCTTTCTAATTAAACAAATAAAACGTCAATGTCATACCATGAACTTTGTTTTTCAGACTGCTGCAGAGACAGGATAGCTAACTTTGTTGTGTTGTAATTTATCAACCCTAGGGGGAGCTGTTTTGTCATAACAAGCATTATTTCAATTTTTGTATCTCTCGGGTCAAATGGAAATAAAGTAATCGTTGCAGAAAACAACTACAAAATATTTGCACATTTATTTTATAATACATAATGTGTGTCAAAAGTGGAATTTGACTGCAGAATTACAACATTCTTTACCAGAAAGTAAACAATATTTATTATGAGATCATGCTTAGAGGTCAAATTAGCTTTAAATATAACAATTTCTGTCCATTGTCATAGCTATTGTAATCAGGTTACCGGTCAGTTCTTCCACTTTCTCTAATATATTTCCTCATTTTGCTCCCTGGTCCAACATCCCATCACCTGCTGGCTATTCCGATGATAATATTAAGATATGAGAGCGCGAAAAGGGGAGATTTGGATGATGACATTAGAGGAGAGGGATGGTTAGAGAGATGGCTGCTGTCACCGTAATGCCGCTGCGACACTTCAATGTGCTATAGTCATTTGTGCTGAGGTGCCTTATGTGCCTGTGTGTGTGTGGTAATATGAAAACTGATGCCAAAGTCTGACCTCCTCTGCCCCTCTCATTTCCATCCAGCCATTCCACCTCTTCCTGGAGTCAGTGGAGCCATTGGGGTTCAACCAGGGAGCACTTTGTCCTCATTAGACCTGTCCCGAACCAAACAGCACAACAAAGCAAGGTGGGTGTGTGTTTGAAAAGGCACGGTTTTGTCATTTATCACTGCATTGTTAATCAGGGGTTTTAATAGATCATATGCATATAACCTAAGTGGCAATCAATCAACAGCAGAGGGAGCAGTAGACAAGATGTTCCCCCTAACTAAAGCATTAGAGAGAAACACAGTGGTATATACTCTTCTGTAGATTCCATAAAATGAAATTACTCAGTGTCAATAAAGGAAACTAACAAAGTACTGTTTTTAGGTATCTATACCGTAGTACATTTCATAGTGGATACTTTTTACTTTTATTTCACTACATCTGAGAGCAGGTATCTGTACTTTCTACTAGAGCTGCAAGATGAATCACAATTGAATCGAAATCGTAATCAGCATCACAAAGACTAACATTTTGGAAGCGCCATAATTTCACGACAAAATATTAGTATTATTATGCATAAAATCTGCCAAACCTTAAGTTAAGGTCTGTACAAACATCTTCTGAAACAAATGGGATGATTTTATTTGTTAGTCAGTTCAGAGATTTGTCAAAATGTGAACTTTTAATAATAATATTCTGTTCAAACATAATCAAAAATCTAACCACAATCATAATACTTGTCATTCGATATTTTTCCCAAATTGTGTAGCCCTACTTTCTGCTCCTCTACACTTCGGAACAGAATTGAAAATGTATTCTTTCTTAAACTTTGAGACCTGTTAAAACGATTGAAAGGTTTATTTTTAGTGACATCCCAGCTTTGAGCAAACAAAAATCTATAAATTAAAAATCATGTCAGTTTCTTCTGATGACCAAAACTATGCATAAATGCTTTGATATTTTTACTCTAAAAGGATATTTACTTACTTGTACTTTTACTTAAGAAACAAACTATAGTACTCAGTATTCAGATGTTATAAGTAAAGAATTATATGAGCATCTTGTACCATTTGTAGTTACTGTTAACCGTCTTGGCTATATGTACTATCTCAACCATAATTAATTTTACTACTGCTATTAAAAAATGTAAAGCACATTTAAGGTACACTTTATTGTCTCCGTAGGAAATTTGTCCTCTGCATTTGACCCATCCTTCAATGCCGTTGGGGCAACCTGTCCGGAGGAGTGGAGCTTGAGAGAGAGTAGAAGAAGCAAGAAAAATGTACTGGTGAATTACCTACTTTTCAATATAAAACATTGTAACGTAGTTTTAAATTCTCAGCTATATCTATCAAATGTGATTACTTAAATAGCGTAGTCGGTAGCTATTCCACCATATACTGTGTAAATATCGGAAATATTTTTACTTTCCTGCCGGCCAAGCACCTGTTTATATGTACAGCTTGAGCCGGCCAGTGATATGTGAGCAGCACTGAGCATTACCATACGCAGCAAAAGTCTTGATATATAAGTTCACGCTCTCTGCCATGAGACTTTATGGTTATGGATTATGCCCGTTCCATAAGTGCGGCTTTGTGCTGTGACTGAGGCAGAGATGTATTGGTCATATAAAAGCTGCTCCTCTGATGTAGTTATTCATTTATTCAGTCTACTTCTTCATACTTGAAAATCCAAATCCAATACAATTTGTGTTTGTGTTTTGGTGTATTATTGTGCCAGAGCTCTAGCTTTATGTTTTCTCTTGTGATCTTTGCTGCACTGCGTTTTGGAGCTGAACAGTTTTGGGGAAAGTTGCAAAAGTGTTTCGTCTTTTTTTTTCAAGATTTAGTTCAAAGTGCACTCGTCCCATGATATTAAAACTGAATTATTAACTAACTAAGTAACATGTATTTCACACAATGTTCGTCGAAGTCTAAAATGCAGAATTGGAAACACAGTGGCATTTAGTTCGCTGCAGATTATTGATTATTCAAATGTTTATTGTGATTAATCTTGCAGCTCTGCACTCTTTGCCCATGTGTCTTTGAGCTGTGTGGTGATCACTAACTGTACAGCTCTTTTTTCCTGAAGCTGTCGTGTAGAAAAGATAAAGTTCTCAATACGTGTCAAACTGACGTTACCCGGATCAGTCTATAACAAAGGAGAAGTGGGTAAACATCATTGAAAGGAACTCAGACTTGGGGACAGTGGGACACCAAGATTTAAGAACTAAATACAGAAAAAAAAATGCTTGGATGAGAAATGCCACAAGCTCACGAAATCAAGATTAGCTCATGTACAAAAACACAGCTTTTCATAAACACTTGAGTAAAGATACACTCGCAAAGCAAAAAGACAATCCTGTCCTGTTCCTCCTTTCAGCTCTGTACAAGTCCCGGTGCTTTGTCCTGGTTTCACCTCGCTGCGGGCTACGAGCTCTGTCCCTGGCCTGTCCCTCCATTGAAATTTATGAAAATCATCTGTGTAATATTCAGCCGTGCCTTCCTCGCCGCTATATATATATATTTATACTTAGCGACGTTATTAAATCAGCGTAAAGTAGGACGATCCCGTGATTACATTGAAGCGTGGAGAGGAGAAAGGGCGGAGGGAGAGCGGAGAGAAAAATCAATGGCACTTGGTAATTGCATATTAGAGCGTTATTTTGTGCATTGATATTGATAATACGTATGTTTACATTTGCCGTGATTAAAATCAATGCAGTAAAGTGAGTTATGACAGCGCGGCCTGATGGGACAGCTTTATGGCTGAGTGGGACTAATGAGGTGGTTGATGGGAAGGAAGGATCGCCTCAATCCATCTCTGCTGAATACTCTGTGTACATGAGCCTGGGAGAATACTGCGTTAACTTTGACTCCACGTTTTCACAGCTTTTGTTTTAGTCTACAAAAAGGTTATGCAGATTCTCAAAATGTTTTTATTTCCAATGGACAATTCATTTTAGAAGGCAGTAAGCTCTTTCTTTCTTTCTTTCTTTCTTTTTTTCTTTCTTTCTCTCTTTCTTTCTTTCTTTCTTTCTTTCTTTTCAAACTAACATCAGTGGTGGAAAGTAACGAAGCACAAAAGTAAAAGTACTGTACTTGAGTAAACTTTTTAGATACTGGCGTTTTTACAGTGAATACTTTTTACTTTTACTTCACTACATTTGATACCATGTATCTGTACTTTTTACACCACTACATTTTTTAACTGGACTGAAAAGTAGAAAGTACTTTTCATTTTGTTTGAGGGGTTATTTTTAGTGTGTTTATGGCGATATTCTGCCTGAAGGTTTTGAGTTCAAGCTCAACAACAAACAAACCAAAATAAACACATACAATTATTTACAAAAATTAAGAAATTAATTTGAATAGACCTTCTTTGAGCTAAATTAAGCTCAATTCTTTACCAAAATTATGCCATTTAATACGTAAAACTGGTCTCATAATCTGCATGAAATACTTTTAGATTTTACTCTTAAAGTACATTTTCAAACAAGTACTTCAACACGTTTACTTAAGTAGATATTTAATACGGTACTTTTCTTCAGTAATTCTTTGCACACGTATATGTACTTTTACTTGAGAAACAAAATTGAGAACTTCTTACACCATTGAGTAACATTAAAGCAAATGTTAGATTTAGACTGGGATTTAGCAAATCCAAAACATTACAAACAGAGTAAAAAAGCAAAGCAAAACAACAAGCAAAAAAGAAAACATATCATTTGAAGTTATCCTGATCCAAACCATCTTGGTGGTCTAAGAGTATTTTTGCATTAATGATTAAGATAAAAGAACTTCTATTTATCCCACAATTGGGAAATTCCAATGTTGCAGCTCACTTAAAATAGAGTCAAATCTAACACACTGTACAGGTAGAGCTAGGCCTGAAACAAATTTTGAAGAACAATATTACTACTGAAAAATATCACGATAAACGTTAATATTTAAACTACTTTACGTAGAGGCAATAACTCTAAAGCAGGGTCACCTTTTTACAAGTGAACTAAATTATTTTTAAAAATTTGAAATAAATAAATAAATGGCACAATCAAACACTTTAGTTCTAGTTCTAGTATCTCTAATTTGTCATAGATGTTAATAATTCAACAAACTACCGCCCTGATGTAATCATATAGGTCTAATACAATAAAGAATAAGAGCAAATTCCCTACTAGTCCAAAGAAAAGGTAAACATGTTTTTGAGGCTGAAAAATATTGTTTTTTTCTGACATGTATTGAACGATACGTCGATATAGTAATTATTGTGACAAGTCTAAGTAGAGCAAACATTTTTTTGAAAACAGTTATGTGTTAACACTTAAGACAGTTAAGTGGCTTCGACCATGGTTTAGTGCAGTGCAGCATATGGACAGAATAAATAAGTGACTTGAGTGTATGATATTGAGGTCTATGTAAACCCTCATTCAGGTATGTTCCATAATAAAGGGAATTCTGTCAGAGCAAAAATGGCATTCTGATTAGCTGGACATCACCACACAGAGAAACTGACAATAAAGAATCTCATATGTTAGTTCAGTTACAGTATATTGAGTATAAGCATTCATAAAAAATGTAGTGGAGTGAAGTTGTGTAAGTGACAGCCTTATACTGTTCCTTTGCTAACGCTGTGGTAAAGCTTTACTGTGTCTATTTTACCTTGACTTTGTTGTCTGTTTGTAGTGCGGGTAAATATATTAGCTGCGATAACAGTAACACTAGCAGGGGCCAAAGAGCCTCTTAATGTGCCCATAAATGTGTGTTGTTTGTCCATACTGGAACTCACTAATATAGGAATACGGCATCCCTGCAGACCACAGACAAGAGAGACTCCTCTAAGTGGTGTCAGATATTCAGTTAAATGCATCCACGTAAGCATCTAGTGAGACAAAAAGCTCATCCCTGTTGGTAAAATGTAAAGTTAAAAGCTGAAAGACTGGAAATGTTCAAGAACTTTCAAAATGGAGCATTCACGTTAATTTTAGCAAAGTCGATATGCTTTTAGATGGAGCCAGGAAATGACTGTAAGCAACACACACCTGGTAATGGCGGTGCATTAGCTGGCCACAAATTCAGTTTAGTTTCCACAAAAAGGCAAGCACAAAAGTGGTTGTTTAGTTTGAATTTACTATGTGAGGATATCCTGAACCAAAAACAGCCACTCGTTCCAAATTGGCGTTGCAAAACATTGAAAGTAACTGCATTTTAGACTGAAAAAGAAGCTCTTTTAAGTATCCATTTCAGCAAACAGAGAAACAGAAAAGTAGAGTTTAGTTTGATTAATTACAGTGCATTTGGTCATATAGATGGATTGTCTTGCCAAAGGACGCAACAACAAGATAATAGCAATCCGCCAACCTTCTAGTTAGTGGGCACTACACTTTGGAAAGTCTAGAATGATACCTCTCTGTGTTTTTTGAGCAGATCAATATTAGTCTGTCACTGTGTTCATCTCCCCAAGTTTTGATTGGCGTGACTAACATGTGGATTAGCCAATCAAGGACACGCACGATCTACTCACGTCAAAAGAAATATGGCTGCTTACAAGAAAAGATGGAAAGGAAAAAAAATATGAAAGGGGAAAAAATACAGCGGATATCTGCAGAATCAATGAGTGAAGCAAAAATGAATTTGTTTCACATGCAACTCTGAAATTAACAAATTTGATTGCACAGCTCTGTTTTTAGAAGTGGAGAAGTGACCAGACTCATTTTTTGTAAAGTATTAGAAACACTACTGTCACCGTCCTTTATGGTATGATTTTTTTTTTTTCAGAACCTTAAATTATTTTCTCAAATCCAATCAAACTCACATCAGGATCTATAGATTGTGTAATGTGTGTTGTATAGAATGACCAAAGAAGACGAAGAACACAGTGCAGTGCAGACATGAGAAATGGAAAGTATGAAACGAAAACAGTGAACACGATGCAGTCTCCACATGCCGTGAAGACGTTCTGAGGACGGCTTGTTTCTCTTTGTACGTCCACAGCGGTGCACTGAGGGTGTGTGTGGGCCTGCAGCGGGCCGGCCGATCGTTGCTGCTCTGGCCGTGGGGACAGTGAAATATAGCCACAATTAGCCCAGGACACAGTTCAATGATGATAGAGAGGCTCAGCGGCCCTTAGACCATGATTAAAAGGCCTGCCCAGCCCTACGCTGATAGAGACAACTGAGCACACATTATTAGTCGTACCATCAGCAGCAGCTTCATTTTACTGCAATACGTACGGCCTGTGTTCATTCATCATTCACTCGGCAGATATTTGGGATTTAATTGGCGTAAGAAGGTGTTTTATTGTTTATATTTACGTATATTATGTGTATATATATTTAAGAGATATCATGCTATAAATCCTGCTCCAGTGTTTTGACCTGATGCCATTTTTGTAATAACACTGCAAATGTATTCAGGTTTTGAAATAGCACAAAAGATATTCAGACTTATGGTGCATTTAGGTTTTATTTGACAGGACAGTATATCGTGAGGGGGAAGCGCAGGGAAGACATTCAGCAAATTGTATAGAGCCTGGCGTATTACTACTCGACTACCAGGCAGTACGATAATCAGACTTTTGTACTCTGTGTTGTTATCTTGTTTGGTTAATGAAGTTTGTACGTGTGATATTTTGGACGAGACAAAAAACCTTTAGATTCTATGCTAGACTTTCAGTCCACTTTTTAACTTCTCAATCATGACTCCTAAAATATAAATCAAGCAGGGTGTGTCATTTTTCATGTACATGTATGTAGTATTAGTATATGTATGCCGCTTCACTCTTCTCCTTTCTCCTGTGTCACACTCATAGATCAAAGCTGAGACCTTCTCTATCTTCTACACCTCAGCAGTCTCACGGCTGCGTCCCATTTACTCAGGACTCTCTCGGCTGTTTCTCTGCATGTACAAGTCGGGTTATGCCTCTGCGCTGTGTCTGTGCACGGCTCGGGGTGCAGAGGTCAAAGGTGAACGCACAAGCTTCAAGGATCACAAATGGCAGAAACGGTAGAATGTGTGTGTTTTGTTTTATTTAAAGCATATAGACAGCACCAGGCTTAAAAACTCATGTTGACTCTATCTGTCAGCGATATTTCATTGTTTTTATTATGTTTATTTTATCGAATTCAAATAGTTTTCTTCGGACTACTATAGAAAAAAAATCTTTGAACGAGTCAATTTTTTTAAACTATTACCTGTAAAATGGAATACGTTTGTAGATTTGAAAGCAAATCAAGTCTAACTACCATTTAAATTCTTTGTTTTTCATATAACCCTGACCATCCCAAAATGTGTGCATTAGTAGTAGTCACTCTTTAAAAAAAACCTTGATAGATGGAGGAGAGGTAATGAAATGAAGGAGCATGAAGAGGAGAGAGGGACGAGCGGGCAGTAAGAAGAATCGCCTCTCGCCGCTGCGCCATCAAGGGAGAAATTACACATTTACTCAGCTTTTTTCTCAAGCCTGCGGCCCTCATAGATCAAACTGCGCGGATGTACCAGCCAATTTTCTACATGAAATATAGACAGCAAAAAATCTATTACACCTGTGTTCTTTGTTGGGGGCCGAGGTGGATGTGTTCTGTTTGGTCCTGGTCCTCGTCTCCTCCGCACTGCAGCTTCCACTGTCTTTATCTTCATGACGGGTGCATTTGTGTTTTCGGCCGCACACACTGGAGACAAAGGGTGAAGTGCATCATGTCCAGGTGACTTTGGAGAATATTCACAGGCTCTGGGCCGAAACTAATAATGAAAATTTGAAGTAGATTTTAAATTAAAATAACATATTCTCTCTTGTGAATACTCTGGTTTTGAGCTATTTCATATTTGTTTTTCATTTTTTATTTAGAATATAAAAGACAAAAACTAACAAACTAATTCAACTTTTATAACATATGTTTAGGTTTAGGTTAGGGAGACTTGGCCTTGGTACTGATTGAAGGGAAATTACTTGGACTCAGTAGCTCTCACATTACAATTGTTACAATTATTCTTAATAATAACAAACGGTTAAAGACTGGTCATAAAATTCTAACTAATAATACTGGCAAAAATTTGAATATATTAACAATGACCATAAAATCCATCTATAAAAGGTGTGCACAATGTTGTAAGGTTGTCAAAAATATAAAAAATCTGATACAAATTTATATTAAATCTGACATTGCTGCTAGATACTAATTAATAAGTACAGATCAGCACATAAACAGGACAAAATTGGACCTTTCCTGAACAGTTTTAGAATGATCTTGACTGTTGTCTGTTATCTAAAAAAAAACACCATTACAATGTTGTATTGGTAACAAACGGAGCAACATTCAGCGCTTGCAAGTCAGGGTTCACCCAGGCTAACTTTTGCAGTATTATCTGTCATGTTTAAACTATAGTCAGCAGCAAGTGACATCCCACATGAAAACACAGACAGAAAAAACTTAAGAGTGTCATAAAACCCTGCTATTATGATAGATTTGATATTGTCCCTGTCCATAGATATCCGCCCGTGTCCTCTCAGTGGAGCTCACATCCTGCAGCAGAGGACAGAGTGGACGTCCCTGACAGCACAGTCCCGCCGTCACAGGTCAGCCTGGAAAACACCTGACATCACTGCGTTACCGTGGCACCTCGCTCCGATTTCCTTGTTTTGTCAGGTGTGGGCTACAATAGTCACCTTTTTTAAAATAGCACACACATCTGCGTCTGATCACCGTGAATGTGTTTTCCTGGAGAAACACCTTCTGCAAAACATTAATGATGAGCTTATCATAGAAAGTGCATGTGAGATAATCTCATGACAAAAAAAAGTTACGCATAGTTTTCTCGAGTATATTAGGGCTGCAAATGATTAATTTGAATAATTGTGACTAGTTGACTATAAAAGAATCATACTTTTTGATCATCATAATTATTATCTGAACTATACACACATCTAAAACACATGTCAACAGACCTTTTTACACAATGGCAGTGGCATTATCAATTTTTTTTTTAAATGTCAAAAAAGAATAAAGCATTTAAAGTGTATTTACTTTTTATCATACAGTAAGTATATTCTAGCTAGAAGCCTTCTGTCACTGAACCTTTATTTGGTTACATATGTATTCAAAACATTTCATTTTTCATTGTGCTTGAGTTGAGTTTAATTAAAAAAATGTTCAAAAATCAATGATGACTAGTTGCAACCTTATATATTTTCTGCATTTTCTGCAGCTAAAGCCAAAAAAGAAAAAAAAAAACAGAGAATTGCACTTAAAATTTTGTAAAGAACAAATTAGAGCTGCATGATTTGGAGAAAATATCTACATGTAATTTTTCGGACCAGTTTTGCGACTGTAATTACATTTGCGATTTATGTTTTTATGATGGGATTCTGTTCAAAGTTCACATTTTAAACACAACCAGGACAACTTTATACATTTACACTCATTTTTGTTGCTTTGAAACGCATTTTAGTCGCTTGTTTCAGAACATATTTCAACAAATCTAAACTAAAGGTTAGTTGATTGAAAAGGGATATTTTGTTGTTTGTGGAGCAAATGATTGCACTTCAAAAACTGCAGCTTTTGCGATTTGCTAGTCCGATTTCAATTTGGTTTCGATTAATTGTGCATGCAGCCCTAGAACAAATGATGGCATGAAGAGATGTTTTGCATGCTTCAAAATGTTTAAAGACTGCGGATTTTTTTTGTTTGTTTTCTATTTCAGGATATGACCATAGATATCAATCAGTAGTCACTATATTTAAGATTTTAACTTGATCAAAAAGCCTTGTTTGTACAGCTTTTACAGTAATGAAAATGCATGCCACATTTACCCTGCCGCCCCTCGACTAAACCCCCCTCGACTGATAGATGCAGTGAAAGCGGCGATAACGCACATAAGTAGAGGGTGGATCTTCATGTAAAATTCACTTAGCTGCCATATTTTTCCGCTCGTGGGACAAGATTAATTGCGGTATAACTTGTTTCGGGACGGGGTGGAGGGCTCGCACGTTGAGAAAAATGGCCGCCCCCGTCAGCTGAACCCCTCTACCCCCGCCAGCTCCTGTGTCTACCATCTCTTAATACATCCTGAGAAATTGAGGTTAAGAGGGGATATCCAGGGGGTTATCTGGCGTTGCGGCGCGCACTGTGGGGTGGAGATTGATGGTATTCATATGGTAATTCCTGCCTATTGTCCCGGGTTTGCTATAATCTGAGAGGGAGGCCTTCTTATGCCGCACTGTTCAAATCAAGCTCACTGTTACTTTATCATGTCCGCAGATGCTGATGGCAAGACAGTGACGTATGGATAGATGCTTCGCTACCAGGTACTTTGTGTGTAAATTAAAACAGTAGTAAGTCAATAATATAGGGCAGATGTAATAATATGCCTATACACCTGAGATCGTATAAAAAGCTGAGATAAAGTTGGATCTTTTCATGACTAAGCTGCATTTATCCCGGACATTTTCCATCAGCCCTAAATGTGGTTTTACATTTCTAAATCTGTCTATTGAAAACCATAGGATTGTTTGAATGTATTAAACTATCTGACTCTGCCATCTTGGATTGCCTTTTAAGAAGTTTATTGTGAAAAAATATGGAGATGAATGAGAAACAACTTAATTCTAATCGATTCAATATGCCTTTTGTTGGGGATTTAAGAAAAAAACAGAATATAGATTGGGTCAAGTTATACAGGGACAAAATCTCAGATGCTCTAATAATCGGATATTCAGGCCTCAATTTAGGTTTATTTTTTGCAGGGAATACTGTTTAAATGCCATATAATGATAACTACATTCTATAGATCAATAATATTTAATATAGAGAGGGGCAACTGAAATTAAAAAATGTTGATTTTTATTGTAACGAGTCACTATAAATAATCAGCTTTAACATTTGTGAATTTACCTTTTGGATATTTGTTATGAAAACTGGCTTGAGTATGTCATCTTCACATTCTTGAAAACTATTGAAAACTACCAGTATAGATTTCGACTAAAATCTCAAAAGTGTATATTCTGATTAGGTGAAAATTCCACCCTCCTATCTTTCCCTTTTGCACTTTTGGGTGTTGGCTCAGATGCCGCTGCAGTAAATCTGTCTTTGGTCAGTCTTTACACTCACATACTGGATCCATACACATGGACCCGCAGCTGCCATAATAAATGTCTTATCTATATACTGGTGGATCTATATATCCACTACATGCCTGATCAATAGTCATGAATCTGAGAGCATGAGATGGACAAGTTGTTTCCTCCAGAGAGTCAGCTAGAAACTGCCACAAACAACATCTATAGTGTGTTATACATTATAATGTTCTTATTTACAAATAAATAAATAAATACAAAATACAAGATGTTAGTTTTTGTTAACCTCATGTACATTACATGATTCCAGCCCTTTGCCATTTCCCTAAATGTTATTGTAATGGCTGAGGTCAGTGACTATTTCCTGTTTTGCCCCAGTTATTGGTCATGCATCACCTGAAGTATTTTCTTAAATGGTACTTTGAATAACTTGTAACAATGAGCATATATCTTACTTAAAGTTAAAGTAAAAATGTGAAAATGTCTATGGTTAGTCTAATAAACAGTAATGAAAATGTTGGTTTCCGCCTAGGCCAACATTTCCGTGAAAAATGTTGAAATGAAAATAAAAAGCTAAATATGGTGGTGTCCCTATTTGGCCCCTGTGCGTATAGTCATTCTGGGAAATAAAGTAAAAAAGTAAAACTGCCATAAACTGGAAGTTGGCTGTAAGGTGCCAGAGGAGCAGTTCATTTTAGGCCCTAAACCGCAGCTTTGATTAAGTTAGTCTGCAGTGGTTTACTCTGCACACTTCGGATCAGACTCTTCATTGACTTCCTGAAGCTGTCTGCTGGTGTGAGCACTTTTCCTCATATCACCCCAACGAACACACTCCCAAAGACACACACACACTCGGACTGGCTCCCTTACTTAATCAATACTCATATTAATCATCTAAAATATCTGCGTGACAAACCAATTATTAACGTGCGTTGTCGAGTCCAATACGGTGATAATGAATTTAGTGCAAACGCCGTGGACTCCATCCGTTCATTAACTGCTGATGGCGGCTGTAATGACTGCTCAATGTCATTGGGATATTCGAGCAGTATTGATGAAGCACTGAAGCTGGTGGGCACATGCTCCAATACACACAGTACACGGAGAAGTGTATTTACGTACATTACAATGTCATGGTTGTAAAACGTATGTACAAAAATGATAACATGCATTTACATTTATTTTTAAGAATCACTGTACCACCAGAAAGTTGACATTTCCCAAACCTCACACAATTTCACATTGTACTCCCACCTTGAGGGCCGCACATACTATAAAACCTTTATGAATAAGCCTCAGAATACTTTGACTGAAAAGGCTGAGGCCAAGGTCAAAAGGTCAACAACCCCTGTCCAATCTGACTGCTGCTTGCTTTTAGTGTTTATAAATGAATGTGCAACTGCATCTACATCTCTGTTCATCTGGCAGCAGCAATTGAAATGATTAGGCAAAATCCCACCTTTCAGTCATATTTAGCATAATCCATCAGTCTTTGCCTTTTGGGTGATATTTGACTGTAGCCAAGTGTGACACAGGTGAAAATGTTCATATCTTTGCACCACATTTACATCTTTCCACGTGACTCCACCTTACAACTCTTATTGATGTTTTTGCTCCTCGCTTCAATAAGCATCTAATCAACAGCAGAAGGATCAGTTGAGATCACGGAGACATGATGGATCTCCAAATCATTTACTGGGGCTGGCCCACACAGCCTAACCACAGGTACACATCAGTCTGACTAAATCCTCATAAAGATGAGCTCTTGGATATGCACCATGGAGTCTGGGTTAGATAAGGGGAAGGGGAATTCTGTGTACTGCTGCTGCCATCTGCCAAAAGCATCCTAAGGGTCCATATTAAACAATTAATTATGGACTAATATCATGGCAATTATTGGCTTCATTAATCAGTTTATACCATCTGTACATTTTTACTCATACATTTGTTGTACACCTTGTACAACGAATACAACTTATTCACAATGTATGCTACAGCCATTGTAGTCTATTGATATGAAAGAAGGATGAAAATAGAATTCGTCCACAGAGCATACATTTGGCGTATTTATACCTCAATGTTCATGTGTCAGACTATTATTTATGTCTTTAAATCATATGTTGACCCATTTGCAGAATTTCAGGAAACTTTTAGAAGTTGTAAAAGTGTTCCTTAATGATATTGTTCACAGTGTGAATAATGCTGAATCATGTCATGTTTTGTCACTTTTTGGGTCAGTGTTCAGTGAGAACCGCTGCCCTCCATGTTGTCTCATGTCAGTTTCCGCTCCTGTTCCAACAGCTTTCACATTTGCATACAAATGAACATCTAAACGGCCTCAATGACATAATTGACTCGCAATTAGAAATTTTCTTGAGCCGGTCACTTTGCACTGGACAGACCAAGAGCACAAATGAGGAGCGACACATAGAAGGGGAGAAAAATGGCTGCTATTCTGCATATTAATGAGACTCATTAGCTGTCTTTGGCAATGGCTGACAAGGGGACCTATTTATGCCTTGGCCTCCGCCGCCTGACTGAGGAGAGGGTCCACTCCAGCGACCAGTGCTAATTGTTTCTGAGCATGTTGTCCAGCTGATCATCATCATCATCATCACTGGAAATTAGCTTCAGAGCGACGCCTTGGCTGACGCTCTGTGTGGCCTATTATGATAACTCTGTAAGCTTTTAACTTCTGCTGCTCGACAAGAGCCAAGCTTTTAACATGTGCCCATTAAGACCTTGTATATTCCTGTTACTGCTCAAGTAACAACTATTAAATTCAGAAAACTCAAAAGGTGAGCCAGAATAGCATGGTTGCAAGTCGTCATTACACTAATGTTTTAGATGGAAAAGTCCTCAGGAAGAACTTAGTTGAGTATGCTTGAAAGTCATTGTGTTTTTCACTCTAATAAGAAGTTAATCTTCTCCTTGACTTTTTTAAATAATCTTTTCTTTTTTTTCCTCTGTGGGGTTGGGTTGTTTATGCATACATGTACATCCTGTTTAAACAACTGAGTATTGCTGTCCAAAGTGCTGAAATTCCAAATGATGTCATTCTTTCAGTCTTCTTTTATAGAATATCGACTGAAGTCAAGATGTACAAATTTATTGCAGGATTTCCCTGTACATTTTTTGTATGGCTGTCAGATCATGATCAAGCTGCCAAACGATTGACCATTCCATAACTGAGAAAAATGTATAGTCATTACAAAATTTCAATTAATTCATTTGGACCATATCCATCCTTGGGAAAAAAAAAAAAAAAAAAGACGACACTCAAAACTCCCTACAAACCAGCAGTGCAGATATAGATGTTATCAGGTAAAGCTGGTGCCATGCCATGTAGTTATTGAGACATAAAAGGCGAGCACGCAGCCATGTCCGATATGCTGCCCTTTCCAGTAACGGCTTGAGAGGCCACAGAGGCTAACTGCCCCCGCTGCCCCCTCCACCTCTTCCACCTGGACTCACATCTAACCTCCGCTAACATGCACATACTCCAATACACACACACAGGTTGTACGTCTTTTACCAGCTATCGGCGACGTCCCTGCCACAACTGCCAGTGAGTTTGACCTTTCCTGTCCAGGCCCTAATCGGATTGTGTCCCTCTTTATGAAATCAGACGCTAAAGGTCGGCGGGCTGTTTAACATGGGGTGGAGGCCCAGAGCTATGGAATTTGCCTTGGCAGTAAATTACCTTTATTATGTTTGGGCCATGTGATCCCACACTGTCCCAGAGGCATCGGGGGGCGACATGGTACATGAAGATGGGCTGCAAGAGGGACTAATGTAGACAGTGGTCAAGTGGAACTTTTGTGACCTTCACAGCTGCATGATTTTACTCATGTTGGATGTAAATGACTTGGTGTCAGCAAAAAGTGTACACTCTATGACTTCACAATGTCCAGTTGTATAATATGAGCTGAATGGTAACACAAAATCACACAGACACTCCGATTTAAAATATAGACATTTTTCAAGTTGGAGTTGGCAATATTGACAAAAATCAATATATTTTTTTTTTCTATGCCAATATGTTCAGACAATATATGTCAATCCAACAGAAATATGTAAAAACATGTCTTTAAACATCGTAGCTAAGGTTTGACAGACAAATGTGAAATGTCTGTAAAATTACCAACCAACCAGATCTTTGTGCTAGGTAACTAGGTAACAAAGATCAGGTTGGGAGATGGGTCCCCAGGCACTGTACGCCAGCGACCACTGTCCCTGAGGAGATGCCCCAGCAGCAATGCAGGATGGGTCAAATGCAGAGGACAAATTTCCTTACGGGGACAATAAAGTGTACCTTAACCTTAAGGCGGGACACTACAGGCAAAACAAATTTAAAAAAATGTTTTGGTCAGTTTGATCTCTCAGCATATCAGCTTTCATGAGGAAACAACAAACTTCTCCAATCTGCTCTTAAAAAAATGTATTCTTCCATTTAATCCATAGATTTCCATGGGACATTCATTTCAATGGCTGTTTTCTTAGAATGCATTTGTCTCCACTTAAAATAACTCACCAAACTGTACAATCTTGGACTCAAAAAGATTTTGACAAAACGTACAGAAGGATTTTTTAATATCTAATTATGAAACTGATGTATTGAATTTTTAAAAATTAGGTGAAATTTGAATTTCAGGACAATTTTCAGTCCAATCTAGTTAATAAGAATAATAACAGAATAAGAAATCCAAAATCCCCGCTCTAAGCTAATAGTTGTACAACATATACCAAGAAATTTAAACCTGGTTCTGTTCATTCTTTCACATTCCATATATGTGTATTTTTGGCAATTTTACACATAAAATGCCTTATTTCTACATGAAAACATTACATAATGAAAATGTGTAATATTTTTTTTTCTTACATTTATGTGAGTAAACTACAGTTTACTCTAAGTAAAGAAGAAGTTTGACTATCAAACTAAGATATCAATTTGAAACTAAGTTTCAAATTGATATCTTTAAATTTAAGATTTTTTCCTATTCACCTGTAGTGTCTTACTTGAAATTTTACAACATAACATTTTTACTACTGTACACTGTACACTGTAAACTCCATTCACAATATTATATAAATAGCAATAGAGCCCATAAGTACATTTTATGCATTTTCTTTGATGCTTAAATTTTGCTCACTTCAAACTATATTCTTGAGCACTCACCTCAAACACAAAAGGGCAGAGAAGGCATTTGACATAAAAGACTTGCTAAACCTAACCACCAGCTTCAAGACGTTACAATCGATTTCACTATCGAAGCCCATCATACATTTCCGTCAATTAGTTTTATTGTTAAGTTAGCGAGTTTTACAGTGAAGTTATTTTAGTCAGTTCCATCTTCTCCACGTTCTATCAGAACACGGCAGGGACTTGATACTGACAGAAAATAGAAAAGACGTCAGGCCCAATATTGGACGTGTCTATTTCCAGAGCTTCAGCTTTCTCTCTTCCTTAGTCTCTCTTTTGCTTCTCCCCAAACACAGATCATGTTTGATACGTCACGCTGCTGTCCGTTTGAGCCATGCTTGTGTCAGACAGGAAGTCATCGCCTGCTTGTCATATAAACCTTTGATCCATCATGCCCGTTTGTTCCTGGGCCCTCATCCGCTCCCACTCTCAGATCCTTGGTCACATGACACGGATGGGACATGGCAACTGTTATGTGTTATGTGTGCGGAATTGTGTGTTGCAGGCTCTGGGCAGTGAACAGTGCGATGGTGACGCTGAAACTGATAGGTGCAGACAACAAAGAGAAAGGCACTTCAAGGCCTGCGTGCACCTCTTCAGAGACGCCAGACGTGAGCTGAGATGACCAGGCAATCGCTATGTGGGTTCACTCAGTTGAGCTAAATATATTAGTTTGATTATAATCTAATAAAATATAGGAACCAAGTACAAATACAAGAATGAAAATGGAAAAGTGCCCCATTTTCAAAGTTAAAGGAGAGCTTTTTTCAGGAACTTAATACTGGACAATAACATTTGACATTTTGTTAATTGTAAACCACAATATTAATCAAAAACGGCTTAATAATAGAAACAGATCCCATGACTTCCTGTTCAAAACAACAGAACTGATAAACCCCGCCTCTTCATAGTGACATTTCACTATAACAAGCAGTGCATTTTCATTTATGTGTTTTCATTTTTGAGAAGTGACTACAGAACATTTTAACCCAAAGTCTGTCACCCTGTGTCTTAACTTTTCAAATAATTACAACTAAGTGCAGGGAGTAGGTGAAAACAGGACTTTTCTGTGCATGCCAGTCGCAGTTGCAGGACAATACAGGATTACTCAAACATGCAGGAATCAATCAAAATACAACTCTGAGTAAACGAAAGCTGAAGAAAACTGTTTAACAAGGGCAAACGTTCATTCAGTCGATTTTTCTCTTTTAATCTCAAAGTTACAAAGTTCTTTACTATGAGTTAGAGATTGAGGTTGAGTAATCTCATCTCAACACAGACCAATGCAAATATTTTTAAATTAATTTCAAAACAGATAAAACAAGATACAGTGGCTTTCTATCGAGGCAGCAATGTTATTTAAGACACTTTGTAATAACCAACATTTACATTAATAAAGTATATTTTACAGAAAGTAGAGACGTATGAAACAGTTGTGCAGCACTTGCAGATTTTGATTTCTATTGAAAAGAACAATGAAATGTAACAGGATCTCAGTCATCTTCCACTAAAAGCCTCAGAGAAACTATTACAGATAAAATATGACCATAGCCCATTTCAGACTGAACATGCACACATTCATAACCCCTTAAACCAATTGTTAAAATGGCCCGCTCTCTGGATGAGCTGCAAATGTTTTCAGACTAATACGGTTTCCTTCATCAATCGCTGCTAATGTGAGGCGAGGGTCGGCGGCACACAACTTTGTCTAGGCATGTTGTCTGCAAACTCAGGAGAGAGATGTTGGAGAGGAAAGGGAATCCGCAGAACAAAAGAACATGTGTCATTTTCTAGTGTAGAGGGATGAATATGGGGCTTTTTGTACGAAAAACAGTCACATATTTGTTGTCAAACAGGTCACAAGTCTTGGCTGGACTAACTGGCACTGAGTAAATGTGATAAAGATGGAGTACACCTAGTTCAACGCTAATCATTTTCTTTTCTACAAGCAAAGAAAGCTGTATAGGTTACTTTTTTTTTTTCTAAATTGTGCTCTGTGGCTGTTGCTGTGGTTCTATTCAAAACAGAAGTATCTGAAGAAAACAACTGATCCAATGCATTCACCATAATGACTGTTTTGGTTTAAGTTTCGCTGAGTTTGGTGAGAAAGAACGCACTTGTGGTGTTGAAAGAAGCAATACCAGACTGACTTTGTATGAAATGCACTGTATAAAAAGACAACGAAAAAGCTGTAGCTGCCGCGCTAACATTTCCCAGTAGTGCAGATAATGTTAGGAGGTAACGACAGGCGGACCCAATGAAGCAGACCAGAGATATGGATCAATACAGAATTATTTATTGAGAGTTGGCTGAGGGGGAGTAGGCTGGACCAGGAAGCACGGGTGAGGACCGGGACGGCAGGCGGGAGCAGGCTGGACCGAGGAGCACAGGTGAGTACCGGGATAGCAGGCAGGAGCAGGCTGGACCGAGGAGCACAGGTGAGTACCAGGACAGCAGGCAGGAGCAGGAAGGACCGAGGAGCACAGGTGAGAACCAGGATAGCAGGCAGGAGCAGGCTGGAGGGAAAAAAGTCCTTGGTAAGCAAAAATCCACAAGAGACAACTAACGAGAGATACAAAAAGGCCAAGGAGTTCACCACGGAAGTAGACTGAACGATCTGGCAGGGTGTGGATGAATGAGCCAAGCTTTTGTACTGCAGAGGGTGTATGCTTGATTGCAGATGGGTTCCAGGTGTGCCAATCAGTCATGCCCAGGAAGCTCCAAACAAGGACACCACAGGAGGGGAGGAGGAAACACACACACACAGGAGGGAGGAGGCACTAAGCTCATGACAGTACCCCCCCCTCAACGGGCGCCCCTTGGCGCACCACCAGGCTTCTCAGGGTGAGCACGATGAAACTCCCGCAACAGGTCAGGGTCCAGGATCAGGGCACGACCAATCCACGACCGCTCCTCAGGACCATACCCCTCCCAATCGACAAGGTACTGGAGCCCACGCCCACGCCTACGGACATCCAAGATCCGCCGCACAGTATAAGCTGGATGGTCGTCAACCATTTGGGGGTGGAGGGGCTCGGATGGAGGGCACAGAGAACTGGATCGTACCGGCTTAACTTGGGATACGTGAAAAGTAGGATGGACACGGAGAGCTTGAGGAAGTTTGAGACGGACAGAAACCGGATTAATGATTCTTTCGATTTCATATGGTCCAATGAAACGAGGTGACAGTTTTTTAGAAACAGCCTTCAAAGGGATATTTTTGGAAGATAACCAGACTTTCTGACCTGGGGCGTACTTTGGTGCTGGACGGCGATGGCGGTCAGCAAGGGTCTTGCACTGGGAAGAAGTCCGTAACAGGGCCTTCCTGGTCTCCCTCCAGATCTTACGACACCTCCGCATACGGACCTGGGACCGAAGGCACGGAGACCTCAATCTCCTCCATAGAAAGGAGGGCGGTTGGTAGCCCAGGGAGGACTGAAAAGGAGAGACCAGGAGCGGAGGAGGTTAGAGAGTTATGTGCATTCTACCCAAGGTAAGTGTGAACTCCAGGAAGAGGGGTTGGGCGACTGCCACACAGCGGAGAGCAGACTCCAGGTCTTGGTTGGTTCTTTCAGTCTGACCGCTTTGTCTGTGGATGGAAACCTGAAGATAGACTGACAGTGGTACCCAGAGATTGACAGAATGCTTTCCAAACTTGGGAGATGAATTGGGGCCTCGGTCAGAAACGATATCAGCTGGGATGCCATGGAGATTAAAAACATGTTCCACCATGAGGTCTCATGTTTCACGCAGCTGAGGGTAATTTAGGAGGGCTACAAAGTGAAAGCAGCCTTAGAAAATCTGTCAACGATGGTCAGAATGACAGATTGCCCATTTGAGAGGGGAAGGCCGGTCACGAAATCTACTGCAATGTGTGACCAGGGGCGGTTGGCAATGGGTAAAGGTCTCAGATGACCAGAGGGGGAAGCATGGGAGGATTTATTCTGGGAACATACTGTGCAGGCAGACACGAAACTCCGAAAGTGTCTGCCTCCCCATAGTTGGCCACCAGAAATTACGCCGAGACTAGAGACAAGGTGCGATTTATACCTGGATGGCATGCAAATTTGGAGTTGTGTGACCATTGTAAGACCTCACTGCGTACAGATGATGGAACATAGAGTCTATTGGACGGCCCACCTCCCGGATCAGGCTCAGCCTCCTGCGCTTTCTTTACATTTGCTTCTACCTGCCAGTGGAGAGAACCAAGGACACAGTTACTAGGAAGTATAGTCTCTGAATTTGACTGCTCAGATGGGTCAAACTGACGGACAGTGCATCAGGCTTAACGTTCTTCTTGAACCTGGACGGTAAGTGATGGTAAACTGGAACCTCCCAAAGAACAAGGCCCACCTGGCTTGCCGAGAGAGTTTAATCTCTTTGCTGATTGAATATAGGCTAGATTCTTGTGGTCCGCTCCATACCACGAAGGGTTGTTCTGTTCCTTCTAGCCAATGCCTCCACTCCTCTAGTGCAAGCTTTACTGCCAGAAGTTCTCTATTGCCCACATCGAGAAGTTGCACTCGGCAGGAGCCAACCTCCTGGAAAAAGAAGGCACAAGGGTGGAGACGAGAATCCGTTTCAGAACGCTGGGAGAGAACTGCGCCAACTCCTACATCGAGGCATCAACCTCAACAATAAACTGTTTGGACGGATCAGGTTGGTCAATACCGGTGCTGTAGTGAATAACCTCTTGAGCTTATTAAAAGCAAAATCTGCTTCGCAGTCCACTGAAAAGGGAGTTTTGCAGATGTGAGTCTGGTGAGGGTAGGGCAACCTTGCTGTAATCTCTAATGAACCGCCTGTAAAAGTTGGCAAAACCAAGGAATCTTTGCAGTTGTTTCTATTGGAAGGAGGGGGCCGATCAGAGACAGCCTTGATCTTCACGGGATCTGCTTTAACTTGTCCACTCTCAATGATAAAACCCAGAAAGGAGATGGAGCTGACGTGGAATTCACATTTCTCTGCCTTCACAAACAGTTTATTTTCTAACAGTCTTTGCAGGACTAGGCGGACATGAAGGCGATGTTCAAGCGAAGTCTCTGGAGAATATAAGGATATCGCCCAGGTAGACAAAAACAAAACGATTAAGAAAGTCCCGAAGGACGCCGCTACCAGAGCTTGGAACACTGCAGGAGCATTGGTGAGTCCAAATGGCATGACACAGTATTCAAATGTCCCAAGGGCGTGTTGAATGCCGTTCTTCCATTCGGCCACCTTCCTTGATTCTGACAAGATGGTACGCATTTCGCAAATCCAGTTTGGTGAAGATGGTGGCACCCTGCAATGGCTCAAAGGCAGAGGAGATCAGAGAGGCAAGGGGTATTTGTTCTAACTGTAATATTGTTCAAACCTCTGTAATCTATGCATGGTCTTAAAGTCATGTCTTTCTTAGAAACAAAGAAAACCCGGCACCGACAGGAGAGGAAGATGGGCGGATTATACCTGCTGCGTAGAGAGAGTTCTTTATATATGTTCCCATGGCCTCCTCTCAGGTCGGGACAGGTTGTAGAGGCGAGCAGGAGGAAGAGTGGCGCCTGGAAGGAGGTCTATTGCACAGTCATAGGGTCTATGCGGCGGCAAAGACAGTGCCTCTCCTTACTAAAGACCTCCCCAGGTCATGGTATTCCGATGGAACTGCAGTCAGATCGAGCGGTCACAGGCTGTTGAGGTAAAACCTCCCCTGATGAAGGGAGAGCTGACTGCAAACAAGACTGATGGCAAAACAAACTCCAACTAATGATTTTATTAAGAGACCAGTCAATAACAGGGTTATGAATCTTGAGCCAGGGGTAGCCTAAAACAATTGGAGTCTGGGGTGCAGAAAAAAACAAAGAAACGAATGTCTTCATGATGGTTACCAGACAAAATCAAATGGAGGGAACAGTATGGTGAGTGATTTGAGCTAGAAAAGAACCATTTAAAGCACTGACCTGGACTGGTTCTGGAAGAGGTTCAGTGGAGATCCCTGCTTGTAAAATTAAAGTAGAGTCCATGAAGTTTTGCTCAGCCCCCGAGTCTATTAGGGCTTGAAGAGGAAGTGACTGGTGGTTATGACAGAGGGTAGCAGGTAACAGGAGTCTAGGTGGGTCATTGGGGATTTTAGATACCTTGCCCATCAGTACCCCCATATTTACTGATGAGCGGGGTCTTTTGGACGAACTGGACATTGATTGAGGAAATGGCCTCCCTGACCGCAGTACAAACACTCGCCTGCTCGAATTCTCCGGGACCTCTCCTCAACTGTCAATCTGGTCCGGCCAATTTGCATAGGAATGTCAGGGGATTGAGAGGTGGAAGGCAACGCGGGTAAATTGGTGGCAGGCTGAACTAGGGCTGGAGGCAAGGAACGAGGCGTAGGAGAAGAAGTTGTACGGGACACCCTCTCACGTTTGCGCTCTCGCAGTCTGTTGTCAAAGCGGATAGAGAGAGAGATTAGTTCCTCCAAAGAACCAGGGTCATCACGAAGAGACAACTCATCTTTTAAGGTGTCATTTAAACCCCGCCAATATACACCCTTTAATGCTGCCTCGTTCCACCCAGACTCTTCGGCCAAGATCCGAAACTTAATAGCGTAATCAGCCACACTCTTGCTCCCTGGTGGAGATCTAGAGCCCCTTAGCAGCATTAGCCTCACAATCACGGAGTTCAAAAACTCTATAAGTCATCAATGAATTCAGAATAACTGATATCTTCAACGCCTCTACCACCCAACATAGCTTCAGCCCAATCAAGTGCTCTTCCACGCAACAATCCAGTAACAAAAGCTACCTTGGAATGGTCTGTAGAAAATGTCAGAGGTTGGCAGGTGAAGACGGTGGCACATTGTAAGAGGAAGCCTTTACTTTTACCCAGGTCCCCAAGTATATGGCTCAGGATGAGGAACAGGAGTTTCACGGGGAGTGATTCTACAGCCGAGGAGACAGCAGGAGTAGGGTGTGTGGGCTGGCAGACAGACTGGGCAGATAATTGATGAGAAATGTGCTCCACCAACCTGGTTAGATTTGTGACTTGGGCTCCGAGAGACTGATTAGATTCCTTCAACTCCTGCAACGATGTGTGGTGTTGGCCGAGGAGATTCCCCTGAGTGGCGATCATTTTCTGTAGCGCATCTGGATCTGCTGGGTCCATTGTTTGGCCAGATCGTTCTGTTAGGAGGTAACGACAGGCGGACCCAATGAAGCAGACCAGAGATATGGATCAATACAGAATTATTTATTGAGAGTTGGCTGAGGGGGAGTAGGCTGGACCAGGAAGCACGGGTGAGGACCGGGACGGCAGGCGGGAGCAGGCTGGACCGAGGAGCACAGGTGAGTACCGGGATAGCAGGCAGGAGCAGGCTGGACCGAGGAGCACAGGTGAGTACCAGGACAGCAGGCAGGAGCAGGAAGGACCGAGGAGCACAGGTGAGAACCAGGATAGCAGGCAGGAGCAGGCTGGAGGGAAAAAAGTCCTTGGTAAGCAAAAATCCACAAGAGACAACTAACGAGAGATACAAAAAGGCCAAGGAGTTCACCACGGAAGTAGACTGAACGATCTGGCAGGGTGTGGATGAATGAGCCAAGCTTTTGTACTGCAGAGGGTGTATGCTTGATTGCAGATGGGT
This sequence comes from Rhinogobius similis, assembly GCA_019453435.1. NCBI lineage: Eukaryota > Metazoa > Chordata > Actinopteri > Gobiiformes > Gobiidae > Rhinogobius > Rhinogobius similis. The sequence continues at coordinate 18,522,807 of CM033632.1, read as the reverse complement.
TCCAGGTGTGCCAATCAGTCATGCCCAGGAAGCTCCAAACAAGGACACCACAGGAGGGGAGGAGGAAACACACACACACAGGAGGGAGGAGGCACTAAGCTCATGACAGATAAAGCAGATCCACATTGTGAAATCATTGGGACACACATTTGGCAACCCAACAAAATGCTCATTAGATTAACGCGCGCATAAAGCTCTAATAGTCAAAGTTAGAAAAGCTCATTTGCACATTAAACACTCCATACTCGTTAGGCCCGGACTCTTTTATAATTACAAAGTCCACCACTTAAGCCCATAACATAAATACCACTACGCATTCAGCTGTACAGTAAAAACTATCGAGTGTACGCGTGTTCCATCAAAAATTAACTTGAGAAGGTTTGATAATTATACAAGTGCGTTAAATATTTAAGAGACAACAGAGCGAAAGCTGTTACAATCAACTTCATCCGAACAATAACCATTACAATGTGCTGACTGTTTTGCACTTTTGTATTTGCATGTGTGCTTTGTGCTGCAGAGGAAAGGAGGGGGGAAAGGGAGATGATTTAAGGTAATGAGAGGAGTAAAACATCATTAGTGCAAATTAACTTTTGTCAGCTGAGGTGATCTTGGTGGGGGCGCTTCTGCCACTGGCGGCAGCTCGCGTAATGGCAATTTATGCATTAACGTGTGTTACTGTTAGTGTGTGTGTGTGAAGGTGTGTGCGCGCCTGCTGATGGCTACCAAGGACGCTTTCAGTCTTAAAGGGCAAGTCCATCTTAAAGGCCTTTCAAATAATGTCCACAATGTTTTACACTTTTTCTAAAATGTATGCGAGATCATAAGAAGGGCCTATACTCTATGTGTATACAATTGACTATGATGACTAAAAAAAAGTACAGCAATTGTGAAAGAGTTTGAAAGAGAAAGCCATTCTAACTACACAAATCCAAGCTGATTTTTTGTTTTTTTTTGTGGAGTTCTCACCAGATTGTGAGGTAAAGAATCAAATATTTAACCCTGGACTAAAAGATCTAGGTTTAAGTTTCTAATGTTACCAGTAACATAAGCAGAGGCTCATCATTAAGTGCCTAGTTGTAAGCATTTAAGTAATTCAAAATGGTGTAACTTTTTGCTTTTACTAAACTAATCAATTCTTCTCTAATTATGTGTTCCCCTCAGCGCACTCCCTCCATCTTCCTGTCTTCCCAGAGCAGTTGGAGCAATGGCGATGTTTAATGCATGTCGTTTGTGTTGCACTCAGGGCGACGGATTGGGCTCCACTCCATTAATTAGTACCAAACGGTCGTCAGAAACAAGACAAACCCGGGCGCAGGTCAACAGCTCCAGATCTGAGAGATCGGTGAGGTTTGCTCCAAAATGTCTGGTCACATGCCACTGAGCTGGCCGTCATAATGTAAGTGATAATGTTATTCATGTTTTTAATTCAAATTTCTGTTAAATATCACGTAAGCAATCAGCCGCTGAAAGAGCAATTAGAAATGTTGGGAGTTATTCAATAATGTAAGAAAATGTTGACAATGAGTAGAAATTCTTGTGCTATATTCTGTTGGATTTGTCTAATTCTAAGTAAAAAGTAGGATACATCTGAACATTACTTTTGAGTCTCTAATATTCTACAGCCAGGAGTTATTTCAACAAAATCAACTAACCTAAAATTTCCTCGAGGCACACAAAACAAATCTTGCATTTCTCATACAAAAACTGCACGGACTGGCGGTTAATTAAGCAAAGGATGTAAATTATTTGTAATTATCACCATAGGACCCAAGTGGAGAGAGTGGGGCAGCATCTTCTATGTTAATCAAGCAATGATGAATAGTGCAGGCTCATACAAACATGGTTTCTTTATGGGTCCCTTGTGCATTGCTCTCAGGCACACACCGCACACAACACAGTGGGCGTGGGCTACCGAATTAATTGTATGAAGTGAGCTGGGGAGGAGTAGCTCATGCTCTGTTTGTATGAAAACTTGTATTCAGCCATTACAAGAAACTGCAAAATAGAACTTATATGTATCTAGTGTGTACTACTTTTCTTCTCTTGCTGATGTAGGTTTGATTGTTTTTTGGTTAAACAGACAATTGACCAACCTTGATTTGTACAGAAATTAGAAAAGATGTTTACACTTGGTGGCAAAATGTTGCATTCTTGCAGACTAAATCTAAATTTAAAAAGAAATCACAGTGACTAAAACTATGACAGAAAGTAGATATTTCTATTGACTAAAAGTACTGACTGGAGACTAGACCCAAGCTCCATTTTTCATTCCTAGGGCCCAAAACCTGAGATTATTAAAATTTCTATGACTTTTATTACCATTTTATGCTGCATTTCTAGTTTGTGTATCCCAGGTTTGCTTCTGAACATTGTGATTATGATAGTCTTGGCAATGACACATCTTAATCTGCTTAGTTAGCGGCCAGGGGTCCCCAGCTAACGGATTATCAGCCAGATTTGAGTAATAGACTCCTCATTTGGCTTTAATGCGTTTTGCATAGAGAGCAACCTCCCCTCATCACTCTTAAAGATGAATCGGCCTCTTCGGTTACAAGATAAAGGAAGAAAAGAAACTTCTAAAGATATTAGTCTGCCAGCAACTACATAAATCATAACGTTTTGCTAATGAAGGTAATGTTAATGTACTAACATAGCCGCTGTGCTGCATGGTAATACAACAGGCTCCAACGTTTTATGTCCTGGCCAAATTTATTCAATATTTAATCAGTCTAAGTAATTATTGACCAACCTTTTTATATCACTGTGTCAAATGTTTTTGGTTTATTTACGACTAACAAGTTTTTGCAGCGCTCCAGTGGGATTTTTAACCACTTTTGCTTGCCATACATCTGTAGCCTCTTCATAATAAAACTGTTTCCTTGCCTTATAACAAATTCACAAAAATAAATACCATATACAGAATGAACTCCTAACTTTGTAAAATAAACAAAGTCCATTAGCTGATCTGTGTTAGTTTAACAGATAAACAATTAAAGTAAATTTGTCAAAAAGTTGCCAAAAGTGTAAACTACACCTGCTGATTGAATGCATTTCTTCCTTTTGTCTTCCCAGATTGCCCGAGGACTCTGCGATATGGCAGGGCGGTCTCTCGGTGGGACGTCCTGTAAATGATGGGCAGTGGTCCTGACATAAAGGTCTGCTGTATTTACACTGAGGGCTGCTGCTGCTCCACCTGCGGAGCTGCTCCCTCGCTGTCCCGGCCAAACGTCATCTGTCACCAGGCCCTTATTAAACTCTTCCACTGTCTCATCAAAAACACATTAGTCTTTCCCAGGCTTTCATACATTTTCCTACTCGTCTTCCTCTCCAATAATCACTTAAGCATGATTTAGCCCGGAGCATAATCGTTTTTAATTGTGATATAAATTATTAGGATTAGATTGGGTGGAGTGATTGTCTGAGTGAGAGGGGGAACTGTTAACAGAAAGAAAGAAATGCTATCGTCAATAACATTTCTAAATATTTGCCGAAATGTATATGTATAGAAATAATATATATAATAAACCTGACTAAAGCTTTAAAATCTACTACTTTTCATTCCAAATGCGATCTAAAATTGGTAGTGGGGAGTGTGGAGAATGATCCACAGTATGGTATTAAACACATCTTTCAAACATTTATTTTGCAACGTGTGTTTTTATCGCACGCCTTTGCACAGATCTTACCCGTAACTTGGCCTGGCGGCGTGGAGACGAAAGTGGCGTACCTTCCCCCAGAAAAATGACACGTTGCACCTTTAAAAATTGTACATTTTTTAACACGGCATGTATAATTTTGAACATTTTCTGCATGAGTTCCTTTTTAGACCACCTCATTAGACTCCTGCCCAACAACATGGCTGTATTTGTTTACCGCCTACACAGAAGATACCAAAACACACACACAATGACACACAATTCACCCCCAAAATAATAAAAAAAAATAAACACAAAAAAAACAAAAACAGACAAAGCATCTCATGGGCCTTACCTCTCTCCCATCACACACTGGGCTCACGCGCTCAGCCTGACATGCACAGTTTGTTTGGTACTTTTAATTTGACAGGGCCTCTCTCTCTCTCTCTACACACACGCACACACACACACACACACACACACCACAACCGCCACCGCTGCTGCCGCCTCTCCAAAACCTACACACACATAGACTTTTAATTTGACAGCGCACTAACAAGAGCCCGCTGCTTGTCAAATGTTCTCCAATGGCAGCGGGGATCTTGCACAGCCAAGGGGGTTCGTGTTCAAGGACATCTGTGAAGAAACACACACACACACAGACACACACACGGTTCACGCGCGCACACACACTTTGGATGTAGGCAGGCTGCTGGTGGAGTGGGGAAGGCTCCATCCTGCCATGCTCCTGCTGGATTTTTTTTCCCCCTCTTTATCAACACATCTTTTTTTTCTTCCTCCTTGCCCTCTTTAGGTCTTAAGTAGAGAGCTGAGAAGCCGAGATAGAGCAGGGGAGATTTTGATTTTGTCGCACGTATCCATTCTGTCTTCAGTCCTCAATCCAAACAACAGGAGACCTTTTCAAGTAACTCAAAGGCAGAGGCGACTTTGGTCCTGCGTGTGTGTATTGAGTCTGTAGGGGACGTCCCATGCTGTCTTTTGCAGTTGGTTTTGGTGGGACACTTTGCTCATTAAGGAGAGGAGAGGCGACTGGAGTGACTGTAGTGGTTGGCTCCCTGCTCGACTGGATCACAAGACCAGTCCTGCAGAGTGAGAGGGGGAAAGAAGAGGTTTCAACCCCAGGAGAAGACATCGTGGCAGTAATAGATTTGTGTTTAAAATGTGCTGTTATAACATATTACAGTTGTTTATCATCATCTGGAGACCCCTTGGTTTTAGGTTCATATCTTGGTCTGGAAACTGGGTTTGACAATTACTGTATTTCCTGCAGACTGTCATTCCATTTTCTACCACTAGATGGAGTCATGTATTTAGCAAAAATAGACAAATATCCTGGTATAATTTGATTACTTATACTTAAGCACATTTTCTTTCGAGTCAGTGCGAGGGCAGCAATTTATAGAGGGTACAGACTTCATGTTCTCCAGTTTTTCTGACAGAACAGTGTTGCTTGAAATGGAGAAGAAGAGCAGGAAGGACATACAGCAAACTTCTTCCTGCTCTTATGATAAGAATTTTCAAATGTGGCAAAACACTGTCTCTACACTGTTGTGGATAACAATCTGTCCTCAGATATCATTTTAGACAATACAGTGTAGGCATCATACAAAACGTTTTTAGTATTAATTGATTGGTTAAAGTATAATGCCAATAGCTCTTTCAATCCTAATCTCAAAACTATCAGTAATGATTTGGCCCCAAAAAGCCCAAATCTTGGAAGTCATGTCAAAAAAGGAAAATCCAAATGTCAAACAAACAAAGCGATAGGATCTCAGTGGAAATATCTCTTCCTATCTGTTACTGTGTGTTCCAGTCAGATAAAATATTGCTCATCCACATCCAATGATCTAGAAAGGGGTTTGCCTCTGTGGCATCCAAAATGTCAATGTGTACATAAACTACAATTTCTCTTCTTTTGCTGACATTAAACCAAGAAAAAATGTCTTGGCAAAAGTTCATTGGTTACAAATACTTTGGCCGATAACCTAAAGTGCACTAAGGAAAAATGTGGCATGTTTTATTGTATTTCTGATTATGAGATGATACATAGGTTGGAGTTGGGTGTTGTGATAATAAAAAGACACCTAGATTATTTGAATTCTGTAAATCACAGCCAAAAGTCAATGTACAAAGCCAAGGTCTATGAAAGTATCAACGCAGAATAGAGAACATAGACGATATGTTACCGCATTGCCAAGTGCTACCACTTAATACCATTAATCTTGAGGCTCTGCCTCTGTCGGAGTACTCAGTGTCCTCTAAAAGTATGGATCTTGACCGCAGCACTTTTCCACAGAAGTGGGAAAGGCTAAAGAGAAAGCACTGACCCCTCTTCGCCGCAATTTTCCCCTCATCAACTTGTGAGACTTCATTAACTTACATCGGGTAATTTTCTTCTTTCAGTGCGTTTCAGAACGTGGGTGTTATGACGTTTCCCTCATCCATTTCTTGCCTTTTAATATCCTCAACTGAAAAGACTTTTTGTAAGGTCTCATTTATTTCCATTAACATGTTCCTCTTAAAATAATTAGAAATAATGTTTTTATTGCACAGTGATTTTTTTATTTTTTATTTTTAGAAAACCAAAGATCAAGTAGGCCTTTGTGAAATAAAAGCCGAAGCTGGTCATGGACCATGTTAAGGAGTTTCACAACTATAAGGCAATGCTGCCCTCTATAGGAACACTTGTGTAACGGTTCCTAAAAGTCTTGGCCAAAAAAGCTCAAATATAATGCACACAATATAACAGTATTGTGGGCATTATATTTCAGCTTTAAAGGTGCACTATGAATGTTTTCTGGTGGATGGTTCATCACCTGCTTGTCTCATGAATTTGTTATTGCTTTGAATGGAATGTTCCACTGTATGGTATGAACTTAATATCTATATAGCTTGTCTCTGGGAGATTAAATATCATTTATGCCATTATTTAGAACATTTCAGGCAAAACAGCACCATTTCCAGGAAAAAAGGGGATTTAAAATAGTCCACCAGATAACTTGTATAGTACCCTGGTAACATGGTTCTTGAACTGTGGCATCGGTACCATGCTGTGATATGCATTGGCTGCTTTTGATGGCACAAGTGGACACTCGCCAGTTCTAGTAAATGTTTAATAGAGAATTGTAGGTTTTATTGTCTCCGGTTTTGCTTATTCCAAAATGTTTTCCTAATCCTACTTCTCCATGTCCTCCCACAGCTCTGCATGATTCTCAGAGCACCAGAGTGTACTCAAAGAAATATCCGGTGACCACCACAGTTGGGCCAATTCAGGCGCTTGGTTTTCAAACAGACTCGGGCATATGATGGGGATGAGGAATAAATAAAGATCTGAAACTACTATCTTAGAATAAATATAGTTAAAGCACAATTTTATCCACCATGTTATATTCATTAAAATCACTGCAAAGGTCAAATGATATGATTCACATTATTCAAAAAAAAAAAATAAAAATCACAATAAAAATCTAAGCTATAAATTCAAAAGTGTGTCAGATGTGGTATGTATATTTTTGTTCTATTTTATAACATTGATCAGAGTAAGGAGGAGAATGCAAAGTCACTGGTAAAAGAACAAAGGGTCAAAGGTTAACTATGCAATGTTTAACCAACAACCTGCAGAACAATGACATACAAGTTCAAAATGTTACGCTTGTTCGGAGCATTCAGATTTATTGAAGGCACATCAGTTGAATAAACACAACAGCTGGACATACATTTCAGTCAATTAATTCCCTAAATTACTCAAAAAACAAGGGGCCATTTATCTTTACATTTCCAAACATATTTAAGTTCTTTTCCTTAATGTAAGCAGCCCTTATGTTATGGAGATAAGAATAAACATGTTTTCAATAAATAGAAGACGTTAATGCTTTTCTTTCTAATAACCTTTAAGTTAAAGTCACTACAACTAATCTACAATGCATCACGTTTCACAGCAATATTAAATACAATTTATATTATCCTAAATAACTCAATCTAATCCAGTGTATAATTAGTTTTGTAGTTACGGCGTTCCTTTCAGGAGTTGTGTGAGTGGACGGAGTTTATGGTTTTAATCAGGGATTTAAGGATCACTCGAGTTAAGTGCATCAGAATGATAAACACAACCCAAATGCAGAAGTGTTACAATGTAAATTTTTAATTACAAACAACCAAACTGTGTGAGGAAATGTGTAGAGTAATGTCTAATTGCCCTGCTGCTTGAGGTCTAAGATCAGGAGAACCATCTACTTACAGAGTGAATTCCAATCAGAGTTGCCACTTATATTTTGGAAATTAATTGTGTCTCCTCTTTGACTCGCTAGTTGTTGTTTTTTTGTTAATAAGACAAAATAGGTGTAAAAGCTGTAAGCCCTTTAAGCCTTTCATGTTTCAGCGGACCGACTACTTCCTTCATCAGAGATCACAGCTTTTGCAGCTTATAGGAGCTGCTGCCATTCAATCCAGAAAGGGCCATTCAAAAAGAGTACTTAATTTAAGTGAAATATTGTTGAATTTTGTTTAATGGTGTATAATTGTATTTTGTTAAATGTCGATTGTATCAAATATTACCATTTTACACATTGTCACAACTTTTTTTGCATTTATTGGGGTTATAAGATTAGTTTGTGGTCTATTGTGGGATAGGACAAACTGCTCTTGTGGACTTTTATTCTTCTAAGCATCACTGACTTTCAACATGGCGTCTCCTCTTCAGCTCTGTCCCTTCCAAATCCTTCATGCACGTCACCAGGAAGCGACGACACTTGGCTGCATACTCTTCAGGAAAATCCCGAAAGTGGCTGACATGGGAGCTGGAACCGAAATCAAAATACTCTGTCGTGACGCCTTTTTGCCTGAAGCTCTCCACAAAATCCTCAACGTCCTTGTGTCTTATGACTTGGTCCGCTTTGGAGTACAGGTAGTAGTGAGGCCAAGCAGGTGGATTATCCCTTACTGCGTCGTAGTGATTCTTGTGTATATACTTGGTCACGGGGTACAACACAATTCGTAACATAAAAACAGTCACGGCGAAAAGTGCTAGGAGGATGTACCTGAGGACGGGGCTGATTTGAGGTCCGAGGGTGGCTGTGAGAGCGCGCAGGGCCCCGCGCACATTACCGCTACCAGGGGCACTGTCCACCACAGCCCCGATTACATTCAAGGAGCAAAACTGTTTGTCGGTGTGCAAGAACTCAACAATGTATCGGTACAACATGAAACCACCATTACTGAAAACGTGAAAGAAAATGGGACTGTTCTCCACCTCATAGTCGAAGAGGATTTCCAGCAGCTTCAGTGCAATACTGCTCAGCTCCTTGTAGCCAAAGGATTCGGAGATGAAGACAGTCTTAAGAGGAGCTGTGTAGCGGATGGTCACACACCCCTGAATAAAGCACAAAAGTTATTCATTCATGTATTCAGTGAATCAGTGCAAACAAGTTCATTATACTAAAAAGTCAAGGATTAATTTGACACTAAGGAAAAGGCTTGATACTCAGAACTGATTTCAACACCACAATCCACAAACCACACTTTCTTAGACAATAGAGAATAGACTGTAATTTTCAACACAAAATTGTTACTTTACTCTGTTGTTTTTAGTCCTGAAACCATCAGTTATTTTGCTGTTCAATTAATCTAGTGTTTATTCTTTCAAGTAATACTTTTGGTTTTTACAAAATTTGACAAATAAGGTGAAGCCATCCTGTTGAAGAATACAATTACAGATAAGATAAGTTTTTAATCAAAACACTGAAATAATCTTTTTGGTGTAATTACTGTTTTGTCTGAGACATAAGACCTTGTCTCTCCTGGTGTGGAGTCTGTGTATAGACCATAGACCGTATAAATATAGTCAAGTCCAAACCATAGATAGACCAGATCAATTATCTTAGTAGATATCAACTAGTCAGCAATTTCTTTTTGTTGTTGCTGCCTTCATTATAAAACATCTTTCGGCATGTTAGTCTGTATAGTCATGATAATGATAACAATTTCCAAAACACAATTATGCTTATTTTAGTGATCACCATTGTTCCAATTGGTAAAGGCCTATTTGATAAAGATTTTTTTAAACAAATGTATCACTTTTATTGAATGATGTGCATCTTACATTATTTGCTAGATTTGAAAAGGAATTAAGTACACCATTGACACACATGTATGAAAAAGTACACATACTACCACCAGGCTACATGTAAAGGAAATGACCAGATCCCACTGGCAGCAGCATTTGTACCTGTTCGTTGTAAATGGAGCTGTACTTGGACAGGTGTTTGTCTTTGCAGCCAGCCCAGCCCAGCAGGATCACCACAGGCTCCTTTGTCCCCTGCCAGTGCCTCTCTGAAACACACATGACACCTTATTGTAGCAGTGACACATGTGCAGGAGGCTAAAGGCAGGCTAAGCTAACCGAGCCATTCACTGTACAATGGAAGTGATGCTTACCCGACGTCCCTGCATCTGGAAACACGATGTTGTAGTCTATTTCACTGTCCGCCATGTCGGTATCAGTGTTTATCAGCTGATGTCCTCGGCCGTGCGGCTCATTTGATCGCAGTCAATCTAAAATATAACTAAATACACGGCGATTTGAGCTTTTATTGCACGTAGAGAGCAGAGGCAGGTCGATGGACTGTCACTGTACACCTCTTCCTCTTGCAGCGATCCAAGGTGTTCGTGTTGCACTACTGCCTCCATGCGTTTGACAGGGTTATAACCTCAAGCACAAATATTTGCAACAAAGTGGAGAGAAGCAAAGTAACAAAAATAAATAAAAATGTTTTAATATTCAGCATTTTGTTTAGATTATCATAAATAACCAAATTTACATAAACAATACAAAAATACGACTTGGTCTTGCTGTGCACATGACTGAAATTATTTGTCCTCTTCTCTTTTAAAATTTCAAATTTCCTTGTGTACGTGTAAACTTTCCTTGCCTACAAAAACAAGTTGTAGTTCATTGTGATCAGATTACAATACACTGCGAAAGGCAAACTTTAGTGTGTATGTAATCATTGAATTTATAAATGTGTATACTTGATGTGCAGGAAAACTGTATATTAGCAACAAGCCAAATAGAAGCAAGGTAAAAAAAATAAAATAAAAGATTATTAGATGGCATTTTGGTTAGATTGCCATAAGTCTCCAAATTTGTGAAACTGTGAAAAGTAAGTTTACCAAACATTTACAGAAAGGCCATACACAGAAACAATAATCAAAACAAGTTGTATTTAATCGTGATCTTCAATTTACACTATACTGCAAATGCCAAACAAATAAAACAAACAAATATACACATCTACAAATGTGTTTGATTTGCATGAATACCAAAATATAGAGAATAATTGTTTTGTTTTTGTCATCCAGTAGTCACAAGCAGCATTACTAATAAAACTGAAAATTCTCAACCACTACTTTCTTGACTCCCACACTCTCTCCATTTTTTGCACATGTGCTTTGGATGACTTGGCAAACGTGCTTTTGACTATGTTTAGTGGGACAGATTTACCACTGAGGTACACCTTATTGAGACTGCTAGGAAGCCACTCTTGTGGATCCTGCTTTGACTGTTCATTCCCAGTCACTCCCTCTTCAGTTTTTCGGTCGGTGACACAAGAGTGAGCAAATATATATCCGGTCATAAAAGCATCAAACCCGGCCCTGTGCGTCCCCGTGTCCAGTTTCTTCTTCTGTGGTGAGCAGATGGGGGACTTTTTCATGACATCTTTAGTCATACATTCTACAGCGTCGTCGGTATCAGTGTTTGGGAGGTTGCTGGTTGTAACAGAAGTCATTTTTTCATCTGTCTCATTCACATTGGGCTCACTGACAGATTTTTCTTGGACATCCGTTTCCATATGAGGCATTTTGTTTTCTGGTGCACCCTCGAAAATAGATGAATCCTCTGTATTCTCTCCTCCTTTCTTCTTATTTCTTTGTCGCTTTCTCTTTTTTCTTTTATCCTCCTTGTTCTTTTCATCTTGGAGGACAATGAGGTCCGTGTCATGGGACAATGGGCACTGTGTGCCATTTGGACACCAACCAAACGCCTGCACAGCAAGAGCAGACAAAAGAATAGTGCTTATTATAAACAGCATACACATCATTTATTAAATCAACTTGCTCACGTCACTCACAGAGAAACGTTCACATATTTCAGTCTGTCCCTCTGATGAGATTACATCTGGGCACTCTCTGAAGTCCACATAACTGGACATCTGACCCCCGTATTGACAGAACTCCACCTGTACATGTGGACCAGCTTCCCCAGAGGTCAGACCACGAGAGTTGTCCAGTTTACTGAAAACAACGAGTTTGTGTTATCAAACATTTTGGTTTAAATCTCCCAGGCTTACAAGACTGACCATTTCTTATAGGCATACTCCAGGTAAGATGCAGTCAGCCTGAGCTCAAACTCAGTGACATATTTGGTATCATATATACCCGCAGGAAACATCTCTGACAGATCAGCTGTGAAGGTCGCCAGTTGCTCAGGTAGATGAGCATAAAAACTCTGCAAGAAAGAAGATATTGCTTTGTATACCAATTTATAACTAGGAAACATTTATGACATGTATCAAAACACACCATCTTACTTAGTAGTGCTTCATTTCATCAGAACATGTCATTTACCTGATATAGAAAGGCCATGTCGATGAGGCCATTGTGGAGCACCAGTGGTTTCCGGGCACGCAATAGTTCAGTGAACAGAGCCCGGATGTGGACACCCTGGTAGTCAGATCCTGCCTGATGTGGAGAACAACATAACATACAGTCAAAGTCTAAATTATATTTAAAGTTGTTGTGTTATTACCTTGTTATTGCCTTTGAGATAAGGGATCCCATGAGCATACTGCTTGTTGAAATCAAAACCGTGCTGCACAAGAAACTGCACAGACTGAGGCTCAATAATGTACTCTTCTGAGCACAGCAGTGTCAGGTTATACACCTGGACCATGTAAGAGTCTGCAGGCTGTGGGTAAAGGAAAAATAATCAGGTTTAATTATTATCTTATTATAATTGGTAATAATGAATGTGTCAGCCTATGATTCACCTTGTTCTCTATTTTTTTGTAGCATGCAAATCCAAGCGAGAGGATGGAGCGTGAGCGAGCAGCGTGACATATGGCTTTATATCTGTCCTCTATTGATCTGGAACAGAAATAATTGGTACCCAGACACTGATAAAAAAACACACTATTGAAAACACATGCTTAGGCCAGTCAGGATAATTTACTATATTGTTCAATAACTTACAGATGGAACAATGTTTTTTTTTGGTTCTGTATTTATTGTGTGTACATTTTCTTTGAAATGATGGGGATTTTTTTTTCATTGAAGGCCGAAAATATTATGCAGTGGAGACCTGTATAAGTATCAACTCTGGTCAGGCTTTAACGTTATTGTGTCAGTGGCGTAAGTTGCTGCAATATTCATTTATCTTGACATTTTCTGTAGAAATATTGCACTTCAAAATGTGTTATCGTAACAGACCTTCACACAGTTTAATAATAATTATCTTACTCTGCTAGTAAAGATTTCCTGTTCCCAAGACCACTAAGCTCCTAAAAGGAAATCATAAACACAATTCAGTGCATAAACTCTTTAACAGAGCAACGTTGCAGATTATAGTTTACAATGAGTAGCCTACAAGCATACACACAATGCAAGACACGGGGCCTATACTTACTGTGTCAAGAGCAATAAAGGAAGATGTTTTCAGTGCAACAACCATAGCAGGCCAAAGTTCTTTGAAATTGTCATTGTGAACATCAATGACTGGAACTACAAAGGAGGACATCGCTCTGCAACTTTCGGCAGCTTTATATTTAAACTGCTGAGTAGTTTCCCTCTTTAAAAAAGAAAACTCGTTGTGGGGCGTGGGTTGTTTAAGACTTTAGGGGTAGGTGAAAACTGAAAATAGAAGATGCAGCGACCGTAAACATTTCAACGTGCTTCTTGGGTCCTGCGCTTGGTGGTCACGTGACTGAAAGGACCCATATGTGGCTATAATACCTGAGGAGAAATAACCACCGCGTGATATTTAATAAAATAATACACTTCTAGCACAATGTCAAGTGCTATAATGCTATTTCGAATAAATAAATGGTTGAAAACTTTATTTATTAAATTGTAATTTCCTTGGAGATTTTCCTACGTTTACGGATTTATTTTCTGTTTTTTGGAAAGGCATCCGAAAAGATTGCCTGTAAACATGACGTCACCAAACTACGCTGCCAAGACCCGGCGCCATTTTGGCTCAAACAAAGTCAAAAATATTTTATCTTCGTCAAAATAATTTTAATATAAAAGCTTAACCGCTTGGTAAATTCACTGAGTAACTACACATTCGGTTTCCAGACGTAAAGCTGCAGTGCACATGTAACTTTTTCAGCTTATCGTGAGTAATTTTAACCTTAAAAAACGCATGTAATTAATTGTTTAACGTGTCTGCTGAGCGCAACTCGCAACCAGAAAAGCGCACTTCTCAATACCATTGTAAGTTTTTGCGTTTGCTGTGGCAATGGGAGGCTGCTCTGCTCCACATTGCTCTAATTCAACTAGCATTGGGAAACAGCTGTTCAGGTTCCCCAAAGACCCTGCCCGTAAGAAGAAATGGGTGGTCAATTGTCGTCGGGATTTTGAACCAACCCCTCACTCCAGACTCTGCGAAGTAAGTTCAGTCAATAAATTAATCAAAGTGTAATTTGTTGTAATTGTATCTCATCATGTTTTGTTTATTGTAATTTCCAAACCAGGACCACTTTGAACGCAGCCAATATGAAGAGATAGCCAGATCTCCAGCTGGTGGGAAGAAGCTGAAACCAAATGCAATTCCAACTATTTTCAGTGTTGGGGAGCCTCCTTATCCAGCTGTCAATTCGCCGTTCATTTTCATCCCCCTAAAACCGGAACCGGGTGAGTACCTGAATGCATATATTGTTGATCCATCGTAATTAAAGGTGCTCTAACGTTATATATTTTCTGGTGCTTGTGTCTATGGAGATGTTATTGATTTCCCTGGAGCATTCCACAGTATGCCATTGAACTTAAAATCTATATGACAGGTTCTCGAAATGTTCTAATTATAATTTGGTTTGGTGAGAGGGCACCTGTGGCAATTATTTATTATAGTTTTGCATCTTTGAAGTTGCAGTTTGTGAAGAATTTTAGTAAAATAAATGTTTAAAATAACAGGAAGTGATTAAGTTCTAAAATGGAATCCCTCCACTTATGTCATCAAAAAGTGACGTGCCATGAAAAATACAAATATAATTTACACAACTGACACAACTGTTTGATACTGTCATTTAACAAAATAAAGTGGTTATTGTGTATTATTATTTGTAAAATCATAACTATCGTTTCATTTATATGGGTTTTGGCCCTTGTTTTCAAAATGGTTGCTAGGTAACAGCTGTCGAATTAGGAAGTACAATTGTAAACATTACGAAAACTGTCAATCTAGGGATAAATGGGCACTTACGAGATCAACTGGGACGTATTTAAGCGATAAGAATCA
Organism: Rhinogobius similis; assembly: GCA_019453435.1. Lineage (NCBI taxonomy): Eukaryota > Metazoa > Chordata > Actinopteri > Gobiiformes > Gobiidae > Rhinogobius > Rhinogobius similis. The sequence goes on along the minus strand of CM033632.1, from coordinate 18,507,636 downwards.
CCACAAAAGTGAACCTGAGCAATTAACCACCACATAAACAATGTAAACGTTTGTTATGAGATAAATCTGAAAATGATCTGTTATTTACAGTTAGCATGATCCAAATTGTTTACATGCGAGTTATTCAGCTGGAACGCTCTGAGGTCGGAACTCGTATCTTTCAAGTAGGAAATAACCAACTTCCCAGTTGCCTGGAACGCTACATAATAACATCTTTAGGGTGGACCCTCCACCAGAAAAGTTAGATAGTACACCTTTAACAAAATACATTTACTGTTCAGTGGAGAAAGACTTAAATATGGGGGACCATGGCTATGCGAGACGCAACCCACTGCCAGGGTTGGACGATGAAGACGGAGACTGTGCTAGAGAGGACCAGCCGCCCTGCACCCAGTGTCATCTCCTCAAGAAACAACTGGAGCAGGAGATGCAAAACTCAGCAAGGCTACAAAAGGAGGTAGACCGTTTACACATTTGAACATTAAAATGTAATTGCTCCCATGAGACTCTCTTTGCATTTAATATAATTGAGTGAAAGGCTTAAAGCATATGACCATGGAACAATGTATTTAAGAATAGCCTAATATACATAGTATATATGTAAGTGTAGTACTATATACATAGTTACATAATAGTAGCAATGTACTTTCTATAGTTTTGTTCTTAATTATGAAAAGTGTCATAAATGCTACTGACTTTTTTGTTTCATTATCAGGTTGAGGAAATGAAGAAGCGTCTCTATCGGCTCGACCGGATTGAAAAGGGCCTCCAGAATTTCTTGTATGAGGATCAGATCCGCGCACTGTCCCTCACTAAACGTTCGCGTCGCGCTGTCTGGTCGCCTGAAACGATCATCAAAGCTCGGAAAATTCGTACTGCTGTTGGCACCAAGGGATATGAGTACCTGCGTGAACTTGGATACCCATTACCCTCCTACAGGACACTGTGTAACCGACTGGAGACTAAAATCATGGTGACCACGGACATGAGCTGTGAGGAGCTGGCGGAGCTGGGCCTTGGCCTCATGGCGACCTGTGATAGCCCCACACAAGGAGTGGGAGACAATGATGAAGAACTCATTGGTGTTTTGTCTTGATTGGCAGAAATGCACACTGACTTCTACAAATGTCTGCAGAAACCAAAGATTAGAAATGCACGGTGTCACTCAAAGATTTTGGTCACTTCATTTAGAGCCTGCACTGGAAAAAGGGTTGAACTGAAATTGAACTGACAAGTTGTATACAAACATATCGCCTTACCTGCCAATGGATGTGCCAGTGATATCTTTACGCTAACGTTTTCTTCAGGAGTACACATCTCTATATGCTCCTGTAACATTAAAAAGGAATCCTTGTTGAAACCTACTTAACACGTTACACTTAAGTTCCATTGTACGCAGTACAGTTTCAGGAACAGGCACTGTTTTATAAAATAAGTCTTCAAACCAAAATTCCACAAATGTTAAACCTTAAGAGCATTGATATGAAACTGTGTCCACACTGGAGTATTCAAGGCATATTAACTACTGACAAGCCTGTATGATTAAATATTTATATACAGAGAAAAAAGTATGAATAATTATAATTGTAAAACGTTACCAAGATATGCACTTTTAATCATAGCATTGAATTTAACCATATTCTTACCTGCAACCCACCGTAATTTTAAAAATGGTTTTATTACAATTTGGAGACATAAATACATACATTATTACACACATACATACACTGACGACTCGAGCACACAAACACACTTACATACTATAGGAGAGAGGTGCTTAGCATTATCTAACAAAAAAGCACTAAACTAAACTAAATGTGTGGATTTATTTGGGTAAAGACTTTCCTTTTTCATTTGGCGATCACGAGTGTTCTCTTTTTAGGACTTCCTGTGGTGAAAGGTTTGCACAATAACTTATGTCACTACTTCTGTAGATGTTTTAATTAATAAAATCTACAAATGCTGTAATTCTTCCTATATTAAGACAAATGTATTCCAGTACTCCCAACAAAGCTTAATATATTATCAAGAACTTTCACATTTTTCATGCTGTGCAACCTTGCTAAATTTGCTTAAATAAAATGTTTGTGCCGTTAAGCCCAGTAAATGAGTGAAATGAAGTAAAACAGCACTTTGATCTCCTTCTTGTGAGTTCAATTGATTTGTACTGATGATCACATGATCTTCCTTCTAAAACCTTAAACCAATCATGTCTGAGCACAAGCAGTTTGGAGCATGGTGTTTATATTTGACCTTTTTATTTAACACACAGTAATATCAATTTGGAACACATGTTACAAAAAAAGAAAGAAAAATTCCACGCAATCTGTGTTTTGAGTAATACAGTGTTATTCATTATTTTGTTCTCTAAAATGTACGCTAAAAGTGCTACGTCTGCACGGCTGTTTTTCTCTCCCCTATCTCGCTCTGTTTGATTTGGGGGAAGTGCTTCATCATCAAAGCCTTTAAAAACAACCACAGAGCAGAGATTTTTCAAATGGGACACAGGGAGCAATGAGGGAAGCAGGTAAACCCATTTAATTTCTATGTATATGTCTTGATGGATATTAATGTTTTGGTTTTTTTAATCATTGATTTACACAAAAAATATGCTCTTTTTAAAAAAAACATATTTCCAATTCAAAACAATCAAATAATGTAATTTTCTTACTTAATTTTAAACTCCTTTTTTCCCTTTTGGATTGAATTACTAATACTTAATCTGTTGCTTTGTAGATATAGTTTGTGTGCAGTGCCTCTTCTGGCACACTGTCTGTTTGCTCCTGCCTCTCTTGCGACAGACAATGGCTGTTTACTGTTTCTTCATTATTTTGGGATCAGTGCCTATGACCATTTACTTCTGGATAAAAGACACTAGACTAAAGACTTAATCTGACTGTCAAAAGCATCGCTGGAGATTTTGGATGAGAAGAGACAGCCCTTTGTCACTGATGTTTTATATTTATTTATAGGTGTCCAGTGAGGGACAATGAGCTCTCTCTCGTCGCTGTGGCTGTGTTTTCTGGCCCTGCCAACTTTGCTGTGGGCCTCTCACGTCACGCTGCTGGTGGAGGGGGACAATGATGCCTCCAGGATCTGCAAGCCTGCCCCCTACTGGGACATCAAAGGCCAAGCACCCATGAGGGAGCTACTGGGGAATGTGGTGGTGGTGGCCCTCCTCAAGGCCAGCTGACAGCTGTGTCTCCAGCAGGCTGCCAAGTAAGAACAGCACTTTTCAAATTCACTTTTATTCAATTGACTCTGTGCAAAAGGTGGCAGTTGGTCTGTTTCATTTTAAAATGGCTAGCTCAGTACTTTCCATCCAATTCATTTCTATGGGGTTTTCGCCCAGTCAGACTAAAATGAATAAATACTGATAGATCGTAGAGTGAACAGTGAGTTGTGTTGGACGTCTCTGAAACATGTTAAAGACTTTACAAAACAAGCGAGTACTTCACCAAAGGACACTTGTGTGTTTATAAAGGGACGTGTTTGTGTCTCAATGCTAACGCTGATGCATAACTATTTAAAAGTAAACAACCCAACTGCCACCTTGTGCACAGAGTCAATTATGACTCAACAGTACAGTACCAAGACATGAATAGAAATGCTTGTTTAACCAGGACTATAGGCACTAATTCATTGACCAATAATGGGACTAGACTGAGAGCCTGAGTGTACGTTTTTGTCCTCAATAATAAAAAAGTGATTTTTGTTACTGAAGTAGAAGTACAGATACATGTACAAACAAATACTCAAGGAAAAGGAAAAGTAGCACATAAAAAATTTCCACCGAAGTAAATATGGTCAAGTACCCGTTTAAACATCTACTTTAAGAGCAAAAAGTATTTGATGCAGATTTTGAGACCTGTTAAGTGCGAAATTGTCATTTATTTATGTGTGCTGACCATTGACTGAAATATTGCCTCTTAAACCTTATGAAAAGTACTTTCTACTTTTCAGAACAGTTCAAAATTTTAGTAGAAAGTACAGATTTGCTCTGAAATATAGTGAAGAAAAAGTAAAAAGTTTCCACTGTGAAAATTATTTAAGTAAAGTACACAGAGCTGAAATTGTTACTTAAGTACAGTAATTTAACTTTTGTACTTGCACGTTACTTTCCACCATTGAATACAAAATATATTTTGTTAAGTTGTTAAGTTTGTTAAGTTGTTGATGTTGTCAATGCTAACAAAAATACAGTTTTCTGTTTGGGCATGGGGTGTTGCAAAAAGGTTAACCAAAATGGACACAAATATTTGCTTTTGATTTAGGCTAAAGAAGAACTAAATCAGAGGTGAAAGACAGATCAATAATCATTTCCTGAAATGCAACCTATAATATTAACACTTTTTTGGTGAAGGGTCTGAAGCCTGGTCTGTCCATGGAGGTGTAATTTTGCAAAATAGATAAGTTTAATATCATTCTAACATTATGCAATCTCCCTGGAGACGAGCAAGTGACAAACTTTTCACCTGCAAAGTGCACGTTTAAAAGTTTGTTACTGAGAACATTTGGGCTCTACTCCTGCAGTATTGGCCGCCTGCAGGAGAAGCTGGACCATAGCAACATGACAGGGGTGTCCTTCATGATTGTGAATGAGCAAAGAACCTGGTCCAGAGCCATGTACGGGGAGCTGAGGAGGAGAGCGCCCCCTGGGGTTCCTGTGTACCAGCAACCACTTTTACAAACGGATGTGTGGGAGATCCTGGATGGGGACAAAGACGACTTTCTGGTCTATGACAGGTTCGAACTGCAAAATGAGCTAACAAACATAGATTTTTTTGTCAAAGAGCCTTCTTTATCCTTAGTGGCTGAATTCTAATAAAACTTTAAGGGTAAACTTTCCTTTGTCTTTCCTCTTCCAGATGCGGTCTTCTGACTTTCCATATAGTTCTTCCATATAGTTTGCTGACTCACCCCTATGTGGAGGCTGCCATCAGAGCTACTTATTTTAAAAATATTTGCAACTGCACAGTAAGTAAACATCAAAATTTAACCAAACAACAGTGAAGTATATATATATATATTTCACTGTATTTCACATTTTATGATTATATTAGGGATAGGCCACTGTGGACTATGAACACAATTTATCCCGCTGTGTTTACATTTGGTATGGGCAGTTTAAGCGCTGGTGAGATAAAACTCATAGGAAGCCATTTAAAGCAGTACTAAAATGACAAAATACAAAATATAGAATGCAAAAAAAAAAAAAACTGTGAACTGAACCGCAGCATTTATTTATTATACATTTTGTCAAAATCTTGTGTCTCGTCCCATTCCTATCAAATAACCTTGAACTCCGCTACCTGAACATGAATAAATTTATTTCTCTGGATATCAACGTATACAATATCACAACAAACCAACTCTGAATTATCTTATAAAAACATCTTTACCTTCATTTCTACAGGCCCATTCCAACCATACCACCACTGGAAGTAACTTTTCACAGCCGACCCAGACGACAACTGTCTCTTCTGCTCCTGCAGCAGAGGAAACTGATCTGTCACAACCAGCTCCATCACCAAACCATCACCACCACCATCACCATGACCACCATCACCCCCTCCCACCAGCACCACCAAGCCCAACCACAACCAGCCCCAGGATAGAAGCACGTTAACTCTGATCCAACACAATCGCAGCATAAGAAGTAGCCCTACAGTTATTGTCACTTACCATGTCTTAAAACAGTTATCACATTCCATAAACAGGAAAATGAAACTTTATTCATTTCAGATGACAATATAGAACAATACATTTCATTTATATGAGGCTAAGTAAAACTATTTAGTGGTGGTTGGAAATCCAGCGTAGTTTTGTCACTTCAGAATCAGAATCGGTTTATTGCCATTGTCAGTGATCAAAATTCACAAACATAGGAACTTGCTTCGGCATAAGGTGCAACATAAAACAATGAATAAAATATAATAAAATATGTAAAAGAGGCATGCATAAGATTAAGAATAAGATACAATAAAATAGACTAAGACTATATACAGAAATGTACAGTTGGCAGACTGGTGAAACATTTGTAATATTTCTTGAAAATACTATATTATTAATGTGAGACGGATATTATAGAGGCTAGTAACTGTAATTACTTGAATCAGAAAACTACATAGTAAGCTCTAGTTCTGTATTAGCTGATAAATAACAGCGCAAATGCATCTTCTTGTTCTTGTGTGGTTGAGGTGAGCGGTTGTGTCCCGTGAATGAAATCTGCAGTGAAAACCTGACGCCAGGGAGCTGTGGATGGATGTATGTGGACAAGTAATAACTCACAACCAACCAAACAGAACAAGTAGACTTTATGCTTTGTTATCTTTCAGTATGTACTGCTTATTACCTTAAATAGCACAAACAACCAATACTCCATTTTGGTTAAATAATTGCAAACCTTATGCATTTAAATAGTTTATTACAAGGGTTGAATTCCTCAAATGTTTGGGCCTTTTCATGTCATTCAATGTTTAAATTGTACAATAAAGTATTCTTATCAGTAATGTGTTATTTTTTGTTAAAGGCTATTAATGAAGGCAATGTTGAAGGCAATAACTTTGATCAGATCCAAAAGTAGAGAAAAGTAGAGGGTTCTGGTAAGGCATCTGACATAATACACATTTAAATTGACCTTGCTGCACAGGTAATACTTCAGGAGACGGAAAGAGAAAGAAATGGTTTAGAAAGTTGTTTATAATGGTTTGTTAATACTGTTTGCATATGCATCCCAGTACGGATGCATGTTTTATCCTCCAAAGCCTGACCAATAGGATTTGTTATCGAGTGCCTGAGCTTCTGCACAGCCATATGTCACGTCACTTAGAAGCAACAGGTTAGACCGGCAGTTGACTGGAGGATAAGATGGTAAGTCTTCATATTACAATAAATTCTCTTCATTGTAAAATATATTTGTCTTCACAGTATCAAAGGGAAATTGGAGTTTCTGGTGTTCTTTTGCAATTGTTTTTAAAAGAAAAACAATGACGTCCTTTGTAACAGCATGAACCTCTAATTACGTGTTGTTCTTGGTGTAAGTTAAGGGTATTGTCTTGTTATACAAATCTTGTTATGCTTTGTTGGTGTGTGGGATACTTGTCACAGCTTGTACTCTGGTTGGGATTTCACCTGCAAATCCCCATGAAGACAGTTGCATGTAGGTTAACCTGCTTACCATCACCCTTACATCCTTACAACAGATCAGGGGCGGTGGCGAAGTAATTTTATAATATTTTAAAAACTTTCATTGGCCTCGTTTTCTGTCTGACCATACCGACAATGACCAAACTAAGACAAAATATTTGACTTTTGTAATTGAAGACTTTTGTACTTGAATGTGTCTTTCTCTTTTATGTATGCATGAATGTGAGCAACGGACGGCAATGCAATTTCCTTCGGGATTTATAAAGTATTTATCTATCTATCTAGATCTACTGAACAATTATTTTACTTTGGTTACAAAATAAGATCTCCATCAGCCTGAATTGCTCTGCCAAATTTGCAGCCAAACATGACTACATTGTCCACATGCATTATTTACCACAACAACCAGACACGGACACGGAGACACGGATGTTGTTACACACGGAGTACATTTGCATTTTTTAATAACTGCATTATTTGGAAGACCAAGAACAATTCAATTCAAAATAACTCTTTCAATCATTAACTTTTTGCCTTTCATTTTTGTGTTTGCCACATTAGCTTTCCATTTATATATATCTATATATTTTTTTCCCCTTGTCAAAACCTGTTGCCTGCATCTGTGAACAATCTGAAAGAAATCAGACCATATTAACTGTTTACGTGACATTTCAATAATCTGATAACTCCAGAAATCAGATCATGATCCAATTTTTGGTGTGCATAGAACCATTGTTAGTTGTCAAGTGCTTTTATGTTTGGTCAACAAAGTCAACTGAGGATTAAGTATAAATATCGAGTAGCTATGTAAATCTAGTCACTGTATTCCTATGTGCACAGCTTACTTATGTTGAATGCATTTTATCATCAAACCTTGCATTTTGAATGACTGATGCTTGCACGTTTTCTTCACACCACCGCTAGAGGGAGCTATCCCCCTGTCTAATAACCATCGAGTCTATTTTCACCTGTTTTGTTCTCGTTTTGACAGCAACTGGATCGTGTAATACCATTAGACTCTGCAACACATTTCCACAGTAAGCCAGGAGGTGGCAGCACTGGCCCAGGTTGACCATCATCTGTTCTTTCCCCGCCGTTCATCAAACAAGAGGCTTATTAGTTATTATCCATTATCTGGAGATGCGTTTGGATTAGGGAGCGTAATCCCTTCATTGTAATCCGATTTTGATCAACTTTGTCAGTGTGGGCTGCTGCGTCTTGTCTGAACTTTTTTTTGTGATTACATACATGACTTTTCTATTTGATTGACTTGTTGAAGTGCTAGATATTTTGGGTGTATTGAGCACTCAGAAAACTAATAGCAGTTCTTGTGATGTCAGTTCCAGGCTGCAGTGACCTCTTGGCAAAAACTCCAAGTGTTATATCAAGGAATTCTAGAAAATGGAGGTATGTTTTGAAGGGGTTTTCACTTGAATTCTTATATTGTTAGACATAAGAGTGCTATTATGCTGTATCTCTTCTCATCTTATCTCTGTCTAGACAAGAGGACAGATAAATGGCTGCTGGTCTACTCCCCGGTGCCTATCGCCTGCATCTTCCTTGGATATTTGATAATTTTATGGTCTGGGCCGAAGCTGATGTCAAAAAGAAGCCCAGTGAACCTCAAACCAGTCCTGCTAGTTTATAATTTTGCCATGGTGTGCCTGTCTGCATATATGTGCTATGAGGTAAGATACACATTGTAATTTACCCACTTATGTAAGATAAAGAACTTGGGAATCAGCTACAACACTCCTCTAGAAACAGTCTTTGAAAAATAATGTCTTAGGAGTAACTATGGACCATAATTGAAATTGGTAATGACACATAAATAACACAAGAGACCAATAATGCAATGTAGTAGAATGCACACATAAATGTAGATATATATTAAGGAAAAATGGTCTGTCTTTTAGTCATTAGTAATTCCCTACATAACTTATAATATCAAGGTCTGGGGCAATGCATATAAGACTAATACAAAACCAAACTTTACCTTGAAAAAAGAAAAGGCAATAAGAGCATCGCATTTTCAGCTTTTAATGAACCAACCAATGCACTATTCATAAACCTTCAAACATGGAATTGCATAATTTAGTCGAGCTATACACACTGAAATTAGAGCATCACAGACTATGTCCAAATCACAGATGGCCAATACAACGTAACAGAGATGTTTTATGAATGTTTTGTGATTTTTTTGTATATCTGTCGCAGGGGTAGATCTCTGGAACTGTTATATGGATGAATTTAAATCTTGGACCACTCTCTTTCATTTATTCCAAAAGAACTAAAAATGTATAACTCTCAGCAGATTTAGTTTATGACAACTTTACTTGACTGTTATTGTACAGTTTCCTTTTACTTTTTTGTGTTATGATGAGAAAGCATAAGCATCAGCCTTCACCTTTCTGGAATGTTCTACAATATTTCATCAAACTTTATCTGTTGCATTTATTTCATTACTGATGTTTTTATTGCTCAAACTGGGAAGATTGTCACTTTGAGGGGGCTCGCCTCTCCACAGAGCTGACATGGCTATGGCAGAACTCAGCGACAGAGCTCCCCCAGCTGCTCTATTGTGAAAATACACTGCCAGTGTTTTTTTCCACCCTTCCTTTTTATTGAAATAAGGAAGTACAATCACATACAAAAACATTTCATATTGCGAAATATAAAAAAGAGAGCCAAAGGTTTCTCAGGAGAGTTGTCTTCTGGTTAGTGTCAGGAAATGTTGCAAGGCTGGTTTTCCGCACAGAGACAGCAGGGGGAGATGACGAACGTCCCAAAAATAAAATTGCAACTGCCACACGGACAAACACATTTAATAAAGTAAAAATGTTACTTAGTTCCGCTTTAAGGACAACATTCAATTACTGCTTTTATCACGCCAACCATCAAGTGTTTCAGCTAACGTGTGTTATGCTCTGTCCACATCACATTATCCCTGAAACAAAAAGTGATTTGCTCATGAGCACTTTGACAAAATGAGATAAAAGTGTTTATGTATGCAGACAGAGGCAAACCAAAGCTGAGATGAAAGCCGCTTTTGTGTTTTCAGTTCACTGCCTCGTCCTGGTTGGCCAAATACAGTCTGCTCTGCCAACCAGTGGACTACAGTGACAACCCACTGGCTATGAGGGTAATGCCTTTTACTGTTCTCCCACAATAGACTAACATCTAGCATTATTTTTTGTCATTTTTCTCATCACGTTTTATTGTAAAAGAACACAAATAGAACACAAAGTCTACCTTGTACACATGAACTAACCAAGAATAGTACAGTGATGCAAAATAGACAAAGTTAAAGCCTCATGTGCACATTTATAAGATAATCTGCCAGCTGTATCCATAATTCAATAAGTTGCCTTGTAGACCCTTGTACAAGCAACAGTGGAGATATTTTCTGTGTTTGAGTTTAATGGTTTATATTGTTGCTAATTTTGTTATTCTCATTGATTTATACTAGATATTTGGGTATATATTACTCAGAAAGAACATGGTGCGACTGAATAGTAGTTTTCAATTGTTGCCTGTTGTGTCGACAGATGGCTCGAGTGTACTGGTGGTTCTTCTTTTCCAAAGTGATAGAGCTTTGTGATACTGTGAGTAATCTGTGCTCAGAATGTTGTCTATTTATTACCAATGTGGTGTTTATCGCCAGGGACAAAACACCAAAGAAATTTTAAACAATCAAATCAAATAATAATGCAGATACGACGTCAATTTGTGATGTCTTTCAAAACTGTGTGCATTTTTCCTGTGTTGTCGTGTCAGATGTTTTTCATTTTGAGGAAAAAGAACAATCAGCTGACTTTCCTCCATGTTTATCATCATGCCACAATGATTTTCAACTGCTGGGTTGGAATTAAATATGTAGCTGGAGGACAAAGTAAGTACATCCCATATCCCATCCTGTATATCCCAGTATTACTAAAATAGGCTACAGCATTTCAGAATAAAATCTGATTTTGTTCACAGATTTCTTCATTGGCTTGGTTAACTCCATGGTCCACATAGTGATGTATATGTATTATGGATTGGCAGCTTTGGGACCAGGCATGAGTAAATATCTCTGGTGGAAACGCTACCTCACCTTTCTGCAGTTGGTAAGTTTTATATTAAATTATACCTTTGTGCTGGTCCCAAACCTGGATAAATGGAACAGCTGTTGAAATATAAAACCTTGGTAGGAAAAACCTTAGCGTAGCAGTGCAGTACATTTTATTCGAGATTAAAGTGCATATGAGAAGTTCTCATGTTTTTCAACTCATTCATTTGTTTGGTGAGATATATTTATCATAGTTTTACATCAGCCAAGTGGCAGTTTGTGAAGTTTGTGAAACTGAAAAATAAAATGTATAGGAAGAAGAGCTGACTTCTAAAACATCAATATGCAATTTTTCATTGACAGTACAGATTAACAATTAACACTCGAGGGACTTAATTTTCTGTCAGTCAACAATCATTTAAAGCTGGGGTACCGAAATACGAAAAACATTGTAAAAATAAAAAAAATAAAAAAATCAGACCTCTACATGTTGTCTTCATCTAATAATGAAACATTTTACCTTTAAACTTGTTAGACAGAGTGTGAGTCACTATATGACGCTTAGGGATGAGAGCTGATTGGCTAAGCAGGGATAATACCCCTGCTTCACTATTGTTGTGTCTGTTTAGAAAAAAACTGTGCTAGAGGACAAAAAGTGTATGCATGTGAATACTATGTGCCAAAGTGCGCTAGTACTGAGCTAGAAAGGTTTAAATTGCTACGTCCTTATTATATCTAATTTTATTGGAAATTAGATAACCCAGCATGTTAGCCCTGCGACGAGTTGGCCACTGTCCAGGGTGTACCCCGCCTAAGGCCCAAAGTCACTGAGATAGGCTCCAGTCACCCGCGACCCCTAACGGGAATAAGCAGTAGAAAATGAATGAATGAATGAAGATAACCCAGCTTTAACAAAAAGGTGTAAACAGGTATTATTTGTCAAATTATAACTTTTTAGTTATTTATATAGAATTTGACTATGTACAACTAGGAAGTGGCATTATAAATGTCACCAAAACTGTCAAACCAGAAAAAATAGGCAACATTATTAGTTAAATTCTTTATTCATATAATCATCATATATAGAAATGTGTTGTCTAACCAGTCACATGCACTTTAGGTCATTTCTAATCTATTTAAATATGAAATTTGATTATTTTTTGTGTTAAATGACAATAAAGTGAAAAGTCATTTTTGTCACATTGCTCAACCTTAGAATTCCAGGAAAATTTTTAAGAACTTAAGTGAGTCACCATCTCCACTGCTGTGCTTGTATTCTTGGTATTATGTGGTCAATATCTGACTGGTCCAAGAAAAAGGTCCTCAAACAGTATGGAATTTTGGTTTTAATAAACACGTGTCAGACTTTACAATGCATAGTTTCAACATCTTTTTCAACATCGTCACCAAACGCAGTCCAGATCTGATGATGCTCTAACATAAGGCTCTCTAATTGCTTTTTCATTGTTTAGACATGGCATAACAAGACAGATTAGCACCACTGATGCTACTCGACTAGCTACTGAACCATCTGTTTTCCGCTTATGGAGCTTATGAGAAGACAATGCAGTGGTAGAGTTCCCTCGTGGTCTATATAGAGGCGCATATATAGGTCAGTGTCGCAGCTGACTGGCATTATGTAACTGACCAGTCTTTGTTAACTGTTGGACTCACCACTTGGTTAAGATAGTTGAACTAATTAAAATGACAGTGTTTTTGTATTGGATTTACTTATGGAGGTGGTGATGGGGGCGGGACTTGTTTAGAATTACTTTAATTTCATTCAAAGCTTTGAACTGAATTTCTCTCCAATTTCTTACGACTTGATAACATATCATTGTGTGTCCACATAATGTTATTTATGCTATTCTTATATGTCCACAAAATATATAAATATAGATATATATTTAGGCTCTTACATTTTTTGAAAGTATATTGGATAATCCTCAATAAACAAAGCAAGAATTTGCAAGTCAAACCCAGAACTTTTTCTTTGCAAAACTTGTCTCATCAAATATAGTAAAGACTATTAAGAAACGCTCCAATTTTGTCAAATAAAAAAAGTGTGTGGATTCTTGTTTGTGTTGATCCTAAAGTATCGGAACTTGAACAAGAATCAATACTAAAAATGTTCCTGAATAATCTTGATCTATAGTAGAACTATGCCACATATATGGATCAAGACACTCAGGAAGTTCCAAATAGCATTTGAAAACTTGTGCAATTTGAATATGACGCGTTTTACAAAATAGACTTTCAAATGATACTATTTGTGACAACACTTTGGTTTGTTGTATGAATAAAAAAAACTCCTGTATAAAGAGTTTCCTGTGCATGGTTAATGGTCTTGGCGCTATACCTCTCTCATTGCAAGATATGAACTTAATAGAGGTCTGTCCATTAGCTTTATGCCTCGTAACTTTTTTAATAACTACCTTTTTTGTCTTCACCAGTTCCAGTTTTTCCTCATAACAGGCCACTGCACTTACAACCTGTTTGCCGACTGCGACTACCCGGACTCCATTAACGCCATGCAAGTGGCCTATGCCCTCAGCCTGACTGGTCTGTTCTGCAACTTCTACTACCACAGCTACGTCAACAGAAAAAAGACAGAAAAAACATCCTAGCAATAGAGAGACTCGGAACTTGACTGTGCTATATGTAATGTGATTATATTACATGTAAGGTTATTTATTGCACTTTAAATATTGATTTTAAACAATCTATTCAATGTATTTTCTCTCTGAGTTAGGATTGTTTTAATTCCTAATTTAATGTTGTTGTTTTTTTTATATTTTATGTTGAATCCCAACTTAAAGCAGATCTAAGTAACTTCAGCGACAGAGCTCCCCCTGCAGCTCTCTTGTGAAAATACACCAAAAATACATATCCAACCAGCATGCAGACTTACACAGACATTTAATAAGGTAAAAATGTTTCTTAGTTCTGCTTTAATGTCTGATAATACTTTATTTAAGTTTGAGAAGCATTGTTTTGAAGTCTTGAAATTTAATTAAAATCCTTAATATATCCTTAATATTCAGCCTTAAAACTCTACCCCCATTCTGCTTATACCACATATTCTTTATTATTGTCCAACCTGACATTCAATTATTGCCTGCATTAGCTCCATATCATTCACAATACTTTGAACCCCTCCCCTTTTTTACATTTAATCTCTTCTGCCAACATGGGCCCCCCAAGCACACCCTGTGGCCCCCGTCAGCCCATCTGTCATGATATTGAAGAATAATTATCCATGTCATAATTTAATCCAACCCTTCACTCCCTCTTGTGTGTATGTCACGATATCAAATTTATGTTTTTAATTAAGTGTGAGAAGAAATGTTATGATTTTACGATTATTCCTGATTATTGACACCAAAGACAGGGACATTTTTAGTTTTCTTTCATCCACACTGTCACCATTAATGTGTGACTAGAACGTTATGAAACCAAACTCTCTAAATGACAAGGTAATGTTAATGTGATATAAACAGTCAGATTAAAAGAATATTTATTGACATTGCTTAATTTAGCTTTAACAAGTCTGAGGATTATTATTTAATTATTATTATTATTATTGTGCCATGAATGATCACAATTATTGATTATCGGAATAATCTTGTGAACTACATTAAACATATCTGTTGCCCATAAATTTTACAGGACATGTCATTTTTTCATACTTCCCTTTTCTTCAGCAGCTATTTTTCCGCCTTTATCTCCCCCGGCATATTGGTTTTGACGGTTTTCTGTTCCGAACTCTACAGGGGGCAAAATAACAGAACAGGGCAGGGAATAAAAACACTTTGAAGTGACTGAATCAAAGTTCCAAAGGCAACTGCTAAAGTGAATCATTTTAATACCAATCAGAGCACAATGTGAAAACTTGACAAAGTTCAAAGCATCGGCAGGCCACAATAAAGAGCGTACTGTTTCTTTAGTTATGGCTCTGTGGAGATGACAAGGTGAAGTGTTTGTAAAAGCTGATGGTGTTAGTAATGCATGAACTGTAAAGCTGCATGATATATCCTTGAGCTTTCGGAAGGAACTGTATCTTTAAGGAATCTAGATGGAAAGTTTATGTTGTGTTTTGTTTATTACAGTGGCAACAGTGCAAATGTTATTTATTCAATGCATAGAGATTTCCATAGAGTCAGCCAGGTATTGCCACAGATAAGATAATTTGACATGTTTTAAATATTAGCCCTTAAACAACTATTTTATCAGGTTTTAGCCTGAATTATAATACTCAACTGAGTACCTGATATTATTGCAAAAAGTGCCCATAATATCCAGGCTACACTATTTGCATGGATTCCAGAGCAATGGAAATCTAGCCATGTTGCCATAGCATAACAATTCAAAGCAATTATATATTTTGAATAAGCGAAAGCCATAAAAAAAAAAGAAAAAAGAATACCTAGAAACAGGAAGCTGAAACCCATGAATAGGCTTTTAATTTGTAACTGCTTACTATATAGAGTATTAGATCAAGTTCAACAAAGGGGAGGCATGGTGCAATGTTTCCCATTTATCAGGCAAGATGACTAAACACTCCACATATTTATGTTTCCTTTTTAAAAAGACTTTTCACCATTCAAAAGATAAAATATTTAGTTTTGAACGATTAGCCATGGATAAAGTGTACTGTGGTTCCTTGATTTTGCAAACACTCTATGCTCTGGACCAGCACAACCATTGTAGAGTGTTAGAGTCATAATTCACTGCAGAAGTCATCAATCTGCCTCCATCTTAAAACAAGTGTATTGGAGGCTTATGAACACTCACCTCCTGCAGCCCATTTAAAGTGTATGTCCCTGGGCCTTGCTGCAGGCAGTGCTCCAGGTTGATTACTGTTGAGTGCTCAGACAGGACGAACTCTCTGCCACACGACTGCTTTGATCAAGTTATGATATGAACCAGATGACAGGCTTTATAGAAAGACTTTTCAAACAGGCCTAATTGTAAAATTGTGATGTATCTTCCTGCAATGATAAAAAACATTAAAACGTACAAAAAAATGAAAAATTAAATCAGCCCTGCGATGAGCTGGCCACTGCAGATGTACCCTGCCTAAGGCCCAAAGTCACTTGGGTCACCTGCGACCCCAAACGGGAACAAGCGGTAGAAAATGAATGAACGTACAAAAAAAAAGGTGCTTACACATTTCTCTCCAGTCTGTACAACACATTTGAAAATATCACTCATGAAGCATTTGCATAATAGGCTATTATCTTATATGGATGATCACGATTGTAAAAGCATCCTTCTGCATTTATTTTCCAAATCTTGTGAATGAAGCGGTGTGTCGGTCTCCTTGGTAACGCTGTCTCACCCTGTTTAGGCTGCGGTCAGCTAAAGGCACACTATAATTAATAATCAGGTTAGAACGAGGGGACAGTGAAGCGCTCTCAAAGCTGCCGCTAACTTTGGAGAGCTACACAGCGGACACACACAGGCAGCGCGTGCACACACATGTCATTGTTGGGAGTGAGAGAGTTTGGAGACCGAGGGCCGCATAAGTGTGCTTGAAGGTGAGCCACTGGGTTGTTTCATACAATGAGGGTTAACAAGAGGCTGCTGCAATCTTAGCATAATGGGAGCACACTCAGAAAACAGACAAGCTAGTGTTAATCAGCCAACCAGCTAGCTAGTGCCTCCTGTCAAGTGTGTGTGTGAGCAATTATCGAGCATGGGGCTTCAAGTGTGCGCCTTTACAAAAAGTCTTGGTGAAGGAAGGTGAAGGAAATGCCAATTGTCTCCGCTCCTACATACATTATGCCAACTCATGCAACATCATGTCTGATAATACGCACTTATGGATTGGCTTTTTGTTTTGGCCTGCAGCCCATCTGTTCCTGTTTGTGGACAATGAGAAGAACCTAACACCACCTGAATGTGTTAATCAGGTTTACAAAGTTATATAGAGAAGTGATTTAGAAATACTTTGTGTCATTTATTTTGCAAAATTAAAAGTAAAGTGCAATGTTACTTACACACTGGTTCTAAAACTTAGGCATGCCTTGTGTGAAGACGTGAGTTATAGGTCCTAACATATATTTGAAGTTAAATAGACATGACAAGTCAATTAATCACTTTAGCAAATATGCATCAAACTGCAAAAATGTAATCGAAGAAGCTAACATATAATTTAGCCTACTCTCAACTGATTGGAGTTTTTATCCAAAGCATTAAGTCCACCATTATCACTGATTTCATTGGATAAGTTAACTCTCTTCACATAAACATCATACCAACCCTGACTCTATGAACATCCTCACTGATCACCCCACATTTTGGCTTGACTTCTCCTCCATTACTTCCTTGTCCGCCTCCGCCCTCCCTCTCCCTCCTCTCTCCACCTCACTTCCACCTCTGATGATTGTCGAGCACATTTCATTTGACATGAAGACAAAGGGCTGCGTACACATGTGGCTTCTGTGCAAGTCTTGTGTAATATGAAATATTAATGTGGGCATAATTTGGCTGTGTGGATGGAGAGCGGTGGGGGCTTCATAATCACCAGTGACTGCCGCTTGCTCCCCCAAAGGATGGTAAGGCTGTCAGAATGGATTGAGAAACACTACAGATAACAACAACAGAATGCTTACTGTGGCCTATTTCTGTCTCTGTGGTTAATGGCTGCACTGGCACGAGGCCCGAGCCGCTGAGACACTTCTCCCTTATTAAGCTCCTCAATGGTAAAGGTGCAAAATGTGCATCCGTCAGTAGTCATGGTTAAATCTACTGTGATAGACCTGTTTAATTAGAACCACATCAACTATTTAAGAGCCCCCGCATGAGAAATTGGCATGTTTCAAATGCAGTTATGATGTACTGCAAGTAGATTACCACTAATTGAATTAGAAACAGGACTTAAACTGGGGTGCACTGTGGCTATACCTCTATAACATGGTTGTGGGTTCGATCCCTGGGTCTCCTCGTAATACAGTATTTCCTAAGTTACCTATTACTGCTGGTGTAAGACTTTCATTATTCAGGACATGAAATAGATTACAGTCAGTATTCAATGAAAACCTGCTTCTGATGGTAATCATGAAATACATTTAAACAAATATTTTAATGATAAAAGAAAATCCCACATTCACTGCCTTGGTCAATCATATACAGTGTTGTTTTGTGAGAGGTCAAAATACAGCAGTAACCTCATTTGCTGTCATTCTCTTTTGGATGTTGAACAGTTTGTTGAAGAAAATACATTGTAGAAGAATATTCTCTATAAATTTGGATCAAGCAAAGCGTTATGCATCATTCAAAAACCAAATATTTCAACACTTTTTTACTCTAATCTGAACATTACTTTTGTTAGCCCTGTACAAATAATTGGAAATGCAACGCAACATTTACAAGTCATTCACAAATGCAGTGGTCATTGTCATGCCTCTGATGTCACACCTGCCCATCCCACCACTCCACATGTCTTTACTTTGTCTCATTATGCACTTAAATCGTCTTCCTCCCTCTCCAGTTCAACCCTATGCACAAACACGCCGCACTTACACAGAGGCTGCGGTTGCATCAGTAGTGAATTAGCGTGCCGTTCCGCGTTATTAAACATGACACTCGGCCCAGATAATGGCGCCTTTCTTCATCTCAATTTGGAAGGCTAATCTTATTGCTTTGATTAGCAGCAGGCTCATTTGCATATCAAGGCCTTCACTACTTTAATTCCTCCATTGCAAATCCCCTCTTTATAGCAGCAGATAAAAGGATTCTATCTATATGTATCTTTCTTTAGCATCTATTCTTCCAACTACTTTCTGTTCAAAGTAAACTTGCTTTGTCTCTTTGCTTTGTGTCTGCTTATAATCATTGCATCTTTGTAGTCCCTTCATAGACTGCATAAATAATGTATCTATCTATATGGAAGACCAAATGACTTCATTCTAAGGCAGCTGGGCAGAAGTTCAAGTTACATATTGACTTGAACACATTTATTGCATTGAAACATGGTGTAAAAACTCCTTTTTATAGTAAGTAATGCTAGTCACACCATGTACTATGATGTAAGCGTCTTGTAATGAGTGCTCAGTGACAAAGGCCATATTGTGTAGCATGATGCAACACAGTATAGTTGGAATTAATCGTTTGTTGTTGTTTTTTTTATTCTTGAAAAGGTACATTTCTAAAGTTTCAGGGGTGTTGTTGCGTTATGACTAAAAACCAAACCTTCCTGTTGCACAATCACTGTTGAAATCATGGCTTAACATAAAGAACAGACACTGAACAAACTATAAAGAAAGTATGATTCACAAATTGTTGTTTAAAATGACAGACTTGTTCAATAGAAGTGGTTTAGTCATCACAATTCAGAGCAAGACAGTCGGCCTCAGTCACTTGACAACAGTTGCGTTCATTAGCGTGGGCTGTGAAGACAGATCCAACCATGACATCCGACACATGACTGGACCCAGGTGCAGCCCAATTATATTTGCAAAAAGAAAATTGCAAATGTACTACAACTACTTTGTCTGAGGTTCACTTATGCATGTTCTGTTGAGGCTTGGTAGTACAGTTTCATTTACTTGAGCAACTTTCTAAAGACACTGTGCGCGGAGTCACTTTTTTAAGTAACAGTACTCTTATTTGAGTGAAAGTTTTGGTTACTCTTCCCACTAAGAGTAAGTCTAAATGACAAGGGCTTTGTATTGACAATATTAAATGATTTGAACAATGATAATATGACTAGAGTTTTCATTTCTGTGGTATATTCTCTGAAAATATCAGATTTGATGCATCATTTGTACATGTTTTTTTCTACAAATTACATTAAAGCTGGGTTACTTGTATTCTAAATCTATGGAACTCGTCCCCAGCTCTCACAAACCTTTTCGCACACAGTTAATATTCATATGGGTTCATTTTCAGGCGCCTGCATGGCTTTAAAACTGCTTTTTTTCAGACGGCAAAGTGAAACTTGGGTGGACGACCAAAACACGGCCAATCAGAGTGCTGCTTTCAGCTCTTGCTTCTGGGTTGATGAGACATACTTTTATTATTAGATCCAGACAGCACATATAGTGGTCTGTCCTAAAGTGCTGCTTTTACAAGATACTCTTTGGTGGAAAACACAACATTTACTTAGGCATGTACCCCAGGCACCCCAGCTTTGACTTGAAATTATAAATCAGATGTTTCCTCCAGACTGTTACTCTTCCTTTCCACAAATACTTTTCACTGTTCTTCTCCTTCTACTTAAACATAAATGTTATTTTTATGTCTCACTTTAAACCCCACAGAGAAAGACCTTCGTGCTGTGAGTTTAACCACTGCGCCACTGTGTCACTTAATGTATTTCTTGGGATGTATCTAATGCTCTGTGAATGTTCATATCTGTATCGAACAAAAATGTATTCATATCTCTTCTTCTATCTTCTCCTAATGATGTGTCTACTGCATATATGTCACAAAGATAACTGGCTTGTTCAGAATCTTTTCAAACACGTCATAGAGTTGCAGAATAAACACATGAGCTTGCTGTGTAATATCTTGATTGTAATGACAAGCTTTTCAAATTGCCGTTTGTGCACTTCAGACCACTCGCCCCACGTTGAGTGTGAGAATGTCTCAGATAGCGATTCTTTTATGTGATATTGGCCAATGCGCTGTTTTATGTGTCTATAAAATGCTTCAAGGCCACGTTGACTTTTCATGATAGACACTGATCTGGAGGAAATGTCTGTATTGTGTGGAGATAAGTGCACCATCAAAAAGCTTTTTTCCCATTGACTACTATTCAGACGATTAAACAAGCTTTCAGTCCAAATGCACTCATTCAAGTCGGATTCTATTTAGATGTGTTTTTAACTCTGTTTGTGTTGTTTTGTTGCCTCCGTTGAACTGACATCTTTCATTTCCTCCAGAGTCCAAATTAACCTAATTGTATCTCTCAATGGTGTGCTTTGAAATAATTCTGTTATTGAGGAAGAGAAAAGTAGTGTTGAGGTGAGTTTTGATGGTCGTCATAATGTGCAAAGTGTAAAGGCATTATTATTTATTCACTGCGTCAGTAAGGGCAACAATTACTAACATTTTATGGTTTTCCCTCATACACAAATACTCAAATGACTCTAACTGAGTAGATTTTCTAAGTAACGTAACATTTTTAAAATAGCTTTTTAAACATGCTTTATGTGTTTATACTTCATTGCTTTAGTTACTGAGTGCAGGCCCAATTGTTCCAAAGCTTGATGGTAGTCAAAGGTAGTCATTTGAATACTGTTTTAGAATCATTTTAATGTATTTATTTCTTTTTTCAAACACAGTTACAAATCACTCCTGGACAAATGAGGGGTAACATCAACTTCAAGCTTGGTCTAAAATACTGACCTAAAATACTACTAAAAGTAACTAGTAAGTAGTATTTTCATACAAAAAAAATGCAAAAACAAAGTTACTCTCTTATTTTTTGTACTTTTGTAAATTGGCAGTCCCTTCTCTAAAGAGCACCTATTTTCCTATTTTTCATAGGAACTGAAGGTCCAAGAAGCATTTCTTTTTAGCATTTATTCAAAATGAGTACTTTGACATTTTTATTTTTTTTCATGTATACTTTGTGCTTGTAGTTGAATATATTTTTGCCATGTAATTTTACTGTTCTTTTACTTAAGTAGCCTACCTTCAGAACTCTATAGTCCCTTCCAAAGACTAAACTAAACTGATACTTTTCATAATTTATAATACCAGTGCTGACCTGTCAGGAGCAGTGAATAATTGCAGGATGAACCAACCCTTTTCCAGATCTCGAGCCAGTGTCCCACTGAAGGATGAGCTTATGTGTCAGATTGTTGTGGAAAACTATCACCCAGTGAAAGTGTACACTTATGATGCCATCTATTTACACCATGTCTAAAGGTCTTTTTAGATTAATGCCCTTCAGTTTAGACTTTTGGTTTTCATATTCATTACTAAACTAAACTATGTGTCTGTACTTTTTTCTTTCCTGGCACATTTTCTTGATTGTCAAAATGGTTCATTTTATATTTGGAGTACTAAATAATTGCTTTCACCATCAAGTGTCCTTGAAAGTAAATCCACCTTGTAAAATTGTAATGGATCAAACCTCTATAATTTTTTAGATAAGACTGTACGATGTGTCACCGAGTTTAAGTGCTAAAACAAAGGCCTTTATGTGATTTTGAGTAGTAAAAGAACAGATCATAAAGCGACTGTAGTGGGTTCACTGACCTGGATGAGGCAGTGGCCCTGATGAGCAGTCAGCAATTTACCCTCTATTCTCAAACTCCATAAACTGCCATTAAAGTGGGTTATTGGCCTCTTGCTCACAGCGCATTGTGGTCATCTGCAGCTGTAATAGTACTCCAGTGTGGTCACATGTATTAGACAGAGGAGGAGGTACAGTATATAACCTGGGCCAACTCTCCTCTGGGCACCTTGCTCTTCCCTCGCCTTGTCTCAGCACCTCCTCTCGCTACACTCACATCATGGCCTTCGCTGGAAGATGGGAAACCGAGTCTCAGGAGGGATATGTGGAGTTCTGCAAGCTGCTTGGTGAGAACATAAGATGAATTTCAAGTTTAACGTAACCACAGTTTTCATGATCTTGTTTTCTTTGGTTTGGGAAGTTTTCAGTGATTTGACCCTGAAGATCACAGTTTTCTATTTGAAGGAAACTAGTCATAGAAAGTTAAAAAACATACTTTGGAACATTCTCCGTGGATGGAGGGATGTTTATGTGTATACTGTGGAATATTATACCTAAAGGAACAGCAATTCCATCATAGGCAACGAGACATTTATAGTGGAATAAAATCAGTTTTTGCCAAAAAGTTACTGTGCTACTGAAAAGAATATTGTGTCCAGAAATTAAGCAAATTATATTATGATTTCTTGGTTGTGACATGCACTGGAGAACACTTAAAATCTTCTTCCTCTTCTAAAATCTTCTTAAATTCTGCTTTTTACTATTGAAATTCTGCTGAAGGACACTCCATTGTTTCTCAGACTAACTTTCTCCGTCTCCATGCAGGCATCCCCGACGACATCATTGAGAAGGGCCGCGACTACAAGCTGATCACAGAAATCACACAGGACGGAGACAGCTTCACGTGGACACACCTGTACCCCGCCAACCACAAGGTCACCAACACCTTCTCCATCGGCAAGGAGTCTGACATGGAGACCATCGGAGGGAAGAAGTTCAAGGTAACGTGCCATTTAATGAGGATGTCAAACTGGAGAGCAGTGGGTCATTGCTTGTAAGAAGTTTAATCCTACACTACTTTTATTGTGATTCTTTTATTGTAGAAAAGGTTTGATAAACACCAGTGTCACGTGGTACTTTTTGGTACTGGGCATAACTGTACAATCTATTTATTTTCAAAACCTCTGCAGAAACGGAACGACAAGGCATGCAATATTTTATACTAAAACTAATAACTATACTATAACTATAACTGACTAGATACTCATTGGATATCGATTATTAAATTACTAAAAAGAACAACAGTTGAGATTTCCTGAATAGTGTTCCAAATCAGACCAAAGAAAATGCAAGTACAATTTGTAATGAATAATGAAAAGACTGTCGTAGAATTGAACTTAATATTGAGCCTTATCTTAGGATCAAATTGCAGTATAGTAGGGTTAGGGTTAGTAATTACGATCAAGACCATTTT
This sequence comes from Rhinogobius similis, assembly GCA_019453435.1. Taxonomy (NCBI): domain Eukaryota; kingdom Metazoa; phylum Chordata; class Actinopteri; order Gobiiformes; family Gobiidae; genus Rhinogobius; species Rhinogobius similis. Next base: position 18,483,771 of record CM033632.1, on the reverse strand, counting down.
TGTTTTTATATGTCAAATATAGTTTGACTGACAATAATTTCCCCTGGTTTACAGGCCACAGTCAACATGGACGGAGGCAAGCTGACCGCTGTCTTTCCAAACTACCACCACACCTCTGAGATTGTTGGAGGCAAGCTTGTTGAGGTAATCATGCTTGTTTTCCACAGTAGACTCGCATACTTTAAGATATAAGTTGATATAGGACATTCCTTTGATAATAATAATATGAATGTATCTTTCTGTTTCCATAGACTTCCAAAGCTGGGTCTGTAGTGCTGAAGAGAACCAGCAAAAAGATCTAACTTTGACCTCCTGCAGCTAATATCAATAAACTGTGCTTATGAAACCAACAAAACTCTGTGTTAATGTCTTTACTAGAGTCATCATGTCATAAAAGCATTAAGAAACTGGGATCTTTTATGTCTAGAAAGTGCACATATTGAGATGGCAACGATCTGAAGCGTAGCCAAACTTTAACCATAATAATAAAGAGATGTAAACTTTTTTATGGCAGAGCTCTTAACAGTAATAAAAACGGTCCTTGGCCTTTAGTCAGTTTTACAAAGTTTCATAAAAATCACACTACCATAAACATCAGCAGATACAATAAAACCAAAACTGTAAATGAAAAGACGCGTTTAATGGACCAATTTTAGCAGAGTATATCCTGCCATTCAGTCACTTTCTAAAATTATAAGCTGAAAAGTATATTTTAAAAGAATTAGAATAGATTTTAAAAGAAACAAGGCTGGGAACAACAGTGTAAACCGGAATCTAAGCTGGAAACTGGGTATTTATTTGTCAGAATCTCCTAAATCCAAACAATAAACACTTGTAATACCCAAGTTTTAGCTATACAGACAAATCCCTTTTTGTTTGGATTCAGTTTTACCAAGTAATCTTTATTCTTCAACCAATTCTCGTCTTTTCCTCCATCTTGCCCATTTCTCCATGGCTGTGGGCCAGGCAAACAATCAGTTAATTAACCATCTCAGTCCCAGGATTATTGTGGAGTCTCTCTGAGGAGCTCTGAAAGGCCTCTCATGTCTCTAAATTTACAGCTTCATTACACGGACCGCAATAAGGTACAAATCATCTGAATAAAAAAAAAGGGAAAAAAACAAAAAGAATTGCCGGACTGCCTCGATCCTGTGTGCGCGTGCGTGAGTGTCTTGGCCTTGACTGGAGAGCTGTGACTCAATAGCTCCCTAATGAAAACAAAATCTGTGTTTTTTGCCTCCGAGGTGGTGATTGTTTTGGTGTGATAATGAGACATGCCCACTTGCCAACGCACAGGCAATCAAGATCTCACACTCCTGAAAAATGAGGGTTGGAAGGCAGTGTGCAAAGGTGTAATTTGAACGCGTTTGTGTAGCGCAGCGCTGGTGCAATCACGCTGCAATATCACTTCCTTTGTCCGCCCAGACAAACAGGCCTAATTGGCTATTTCCTTGTATACGGCTTGTGATTGGCCATTCTGCCCACTTCTGATTGGTCTCCATCTTGGCACCCGGGATTGGGGAGGAAATGGCTGCTCCAAGGTCTAAGGGTTCGTTAAAATAAATACAGAATAATTATTAAAATGTGTCCACAATAATAGGAACTGCATGTAACTTCTCTCATTAAATTTTGATAATAATTGGCTTAAGGGTGTGTGAGTTTATTTCTCTGTTTTTCTCAGTCAGTTGTATGTTTTCCGAGTTATTGTTAGGTGAATTACAAATACTGAGTTGGGGTCTGAGACAAACATCAGCAACAAATGACAATAGTAATTTGCAAAATCAGCTCAACACAAAATAATTTGAATGAAAAGTACATCCAAATGCGCTCCAATAAAACATGCTTACATTTTTAGACTAATATTGTAGCTGCCACTTCAGTGTTTGCATTGTAGGTCTTGGTATACGTTTCTTTATGTATTTGTAAATTCAAATTCCCAAAAGTTGTCCAAAATGGCAGTAAATGGCAACAAGTGGGTGCACAAAGTCTGTACTATATGTATCTTTTATCGAAATAACATGTTCAGGCCCACCAAGAAGTTTTGATCCACCCCTGGTCACTGTCAAAGTGTTTTACTTTTTTTTTTTTTAATTGAATTTATCATTTAACTTTATGACATCTTCAGAACATTTGAATTGTGCCAGCTGAATCTACATGTGAAAATGTAGAGCAAGAAATTATAGAAAGAATGCATTTAAAACCCAAAGTGTGACTGGAACTAGTTTTTTAAAGAGAGTTACAAATGAACCACAATCCACAAGAATGCTCTCTTTAGCTCTTTAGTCTGCAGTTTGTCGGCCCACATCTTCATATTCCTGCAGAGGCTGAGCCAGTGCCCCGTGCAGCCCAGCTCCGGACCTCTCTCTGGGGGACACTGCAGCTCTTTGTTCCTCCCTCATGCCTCACATTCTCCACCACTGCCCTGGCTTCTTTACATGCCTGCTCTGTGGGCAATCGGGCCTGGGCCAGCAGCCTGCCAACTGGGGAGCCGAGGGTCCACGGAGACGTCCAGTCAGTCAGACCAGCCTCCATTCATCCAGGCACTACGCGGCTGACTCCTTGTCGCCCTTTGGCCCAGAACAAGGCCTCTCTCTGGGGGACAGTAGTCAGCTTTGTTCCCTCTGTCATGCCTCACATTCCCCAGACCTGCCCTGGGTGTCCCCCGAAGGCAGAGGGCACAGGGGAGGAGTGGTCTGTGTGCGCCCCCATCTTCTCTCCTCTGCTGATATCATGGCTCCATGATGCCCCCCCATCACCTCCTTTTAGGATGTGTCTCTGCTGCTTTTACCGCTGCCCTCTCTGCTCTTTCTTTCCATCAGTTTTTCATCTGGCCATAAAACTGACAACCTTGTTGAAAGCAGCACAGCGACAGGATCAATTTTTCACTTTGAACAATTTGTGCTCAGATGCCAGACACACAGGGCGTTCCATCCATGAGGCATAGGATTTATGATTTTTTAAAATTATTTTTCTTAAATGTTGGACTTTTCTTACAGGGTCAAAACAAATCGCCTTGAGTTATTTGTTATTTTGGGGCACTGTTACTGAGGTCTAGGTACAACTTTTAAATGGTGTTAGTAACATGACAAACATCTTCACCAGAGTGTTCATTACTTAATTGGCATAGGTTTTATGGTAAGAGTGGAAACGTGTAGTTACTGTACATGATATTTATGGAAACAGGACATATCTATCATTCTAACTCAGTATGAAGAGTATACATGGTATGCATTTTCTTAGTAATAATATGGAACCACAACTGTAAATGCATGTCAGTTATCATACTATTTTCATCCAATTACAGTGGCATTATTGTGCAGCACAGTGAAAAGCCAATCTCCTGATGAAAACTTGAAAAGTACAATTCTGCTCCCTGCGAGCACTCAGCGGTTTGTTCTGCCATATGTTGCAGCTGTACCGCAAACTTCTAATCCTTCATTTTCCTTGTCTAACACCTGAGATTATAGCTATTCACGCCGCGTCCTACCAGCGCACCTCGTTTTAGCTGCTTGTACAACACAAAACCTTTCTCCGCACGCCAGCCCTGTCTGTACCTACAGCCCACTTCTATTGAGACAGGAGAAGGGTGGGGGCGTAGGCCATAATTAAAGATGGCGGCCTTGCTGTCACACAATGGCAGCGCACAGTGAAAGCTTTTTATTGCATGTATTTTTCTCAATAGGAGAGTGGGCAGTCTACCCTCGGTGAGCGTTTAATTGGTTTAACAGCTGGAGTGGAGGAGGAGGTGGAGATTGGAGAAGAATGATGGACCAGGAAGACTTTGAGAGAGAAAAAGACAAAGGGAAAGTATTTTGTTGTGGCTGATGGTTTTGCAAAATTTATTAAGGTCAAATATGTATCATCTACTACTGGGCAAAAGTTTAATACAGTTTTGAAAAGTGACTAAGGAAAAGGAAATGAATGAAAACAATAAACATTGACAATTGATCATTGAGCATTGTTCGGCAATGGTAGAAGAGGTTTCAAAGGTAGTCATCTGGACAATGTATTTGAAATCAAAACGTATCAACTGCCATGTAGGAGTCATTTTCAGTCGGATTGAAAACCGTTGAAACTTTTTTCTGCCATGGACCACTCCTGGACATTGCAGCAGTTGTATAGCAATAATATAGTGTTCATGGAAATCTTTAAATTCTGGTAAGCATTTACTCACAGCACATTGATAGCACTCTGAATTCAACCTTGACAGCAGATGAATTTTCTCAATTTTTGTGACTCCATCCTGTTAGGCTTCCACTGCTCTGTTCGATTGTGATAGGGCCAGAACCACCAGTGGTGCAGAGACAGGACCATCACCAAACCAAAACAGACTATTTTGTTTTTCAAAAATGTGTGCATAGAGGTGTTTTGTGCATTTGTAGATGGAAAAAATTGTCTGGGCTTTTCTCTCAACTGAATTTTATACTTTTTTTGTGAGTTTCTTTCACGGTAGCGACACTTTAGCATGAAGTTGTATTTTTAATGTCCTCATCGCTTTCATCTAGAGCCTTTCCAGGTTGATTCACATGTAGAGCTCAATTCAAAATTCATTCATATTACACATATCAATCTTATGTGAAATCCAGTTGAGAGAAAAGCAAGGATATCATTCCCTGTCTCAATGTGCACGTCTTTTTTTCTTTTTAAACACAATAGTCCATTCAGTCCATTTCTGCTTAAATATAGGTTTATAGGTGGCTTCACATCTGAACAAAGTGGGCCCAGATGTGATCTGTGTTACCACAACCTTTATTATGATAAAACATATTGAGATTATGAGAACAGTATTCCTGGTCCCTGTCTGACGTTTGTGTATTCTGACAAGTGTCTTTGTCCTGTGGGTGAGAGAGTGTCCTGTGGGTGGGTGCAGAGTAGGGCAGAGCCTTAAGGCGAGGTGAGGCCATGCTGGTCCTCCAGAGCTTTAGTCTAATGGAGATGTGGTGTTGAGTTTAAGGCCAGCCCTCAGGGGCAGCAGCAGGGATTAAAAATGTAATCCACAGCACATTAACACACTAGATTGGAGATTTCAATTGGGAAGCATCATGACCTGTAATCTGCATGTCTTTCTGTGTTTTTAGATGTATTACTGAGTGTACTTTGCATTTGTGTTGCAGCACCCATAGTACAGTTAAAGTAAATCATCTTCTCTTAGTGGAATCTGAGTCAGGGATGGTAGTAGAAATACTAATTACCCATATATGCATACTGACGGTATCAATTGTTGTTGAAATCGAAAAATAAATAAATAAATAAATACATTTAGATACATAAAAATTATTTAAAACGTGTATCGTGCCATTCCTAATATGTATGAAATGACATAGGAATGTCCATAAACTACTTTGTCTACATGTAAACTTTAGTATCAGATAATGGACAGAATAAATCATTTTGAGTCACACAATGTAATATGTCAAGCATGTTTCATCGAAGTATGTGAACAAGTGCCTGTTTGTTTTGAGCATTACAGTAAATAACCAAGCGTCCACTAACAAGTATAGACTGAGAGCTGTAAAGTGTTAACATGCTCTAAATGGAATAAAGAAGGTTGTGGAAGGCATGTTGTCTGATTCTGCCAATAATCACTTTAAAGTGAAAGATATATAATCATGTTTTGTTTTGAATTGTTAACTGGTGGCAAAAGTGCATCACTCTGAAATCCTGTATGAGAATTATTTATTTAAAAAAGGAAGTAGTTCTCAATAGGGTAACCCTGCCTCAAAACGGTAATAATTGATGTATAGGACAATATAAATCAAATTCCCCTGAAGTCATTATTATTAAATATTTCATGAGAATTACACATTATGAGGCCGCATGTAGGGCTGGACGTTAAAGATGTGTGTTGTGTTGACGGGGGATTTCCTCCAGCTCCTCTCCTCCGAGACAAAGAATCTTATTTCACACCTCATTTCATCTGGCGCCATGTTGTTGCGAGCCCTCGTATTTAGGCTACATTGCATTAACTTACATTCATTTGCAGTCACTTCCCCTGACCACTGCAAGCTTATAGACCTATACTCCCTCACCATATAACCCCAATGAACGCGCTGATCCGATGGTTTAATTGCATAAGGAGACTGGAGGCTGACACCTTGCACTTTTTATGGTGTCTATCATTAGCGAGAGTGCAGTGCTTTATGAGTATTGTGACCTCGCCAAAGAGACAATTTCACTCGCACATGGCACAAATCCATCGCGGCCCGTCGCATCACGTCCATTCATCCATTGTGAATGAGAGTGGAAGGCATTTAAACGCAATTTTGCACAGTCAAGCCTGATTGGATAGTGGTGGCTTGTTTATCTGGACACAGAAAATAGCTTAATATTGCACACACAGACTTTAAAATAGAAAGGAGCATAAAACGTATTTAGATTCTCTCAGTAGGAGACAGTTGGTAAAAAAGTATAGCCATATTTGACATCGACGCATCACCAAAATCCAAAGTAAAGTTATGTAAACAGTTGGAAAATAATTTAGAAGCCTTGTCTCATCCATGTTTTGGGTGAATGTTGGGTAGGTGAATTGTGTAAAAATGAACAAGATAGTCTACTCTACAATATATAAATAAACTTTATGGTCCATGTTTACTCAAAAGTATAAAATGTACATATTTTGGTTTTGCATGTGATCTAGAGCTGTGCATCATGTGACCTGTGACTTAACCAAAGTGATCGCAGGGTTGTTTTCTTTCGCCTTTGTGCTATAAGTCAGTTCTTTATGGTTGTGTGGTATATCATGAATGTAACGGTGATGTGATGCTCGGATGCGGATCTAATGGCTTTTGCATATTAAACTATGCTTGTCAGAGTTTGTTTTCCACATCAGTAAAAACACATTTCACAGTTTGAATTGCTTAATTACTCTTTGTGCTGTGAATGGTGGAGGAATGTGTTTAAAGAGACATTCTGTTACAGATAAACCTAGAGTGTGCACTCTAAAATGTATTCATACATACTTAATGTTTTCAATAAAAAAGCATAGAGTACAAAAGTCCTTCAAGATGCCAATTAAGAAATGGAATTATAAGTGTTTTCAAAATACCCCATTTCCCAGAAATTGCACAAAACATGAACTTGAGGACATTTGTGAATACCAAGAAATAACTAAAATTTCACAAGAATAATTTTTATTCTTTAAATGAAATGTTTGTGGTTCCAAATTAAAACTAAGATAAATAAAATCACATTTTACATTCATCTTTTTAAAGTTGGAACTGAAAGCTAAAATAATAATCACAACAATAATCTATTCAGATAAGTTTTTACTTTCCAGTTGTATAACTGTATTATTATCTAAGAAACTTCATTGTTTTTTAATCTACAAAGCACTAACCTGAGAGTCACAAAATTATATGTATAAAAAACACTATGACACAGTATTTAAAATAGAAAACTGTATTAGTATATTTCTGCCACAATATCTCACAAGATAGAATTACCACATGATTGTAGACGCATGATAAATAATCTTTCTATGAGTTCACATTTTGGCCTCCCAGTATATACATGGTAAATCACCCCGCCCTCCATCACGCCTCAAGTCAAACTCAAACAAAACCGTGCAATCAGATTAGTTTATTTCTGTGACGCATATGAAACAGAGGAGCTCATTGGTCACTAATCATTTAAAGAGTTTCTTTGATTCTGCAGAAATCCACTATGTTTTTTAGTCCCCATGATATTTGATGTATTTCTTTTTTCCTTAAGCGCCATATTTGTTTTGCATGTCCCTGATTGGGTGTAAATCACACCCATCTGAACTCCTGGAGATGAAACCGATGACCAGACTGATACGGAGAGATATCGATCATTTTTCATTCATTTAGCTTGGACAAAAAAAATGTTTAAGTGCAGGTCAGTTACATCTAATGAAGAGCTGTAAAAATCTGTTATGACCACAAAAATATAAAATAAAAGAAAAATTGTGAGGCCACATTTGGGAACTGAACTGCACCATTTCTTCATAAATGATGTCATACTATTGGCTTCATACTGTCGTTCGCTTGTGTCTCGTCCCACCACTAATACTGTATTTGGGTCCAATAACTCTGTGAAATGACAATACAAATACAAGTGTAAACCTGATTGATCATTTGGCACTTGAAATTATCATCAACATCTATTAGATTTTTCAGTGTATTTGGTCAAAAGGTAACTTATAATTGTTTATTTTATTTGTCTGACTTCATCTTTATCTCATATTCTTTTCAGTCAATTCTCAGAGTCTTTTCAGTCAATACATACATACACAATATATTTCCAACTTGCTTGTCCCCAGTCGTGGTTAATAAAACAGCGGTGTAATATAGCCCATATTCTCCCACATAGACATGTTTATTTTATGCTCTGTGTAGGTATTACCTGGGCCATATTCGGACCATAACCAACCCAATACTGCAACCTCATAACCATAAAGCACAATGATGGGCTGATTTACATAATGGCCCTGCTGTGAAAATGGAAACTGATTTACTCCTTAACATATCTCACACAAGGTAAGTAATATGCACAATAAAAGCACAGGTAGATCTATACATCAGGAACCTTTTCAATAACAATACGGGCACTGTTTTACTCTGGAGTGCTTTTTTTCTTTAAATATGATTTTTCTCTTTTTATTGTTTTTATATGATTCAAAACAAAAATGAACAAAATAAGACACAGAGAGTGAAAAAAGGGTCATCCGTATCAAGTCAGTCTGGCATACTTCCCCTTTTGTACTTATTCCGTTTTACAGTGCAAGCTCTGTTTTATAAATGCCCAAAGTTATTTCAGTCCAGTCCTTGGCAGGCTTTATTATTGCTTTTTTTCGTTGCTGGAGCCAAAAGTACATTCCACAGGTATCCATCTATTGCTTCAATTGTCGTAGTTTTTACATTCGAGATACTCATACACTTCTTTCAACCATCAAAATAGAGATCTGGAGAGATTTTCATCCCAGACCACCATCACTGTGATCTTTATCATTTGGCTGGCTCTGCTAATATGAAGGAGTCTGGATCCGATTTTTATCTACTTCATGTTGCTATCGATGTGCTCCTAACCTATCCTCCCCACTACAATGCAATAATACTGCATTGATAATTCTGTTTAGCGCTAACGCAATGAGAAGTGGAGAAGGCCTTCAAGGTACACTATGTAACTTTTTATGTAGGGCGCACTACTGCTTGTCTCCATGGAAATGTTATTGAATTTCCTTGAATGTTCCCCATATGGCATGAAACTTACTTCCATGGAGAAAAGCATGTGGCTCCACTAGGCCAAGTTACTGAGGAGAGTCAAGATTGCTCACAGTAAGAAAAAAGTTATTTTTTTCTTCCCCTCAATAATAACACCTGTAATCGAATGCAATTTTAAAACTCTCGAAAAAGCATAGTGGGATTTTTTAAAAACTACCTTTTGCGTATTTGTAATGAGTTTCTAGGACCCACTACTTTTCTTAAGAAATGTCAGGCATGTCCGCTTCTTTATCCGTACCTCCCCAATCTCTCCTTTGTTGGCACCTCCTTTTCTCTCCTTACTGCTTTTCCTCATAGAGCCTCTCCTTTTTACACAGTTTGTTTTTCAGGCCTATTCTCCGACTGGACGTCCCACTGGGGGCCTAAGAGCGTCCACAAAGACCCAGAGCCCAGAGAAAAGAGCTGCAAAAAGAGAAAAGAGATTGGCTAAAAACACAGGGTTAGAGGTCGCACTGAGAAGACACACAGGATAACAGAGCAGAGAAAGAGCAAGAGGAAGACTTAAGATGGAGGATACTGGGAAGGGAGAGGCCAATGAGAAGAGTGAGAAAAATGGTCCTGAGTACCCCAGTTTCATTGGTGGTTAGAATAATGGTGGACAGCATCTTTTGTCACGATCTGTTCAAGATGTAACATACACAAAGTGGGTAAGTGCAGGATGTAGGCTCTATATATTCAAGTCAATGGTATGGTACAGTCCCATTAATAAAATATATGGCCTGTTTTCTGAGTGATGGAGATTTATAGACACATTTTCTTTGTTAACACTCTGATGCATTTGAAGTGGCTCCACAAGAGAACAAATCAGATCGGTTTATATTTTCCTATTTTCCAAAATACTTAAATACTGAGCAATAAAGGGTTACAACATGTCATTATTACCAATCTGTGGGTGGAAATGTAAATATATTATGGAAAGAAAGAAAGAAAGAAAGAAAGAAAGAAAGAAAGAAAGAAAGAAAGAAAGAAAGAAAGAAAGAAAGAAAGAAAGAAAGAAAGAAAGAAAGAAAGAAAGAAAGAAAGAAAGAAAGAAATGTATGCAAGATAAGTCTATACTCTCAAGGTATTTTAAGGTTACTAAAGATTTATTTGAGATTAGTGATATAATATAATTCTTGTCTAAACAATTATACCCCAAAACTATATTCAAACGTATAATTTGGCTATTTCTTTGTGGTTAATATATTAGTCTTCAGCTCCTAAATTGGCGCATAGCTGATAATCAAACTTTGAAACTCTTAAAGCGGAGGTTTTTAGTTGTTGTCTGTGTGTCTGTGACTAAATCAAACCACTGTGTGTTGCCTGTAGCTAATAATGAAGTATTTCATTCTCCTCAACCCAGAAGTAAAGGCCAAAAGCAGCGCTCTGATTGGCTGTACTTGGGCAGACCGCCTTGGTTTCTCTTTGCCATCTGAAAAAACCCAAGCAATTGCCTTAAAACGAATGCATGTGAATATTAACAATGTGCAAAAAGATTGGTGAGCGCTAGGAACTAGTTTTATTTTAATACCTGCTTCCGGTTTTGTCGTTTGAATATCAGGTGCCCCATCTTTAATATATTTTTTTCTGAAAGATCTATGAGAAAAACGAATGGGTATTTTAATTCAGAAACCTTAGAGACTGCACATGTAGGAACATCTTATATCAAACCTACGCCAAATTTTCTGTGCAATACTCAACGTACATCTGATGCATTGTGAGAAAATCAAAATCCACTGTGTTAAGGCCTTAGAAAAACCACTACAAAGCGATGCAGTCTATAGCCCATAGCTCCCCATAATCACTTAGGGGTTATTTTGGACCCAACCATAGAAGTGGAGAGAGTATAATGCAAAGGGAGACAAAGATACAAAAAGGGACAGGGGGACGGAGCGAAGCCAGGATGGAAAAAGCTATTGGATTTGACAACAACAAGAGCGTCCAGCTGAGTAGAAAGGTGCGCGGAGAAAAGGAGAAGAGACAGAGTTGATGAAAAGAAATCAGCCTTGTGAATAAGGAGGGGAGGAAGGAGATCGTGTTGCCTGGAGGCGGCTTTGTCAGGCCGTACATTGTAGTGGATGGAGGGTCATAAGTAGCTGCTAAAAGGCCTGTGCCACCTCTGCAGAGCTAGAGTGTCTCATCAGTTGGATCTATGTGCAATTTGGACAGGAAGTAAAGTGTATCCAGGGTTAGTGTTTTAGCAGGAGGTGGGCTGATTACACACAGCCCCTCCTGTAGGATAAGTAAGACGCACAAACAGACTGGGAGGGGCATCGTCACCTCAATTACATCAGCTATCACCTCTGTCTGAAAAATGAAAGTGCATTTTCATGGGTTTAAACTTGATGTTTAAGTTATACATGTAGGCTACTTCTCTTCACAATAATCAGTATGGATTATTTGAATAAACCACTGCATCTGAAAGGTCCCACCACCTAAATATTAATGGTATAATTATAATATAGGGTGTATGCGTAATAGCTTTGTGTCCAGAGTAAAACATAACTTGGTCATTTTCTTGTCTACTTATATATATTCTGCATTTGTTGTGTGCGGCGCTACTAATCGGTCCAAACTAAATTTCTCCCAAAGACGAAAGAAACCTTGAAACTTGAACTTTCCATACTCAGTGTGTTCAGAAAAATAATCACACTGTTGGGGCTAACAAAGGATATTTTTACATACTCACCTGCCTTTTCAGGAGAAACCTGATAATGCATTCATTGTCATATTGACTACACTTCACCTTATCAGAAAAGATCTTTTAAAAACCAGACAAAGGTGAAGTCAACAGCAAGCACAATACCCAAAGCCGTGAATGAGGAACCTTGGCGAAACTGCATGTCAACAACACCTGTGTATAATATTTGTCATTTTTCTTTTTTAAAACAGTTGGAATAATTCAATGTTCTTCATACTTTGCAGACTCAGACCCCTTGCTATTTCCACAATGCTTTCTTCACAAATACAGTACAGGTGTATTCTTCCTTTGTTTCCAAGCACTTAAAACACACAAATCAATTATTATTTTATTTTTGCAAACATTCATCGTTTTATCACCTTCCATACTTATAAACAAAAATCAGGTCACCATTTCAATAGCACATAACTCAAAAGAATACAAAGAACATCTACTTTCATAATTTTTATAATTTGTGGCTTTTATATCTTTGAAGCGGCAGTAGATAGATTCATTTGATTAGAGTGGTTGGTGACAAGTGCAACAAAAGAAAAGAAAGGATATTGAATAGTGAATGTTTGGCGTCTTTGTGCTAACGCCGTGAGTGTTTCGAAATTGAGAGTGCGAGGGTTTGAGCAGATTTCATGATTGAGAGTGTGTGTGTGGCTCAAGGCCAAAACATACAATGTCACACTGTAGATAAGCATCTGTTACTATGGGTTTGCTATGGCCTGAGTGTTTCCATACTCTTAAGTGATCCATACTGGTCCGTTCAAGGAGTCTTAAGTGGCCTCCTAAAAAGGTCTAGCCCTCTTTGGTCCCAGGTCTTCTTTAGCAAAGGAGCTACAAACCACAACGAGATGTCTTGATCCTTAAACTGACACATTTCCAGTGATGGCAACTTACATTATGTTGAACTGACGCGTCCTTTTGTTCTACAACAACGAGATCAGGTTGGCTTACCTGCCCCAAAGTCCTAACTAAACCAAATTATCTGCTATCCTAACCCTAATCTTACCCTAAATGTGAAAGAATATGCTGTAAAAAATCAACTTTTGCTAGCATAGCCACAAATGCAAAGTGGAAAATAGGCCTTTTTCACAAAACTCCACTAGCTTGTTCCGGCGGCCGTACACATGCAGGGCTTCACTTCCTACGCCGTTCATTCTTTGTGGGGAATTAGCCGAGGATCGCTAAAATAAATAAATAATCACTGAAAACAAAACAGAGTCTGAGAAATAGCAGGACAGTGGCAGTATGTTAAGACCTGTACATACAGTATAAATACTTCACTTCATTCACCTAATTTATGGAACTGATAATGTTATAATAACACCACGAACTGAACTAACCTTTTCACAAAAACACTTGAGTTGGCATTCTATGTACATTTTTATCAAGTTTGTCTGCTTTATATTTAAGTTAATTTGTGTATTAGCTTTGAGACAAAAACGCTTACTTTTCGTCATCAGATCTTTAAAAAAATGTTCTTGCAAGACTCGGCTAAGTCCCATTGAGAATGAATTGAGCGAGGTTTGACTCACTTGACGAACTGACAAGCTTAGCCAAACAAAACTAGTACATGTTAGCATCAACTTCCTGTTTATCAAAGTACAGCATTTGCATCAAGACCGATTTTTTTTCTAGTGCATGATGCATCTAACATTAGCCAAACCCAATATATTAAATGCATTGACTCAGAGAAGTGAAATAAATGGAGTTAAAGATGACCATACACCAAATTTTCTTTCCAAGTCTCACAGTGCCCCAAACTTGGAAATGAACATAGCCAGAACTAATTCTCAACTGTCCCTAGTTTTGTGAATCACTTTATTCATAAGGCAGAGATCCTTTAGGGGCAATGCACGACGTATGTACATGCATCTTTCATTGTTAAAGTGTACTAATAGTAGTGAAGTGTATTAAGTGTGTGGGTTGCCTGATTGATGGTTTACATCTTCTCCGCAAAACATTTTAATTGATACTCGGTGCTACCACAGTGTAATGAGGCCATGGAAAGAAGGGACAATTCATTTATTTTAAGTAGACCATACTTTTTCTTTGTACTACTTCCTCCTCATTTCATGTCCAATTTTGATTTTAAAATACTGATAATTTCAAAACCACCCGTTGAAAGCGCCAGTTCTTTGGTAAACAAGTCAGAATGTATGTCTTATATTACATTAGTTTACCACTGCCGGCATAAATTGGGACATATGACTTTCCTTTTACTGAGGCGCACAAATTATAATGAAAGGAACTGCACACAGCGGTTTTGGAGTCAGACAGAAAAACAGGAAATGTGGAAGTGAAGGGTTAATAGTAAGGGAAGAATGAGTGAATAGGGAGAGCTAGTAAGAATGATTGCCTATTGACTTGATGAAAGTGAGGATGCATCATTATATAATTGTAAATCCTATAAAGATAGGCTGTAATAGGGCCCTCTCTCCTCCCAATGCTACTCAGGTAATTCATCCCTCCCTCTCTCTCTATTTCTCCTCCCCTTTTCTCGCCCTGTCACCCATCAATCTTTTTCCAATTACCTACTCTGTCTATCCACAAATCCATCATAATCATTTCCATGGTAACGGGTTGCATCCTCCATTGGCTTTGGGCCTATTGTTCGATATAATTGCACGCCAAAAAGCAGTCTTTAGAGTAGAAAGGGGAGACACATCAGGATATTGTCTCCGAAACTAATATCTCTCCAATGCGTCCAAAGAGTCAACTTCAAAAAGAAGATTGCCTGCTTAATTTCAGCCCTGACGTCCATTTGTCAGGCGTTTATGAGCAATTTTGTGGCTTTATTCCAAACTGGAGTGATAGCGTCTTCCTGCACACAGGGAGTTTGATTGTCAAATCACAACTGGTCTTTTAAGGTCAGTGAACAGTGCTGTGCTGTTTGTAATGAAATTGTGGAAATTCGATTTAACTTCTATTGTATACGCTTACATGTTAGTGACTAAACCAACAGAAACAGAAAGTGAGATTTTAACCTCAACAGAACTTCCATTTGTGGTCTTTTCTCTGGAGTTGCTGTCCTAATTTCCCCCTAAATGTACCATCACAGCAGGACAGTTGAGAATTGCAGAGTGTATATTGGCGGATCACATGTCAAAGATCTCTCGCCTCTTTGTGAATTTAAAGAACTATTCATAGGTTGTACCAAAACATAATCAACTCAGGTGATAAAGATGATCGTGCATATTTCTTTGGATATCAATATGAGCAGCCTTTAGTTTAGCCTTGAATGATTTACAGTACAGTGATAGATTGGATTAATTCTTTGATAATTGCGCTTATACAGAGGTTTTCTCTTAAGCTTATCACCAAATAAACATTATTGTTGAACAAAGATGGATTAGGTCTAAAGACAGGCACACAACATGTCTGGTCTTGTGAGGGTCCACTGCAGTTTGGCCGTCTGACACTGGTGAGCTATCTCATTCACACCAATCTGTCAGCATGCAAAACAGCCCTCGCACACACACAAAAACCTTAACCCAGTAGAATTAGTCTGGTATTGTCTCTCTGCAACTGCAACAAAAAGTAAATATATAACATTCAACATGTCTTTGGTGGAGGGAAAAGCTTGTGGTGGTGTGGCATGGTTCTTTGAGAGGATGTTTATTTGCTCTTTTGTGGTAATTGATATGTAAAAGACACATAATGGTGTAAATTACATTTGCAGGACACTGGTGTATTGTTATGTATTAGGGAAAGCAGGGATCATTATCTGTGCCTATGTAAAATGAGCAAGGGAGGGAGACTTTGTTGTTTCAAAGGCAATCTGCAGGATAGTGTTGTTTTTTCATTGCTTTGAAGTGCATAGACACTGAATAGCATTAGAAGGCATGCTTAATTAAGGTGGATGTTGTTGTATTTTTGTGGCCACATTGTGTAACATATCACAATAGATTTGAGTGTGAGTTTATGTGCCAGCAGTGCTCGTTTTAAAATGTCCAGTTCTGGTTTTGATTGAGTCTACAAAGTGTCATGAGTGGTTGGGCTGATCCAAGGCTCACATGCCATGCTGATGAGAGAGAGGAGTGTTTTGTTATTGTGAGGTTCAGTGACGTGTAACATCCTCCAGCAGCCATCAATCAGACTGCACACCCCCCTCTGCCTCTCTCTCTTCTGTCTGCACAGGCCATCCAGTCAAATGCAACACAGGAAGTACATGGCACTCCACTGACACAATAAGAGACTGGCCCAAGCAAGTGTTATTTCACTTAAGTCAGAGAGAGAGATTAATAAAAAGTCCAAGCTCATTCAATACAGTTTCAGTTTACAGTTTAAAAGCTTTTTTTTTTCTTCTTCTATTACATAGAGCCTGCAGTGTAGTCATCACCGTAACTTACACTGGATGTCCTCCCCCTTAAAAGCTGAATGTTTCTTTAAAAAAAATTAAAATATTATCATTAAATAAATTACATTTAAAATTAAATTATTTTTAGACCTCTGTCGTGTGAATCATATTCCATATCTTGGGGATCAGAGGATGCTTGTGGGCTGACACTTCCTGGGCCTGACATTGCCATCCACCAATACCTCTAATATGCACTGTCCCTGTCAGATAAATAAATAAACAAATGAATAAATAAACAAATAATCTAACTTTTAGCCTTTTTAACAGTCTAGCCTTCTAAGTTACATTAGTTTTTCACTATATATGTAAAAAATAAGGAATAAAAAATGTAAATGGTCAAAACACATGTTCAGTGGCATAAAGAAGTGACCGTGGACCCCAGTGCATGCTTTTGTACTGGGCCATATTTGGAGCGTGCAACGCAATGTGCATGTGCAAACAAGCGCTTGAACAATGATCAGATAAATGTACATCTACAGTTTTATAGATGGGACGGAGAAGTGAGCAGCTGTGTGGCAATGAGCAATTCTTAATTCATAAGACGAACATCATAACATAGAAGGCACAATGACCTTTGAGGCAGATCAAGGGCTTGCATGAGCCTCTCGGGTCCTGGGGACCCAGTGCAGCTGCACTGTCTGAGCTGAACTGCGTGATGTTACGCCCGGGCATATCTTATTAACGTTTGGAGACTCAAAGACATCATTTACTAAGGTTTTTAACGTAAGTATGTGCCTTCCATATGAATTGCCAAAAGCATAATTAAAATAGACACAGAAAGAAGGTCTACCTCCAGAATTATGCATTCTGACACTAAACCAATCATAAAACTTGATTAGTGACTGACCAGATTTTAGTTGTGTCAGTATCCAATATTGTAAAACGTTCATCATAATTGAATCAGACGAGAATATGAGCCTTTATTTCGAAGGGCAGGGCCGGATATGTGGTGCTGATGAGTTGTGTGATGTGAAGCTGGCGGCGTGGTGTCTGTGCGTGTGTGCGTGAGTGCGTGTTTGTGTGTGCGTCTGCTTCCTGCCGCTGCTCAGTCTGCACAGCGTCCGTCTCGCCAGTGTTGAACAGCTCGCCATGGCGGAAGGACGCCGAGAACAGCCCCATCCCCTCCTCTCCTCGCCGCCGGCCAGCAAGCGCCCCTGTCTGCGCCCAGCTCCCCGAGGTCCCGGGCCAGGGCCGGGCCACGGCAGCGGCTTACCGAGCTCCAGGTATCGCTCCCCGGAGTCTCTGTTGGACTGCGCCGCCAAGGCAGTAGCGGAGAAGTGGGCCTTTGAGAGAGTAGAGGAGCGCTTTGAACGGATCCCGGAGCCCGTACAGCGCCGCATAGTCTACTGGTCTTTTCCCCGGAACGAGAAGGAGATATGCATGTACTCTTCGTTTCAGTGCCGAGTCGCCGGAGAAGAGGGCTCTTCGACGGCACCAAGCGGAACTGGGACTACGGCTTCCGCGGCTACAGCTCCCGGAGCTGGTGGAGGATCTACCCCGGGTACGACAGCCTCCACGGGGACTACTGGGTCGGTGGGAACCGGAGACGGACTGCCTTTCCGCCGCGGTATCAGGCTACTTGAGACGGGCTGTGTGGAAAACGTTTTACAAGTTGGTAAGTGCGATAAGAAGTGTTTGAAGAGTGCTTTTTGGGCTTTAACGCTGCGGAATGTTGAGTCTCCGCTGCTGTGGACTCTTTACTGGGGATGATTGATTGAAGTTTTCCTTGCCGCGGTGGAAAGTATGCGAAGCGTCTGTCTTGGCGACAAATACGCGCACATTTTACGCTCTGTAGCAAACCAGCTTTCCAGTGGAACATTTGCTTATTTTCAGCTGAAATCGACTTTTCAAAAAGGGGAAGCGCAGTTTATGCTTCGCTAGCGCAGTCAACCAGCTGCTGTTTAAATATTAAAGGGCTTCTATTGTACCTGTTTCTGCCTGGTGCCTTTTGCTCGGGCGCACCACAGACCCGTGCGCCTCGGTGACGGTACTCCGCGCCGGGTCATGTGTTTTGGGGAGTATGTGCTCTACAGGCTCCGTCTGAAGTCCGAAAAGGAGCCGGGGGAGGCGCGGAGGAGGCAGGCTGACAGACGCGGATACAATAGGACCCTGTGATGTAGCGGCGGAGCAGTCTGTTTGTGCGCGTTCCCCGTTGGAAAAGTCGTTTTTCTCCACTCCGCATGAGCTTAGGCGACGGACAAAGGCGGTTATTGGGTCTCTTGTTATGATTAATCCAACGTTAATCCCAAAAATCCTTCCAGTGCTTTTTGTTTATTTGCTGCTGCTGCTGTACTGGTCGGACCGGACAAAGAGCGTAGTCGCCACCAGCGTGGAGGGAGAATACACGCTTGTTCTTGTTTATGTTGCGGTTGCCTCTTGAAGTTTATATCTTTTAATGTGCAAAAACTTAAATGTATTTGTTTGGTTGAATTGGTTGGAAGCCTCGCATTGCCTAGCCACACAAAAGGCGTTCTAGTTGAAGTGATCAATACGCGTCTCGCATTTCCAGCTCTGCAGCGAAGGGTCTGTTTCTAAACAAAGGGCCATTCCGCAGAGCTCCCCATCTCTTCCACGCACTCTCATTAGCTTCGCACCCACGGCCACAGAACGAGCGCAGGCACCAGGGAAAATTGATGGGATGAAGCCAATGGTTAGGCAAAAAGCAGCTCTTTATGGCAACACCGCGAGGATTTTTCTAAGACCAGATGGTAGCAAGAACCACTGGAGCTTGTCTAGGGGGTTTCACGTTGCTCCAAGGTATCTGGGGAATAGCTGAAAACTGGTGGCTAGTGCCTTTTCAGTGGCACTGCTGGATCTAATTGCATCCTATTGCTGCACATTGATTCCAGCCTCCAAACTAAATGAAACTGAGAAATATAGGTGAGTTTTTGGAAGTGTCTTTCCACAACTTAGCCTTAGTTTGTCAAGTTTGTGGATCCAGGTTTCTGTCAGTTTACACACTAGACTAGACAGTTTTTTGTCAGAAACAGTTTGACTGGGACACTACTTTCCCAATTAAAGTCAACACATCCTGTTTATGTTTATGATTTTGGTTTTTGACTCGCTGTTACCCCCAAATTAATTAGACCACCCTTCGTGGTTGTAGAACAGTAGCATTTTGTACATTGTGTTACTATGTTTATAAATCATTACACACGTGCATTTGTGCAGTTAAGTCAACAACTGTTGGCAACAGTTTTAAAGTTTGAAAAGCAAACACTCAAGTCTTACCTGCCTCACCTGTAAACCGTTCCAATCTCCCCTCAAGGTCAATCATAACAGTCAGGCACCCACAAGGTTTTGTCTTTCTGTAAACAAAACAAAGCATGAGCTGAATAGCAGTGCTCAGATAAGATTTGGGTTGTTCTTCACCTCACTAAAACCCTGGGAACCGGTTACTTAAAAACTTGCCAGCAAGAACAATTATCTTTCACATTTGCTTTTCATACTACCACTGTGTAGTTATCAAAGATTGTGTTGCAAACTTGTAGAAGATTGTGTTTTCCTGACATGACATAATATAATCGCCACTTAACAGAGCGGCACTACTTGTTTTTTAGGAAAGCGAGATGGCCCGTGTAGCATGTAATAGGACCTGGCTGGGAAGACAAGGCAGCATGCTGACACACGCATGCTGATGATGCATGGTTTCAAGCATGGCATCTCCATAGTTTTGCTCCACAATGCATTCCTACTATTATACATTCAAATGCATCCAGTTTTCTAGCAGTAATTATCGTTAATAACCTTTCAAGCTATTGTTGATTTAATTGGAGGTTGATTTTGTTATTATGCTTTTTGGGCGTTTGAGTTAGGTGCCCATGTTCAGACTTTAAAAAAAAAAAAAAAAAAGTACGACTTACACCATTTTCCAGTTGAAGCTCATAACAGCAGAACAATTTGTGCATATTTTTCCTTGTCAATAACAATAACTTTTTTCTCTTTTTAGCAATTAAAAAGTGGCCTAACACTGTATTTGCTAATGTCTGTGGTGCTTCAGCCAGGAAATGTTTGGTGTCTGGTTTACAGCGAGTTGAAGAATAGAGACATAGCACAAGCTAGAGCCAAAGCACAAGCTGCATATTAATGTAAAACAAAGGCGTACAATAACTTGATATTTTATTATTAGCTTTGACCTACGTCTAGAGCAAACTAGAACCAAACCCAAAGGAGGGGATTGAATCTAGAGTCTACATCGTGACTTTGATGTGCTCACCATGCAGATTATTTGCAGGGTCATATGTAGGACACTCACATGGTCCATAAGGTGAAAATGTCAGTTATTGTCTTGCGTGTGACCCCAAAACCTCAAGTGTTGATAATAATTTTCTCCTGGCTCCAACTCATAATTGGAATAATCACAGCTAAGCGTATTTGTGTTAGTTAACCCCCCTTTGCCCGTGCCTTATAAAGTCCTCAGAGAGCGGGAGGAAGGGATATAAGTCTAGGCATGGTGAAGGGGGTTCCTTTAGCTTTGAGTCAGGCTTTAGGATTATTGGGTCATGCTTTGTTACCCAGCTGTAGAAAAACCTCTTGTTCACAGAAAGGGGGGTAGATAGTAGGATTTTAGTGATGAGTGTGTATGTGGGATGTAGACATTACATAAAATGGTAAAGTGTCCCTGACGCCTTTTGGAAACAGTGGCGACTCTGACACAGTGTGGCGGTGAAGTTGAACAGGATTAAAGCTAACACAAGGGTGACTTGTCTTTCTTCTATTCACACTAAAACTATACGTCCAGAAGACAAAGCTCCGCTAATGAACAGATCCGCCATAAAAGTTGTAATTGCTGGCTTCAAAATGAAAGTAGAGCTGCAACTACTGAATATTTTAGTAGTCAACTAGTAGTTTTTGATTATTAACTATTATTTCTATTGTACAATGAGATTTAATTTTAAATTTTAAACCAGATAAAGAAAATATTCTAATGCATGGGCCTGATTTATGAAAATGGTGTATTATTCACTATATTTTGATTTAATAATTTAATAATGCTATGTATGTTAAAACGTCTTTCGACACGGATACTGCTAACGATTATTTAAATAGTCAAAAAAATATTTGAACACTACACTAGCATTTTTGTTGCAGCCCTAGTGGAAAGAAGCATGAATATTTACACAGAAGCTTAAGCACCAACATCATATTTAACTACTTCATCATGTGATAAAGAATGAGTTGATAGTGGTCCAATTTGTCACTGAAAACAGACCTCAACATGATTAGCTTCCTGCTAGCCAGAGCTGGCTAAATACACATCTAGGCCTAGAATTCCAGTAGTTGTTTGGATGACTAACTAGATCACATCATCACACTTTGTTACAACTTCAAGCTCATTCATGCTCTTGTGTTTGTCTTGGGGCTTTTCACATCTCTGTGAATGTAATGATTGAGTTATAAAGCTTGCTGACTGATATGTACGGTGTAAGAGGGAGGAGCTATTAATACATCATACTTACTGGCAGAATGTTGCTTTTTTAATATTGAAATAAACTGAATATTAATACTATACATTGTGTATAAAAGTGTTGTGCAAATGCGAAACTGTATGCAAAATAATTACAAAAGGGGATATGCTATTTCCCATTATTCTAGTAGATTGTCTTGTATAGATCTTCATAGAGTTTCTTGGCCCATTTACATTTATGAGTAGGAGTGGGACAAGGCACATTTACACAAGATGACACAGAAGATTGGGTCCATGAGGACAAGACAAGATGAGATTTTGACATGATTTATAATAAATAAATTGCGTGATCCAGTTCAGTTTTGGACTCACATTTTTATTTAACATTTGTGTTGTAACTCACCAACACATAACCCTTTTATGTCCAAATGTAAACACTTGATTTTAGTCATGTGTGCACAATCTTGTGGCAGTTTTGTCTCGCAAGATCTTGTGGCACAAAAAATGTACTATATATTAGTAGAGTTCCTTGTTGTGGAAAAGCTTTCTCTCTCTGGTTATAAACTCGCACTACAGTTTCGCAACAGTCAGGAGGAGGAGGCTGCGAGCTCATCTTGCCTCATGTCTTCTCGCACGCTCTGGTCCCAAGACTGAAAGACTCATCACACTTCTCACTTTTCATCTTCCTGTCCATCTCTCTGCCCTGTCTTTTTTTGTACACCTCAACTTCTTTTTTGTATTTTCCGCACCGCGCTTTGCTTTCATGTTCTTTAATGTGTTTCGCACGTCTCTGTTTCTGTAACTTGCATCAGTATAAGATGACTCGGCCTTTAATCATATTCTGTCTGTAGGATCTTGGATAGATTTCTTTTCCCCCAGTCCCATATACTCATCTGGAAAGTTAATGCAGTTCCCGGTTGAGGAAGTGTGCGTCGGGAGGGGTGATTTGGGGGTGGCTGGTGTTATGGGTCCGCTGAGGAGCAACGGAGGCCAGGCCAGTTTTCGGCAACACCTCTTGTGCGTCGTTTCCAAGACTTCTGAGGATGTTGTTTGGCTCATGCTTCTCGTCAGTCATGACTAATACACAAAAGGCTTACTATTACTGTGTTCTGTTTCTAAATTGGATATTACTAGAACATGCAATGTGAGAAATGTGACGAATATAATATTAACAGTACATATATACATATATATATATATATATATATATATATATATATATATATATATGGATTACTGATGCCCAAGTCTATCTAAATCTACTACAGACTAAATTTCAATCTAATCTTTTCAATCTAATCTTTTCAGGTCTTGTTATTAACTTGATAAATGTCTGAACAAATTTGGCGCTAAACTGGAATTAAACTCAACACTAAATCTGGAGAAGATCCTGACCAAACCAGGATTAGAACCAAACCTAGTCTACAAGTCTTCGTCAGTACTCAATTTACCTGGTTAAATAAAGATTAATCAACAGGGTTCAAAGTGTGAACACAGCCTGATTCTGTTCAAGATCAGGTTTAAAACCTGAACTTGACCAAGGCTAAACTGGGTAGTAATCCAGTAGAGAATAAGGTCTAAACTAGTGTCAATTTGATCTAGATGTATGACCACAATAATAACGTATATTTCAAATAAAAATAACAATGCATGATGCCAATATGTCGTTCAGACTGAATTTAAACCTTCTATAGACACATTTTGTTTTCTAATTCTAGAAAACACTTGGATCCCACATAAACACCCAATCAGTGCAATGAATTCCCACCCCTACAGTTGAAAAGGAAATTGGTAAAACAAATCAAGCCCACACTCTTGGCTCTCTTGTGAGGGATGAGGAGGACACTAGGGTTGCTCTGTTGTTGCATTCATCAAAGCGGGTAACACCTGTACACATGTATATAAGAGACTGATTATATAAATATATTCATCAGAAGAGCTTGTTTGAAGGCTGTTGATGAGGGGAACATCTGTACATTTGAGACACAAAGCAGAACCAATTTTCAAGCCCTAATCCATTTGAGGCGACCTTAGCCAGACAATGTTTTGCTGTAAAAAGGTCAGCCATTGCTTAAAAATCACAATGACTGAATTTTATCTTCTGCACTACCTCTTGTTTGGCCTAAGGTGGTGTGGTTTCGATTTCCACCAGGACTTGTTTGGCACAGCAAGGGAAAAATTCTATTCAGTTAGCATTAGCACTGCCCATAAACAACATGGCCCCATCTCCAATTGGTGTTAGAAGGATATGGATGCATCATTACATTCCCATTTTACCGCCTTCATCCTGTTTGTTTCTTTCCATTTTCAGCCTCGGGTGTACAACCACAATAATAATGGTGGCCTTGTCTTTGCATGGCTTTTCATGCTGCTATTTTCGCCTGTTATTGCACACTTCCACACCTTTTTTTTTCTTTATTGTTGTACAACATTTGGCCATTGTGCATTTTTCCCCAAAATGGCGTATAGGTGCAAAGCTGAACTTAAAAGAGTCTAGTCTTTTGACAGCTATTGCCTAACAAATGTTCAGGAGAATGTCTATTTGTAATGCAAAACACACACAAATCTGCCTTTAGCATGGATAGTTTGCCTCTTAACTCCCCAAACTCTTTTCTTTATGTAATATAATCTAATAACTCTTCCCACAGGGGATTAAGTGACATGTTTGCATTTTAAATAAAAGCTATGCCTGTGGCGTTGAACAGTGGGGAAACCCGGGATGACTGGAGAAGTGGGGGTGGTAGGTACATAGCATTGTCCCAAAAAAGAAAAACAATCCTCAAAAGTTGCACAATTTCTTTGTCAGAATGTTGTGTTTTTAGTGAGTAAAAGCCAACATAATTTGTATCTTTATGTGAAAATCCCTTATCAAATATTTTGATGATGTAATTGTCTGTGTCTAATTCTTGGTCAAAACCTGTTATGTCATTCTTCTGCAACTTTTGGCCTTGTTTTTTTTTAAGTAAGCTGCTTCTGATCCTTACCTTCTGACTCTTAAATTAAACCAATAAAACTTCATCAAAACATGCTGTCATTTTTGTAAAGTCTAAACCTATTTTGTCTTCCCTTTTAAAACAAGTGGAAAAAAAAGCCCTCTTCCGCAGTGCTATTGATTACTTGATGGTTGGATAGAACTCATTCGAGCATTACATTTGTCCAAGGTGTGTATCAGGACTTGTGTGTCTCCTCTTTTCATCAGCTAGAGGCGTTTTACGAACCCTTTTAGAGTTTGAAACGAACGGTTCTTGAATCAAGCAATGATGATAATGTTGCTTGGACTTAGTTGAAGACCGTGGGTGGAGATGTCCCAGTGCGCAGACAGGCTCTCTTTAGGCTAAGCTAATTGCCTGCAGCTTCTAGCTTCATTTAGCATGGCATTGATCTCCTCTTCTGACTTTTGGCATAAAAGAGAATGAGCACATTTCCCCAAACATTCAACTTAGAAGCATTTAATTAGCTTTGACGTGAATGTTCTGCTTTGCACACTCCCCTTTGTCTTTGTCTGTTTGCAATTTAAGAGACAACTCCTAGAGCAGATTTTTAAGATTAGTTACAGTATCAAGAAATAGTATGAACAAAATATTATTTTCGATACCATCAAGCAAAACATTTGTTTTGTCGGGTTGTCAAAATGAGTAAGGGTAAGGTATTAAAAATATTGTATCAGAACTACTTTATAGTTGAACAAGTATGAATACTGAAATTACTGCATTTGACCCATTCTTCAAAAGGACAGCCTGTCAGTAGCAGTGAGCTGCAGCAGTGCAGTGCTTGGGGACCCATCTCACTGTCTTGAGTTTGGCTTGGTCAGGACTGCTGCAGCTGTAGGATTGCATATGCATATTTTTGTTGAAAACCCATTCCAGAACCTTAAAGTTTTCACTCAGCCACTGTTCTACAATAGTTTAGCAATGATCTATTCCTGAAGTAGATAATTGAAATAAGGGTGGGCAATATTGACAAAAATACATATTTATACGTAGTATTCCGATTATAATATTCAGATAGAAATGACTAGATTACCCACAAAACAAACAACTTAAGTCTTTTTATTTATTTGTAATTCTACATTTTTCAATAATCTGCCCACCTCTACATTCAAATATTAAACCTACAACAATTATTTAGTCCTTAAAGTTACATTTGTCTGATGTTGTTATTGTCATCGTTATATCACAGTCGGTTGGCCTATAAAGGATTAAGCCTATGCTTTTGTATCAAAATTATGTTTTCATTTTTAGTATTGTGACAAAAGCAAAATTTGCCAGATTTTCATTTCTTTCTCTCCCCCTTCTTGCTTTGTGTTGTATTCAATGCTTCTTGATCTCCGCGCAGATGTTTAGAGCTTTCTCCTTTGAATGCTGTAAATTTGGCTTGATTGTAGCCCTCATCTCAGCTGGAAGTGGACAGTAACAGATCACAGATATCAGGCTGACTTCACAATGCATTCTGAATACACACATGTACTTGTGTGTTGCCGTCAGTGTGCACATCCTCAATTGTGCTATTACCGCTGGCACATAGGAGGCTATTGTGTGTGAGATGGCCATTATATCTGGATTTGAGACTATTTCCATACATTTGGTTTAGCTTTGATCTCACAGGCGCCACACTCTTTCAGCACATGCTTTCTACGATTTCGAGTTATTCTTAAGCACTAATGACCTCGACAAGTGATTTGAACTTAAGTCATCACACTGTTTTATCTGGTCAATCCTTTTACTTTTCATGCTCGCCTACTGCTTTTATCGCCAGCACTCCCTTTTCCCCAATTGTATAGATAAGATTCTAAAGGAAGCACTTAGCTCCTAAACTATGAATAATTATATCACTTAGAGACCCAGTACCCAATTATGGTTATTCACATTGTCAGTGTGCATTAGCAAATTGGCCATGGCCTCCTGTATGGCTGGTGGGATTTCAGGCATTTGCTCTGTGAATCTTTGCACATTGCTTCTTAACTCTTAAAGAGAGTTGGAAACAAAATCATTTAGTGTTTAGATAAAACATTAACAGCACAGAAAAAAATATGTTGTATACATATTGTTGGACGATAGTAATGACGTCTGAAATACAATTTGTGTTGCTTCTGTGTGCGTGGCTTGTTTATTAAAGGCTCTTTACTGCAACTTCTACTTCTTTCACTGACGGGCAAGAAACATAACGGTCCATCTCATTATCTGTAACAACAACATTTTGGTATTATTCCATAACATCAGCAATATTAAGTTAGAGATCTTTATATTTTTTTCACAAGAGACCATTTTGTATTGCTATATATTATTGTAGGTATACCCATAGCTATTTTACCTGTAGACAACTATCCATGATTCTGGAGCATTTCGCTGCCCACCTGCTCCTTACTGGATTTCAGGAGGTTTCACCACTCTCAAGACTCGCCCGTACCCCATTAGGCTGAACCCTTAACAGCAAATGAATGTCAAGATGGCTGCAGGAGGCTGGCGTGAAGAGCGGGGCATAGCCTGGGTGTGAGATGGGAAAGAGGTGTGAAGACAAGGGCTTCAAATATAGAGGTATATAACCAACCTGTCACCTTGGCTTCAACCATCCCCCCACTCACACACACTCTGCAATCACCAAAAAGAGCCAAAGGGGCAGGAGGGCTCTCATTAGGCTCCCAGCAGTCCATCACACACCAGGGGTAGAGCTCAGGAGAGGAGGTGGGTGGGGGGATGGGGGATGCCCCGAGAAAAAGGGGTAGGACCAGACGGAAGAATGAATTGATGGGAGCAGTCAAGTATACCCACACACACATGCACTGGCAATATGCAACGTGATTAATGTGGTCAGCAGGCGTGAGAATGAGTGCGGTCAGGACCCCTCACCCTCCAGACACACACACACTGAGCTGTGTGCGTTAGTGTGTGGGTCACCGCCGCTTGCCTTCAGCTGGTCACATACTCCCCCCTCGTACAAGAACCAGCCTCGCACCCAAACAAAGATGGCGGATGCAGACACTATGTGAAGGCTTCTTGGCATTTTAGTGGTGGCATTATGGCATTTGAAAACTCCCGCTGATTCCTCATGATGCAGGTTAACCAGTGATAGATTTTTTTTAATTTCAAGTTAACTGTTTTTAAAATGCATTTTTCCTTTAACATGAAGGTTAGACACAATTGATCTATAACCGTTTTGCAATAACATTTTAATATTTTTGGTGTCATTAGTAGATTATAAATCGATAGTTTAATTCTGTCATACATTTCATACTCACACATAACTAGTAACACACATTGGATTAATTCACTTGCAAAAACTTGCTTTCGCTGACCTGTTTTAAATGCTCTATATTTTCCTATTCATTTGCTTGCGTATACATACATGTTGTTTTGTATTTTATTGTATTTTCATCACATTTTAACAATTTTTATCATCTTGCATTATTTTTAACCCGTTAAACACCTTCTTTCTATGTGAAAGGTGCTCTATAAATAAAAGTTAGAAAGTGCTTATTGGAGACTTTCCCATTCTGACCTTGTAAATTTAAAATACTTGGTATAAATAGCCCCGTTCCCCCTGGTTAAGTCCATTGTTTCTTTTGTGATTTTAAAGTCTAATTTCCACCTAGTTACATGTTGCCTCAAAAAAGAGAGCACACGGTACACTAAGCACTTTTTCTGCCACGACAGCAGAAGCACAATCTTTATGTGTGTGTGTAAATCTGCGTTCAAAGTGTGGAGTGTTATCAGTGGGATGAAACGCCACACTGTAACAATGGGATTAAAACCATGTGTTTGAACCAAGCAATTAAATCCAATCTTATCTCATCTGCTTCAAACACCAAGCAGAGCTCCATATACATTTTTTTTCCCCTCCTCTTTAGCCTGTCACTGCTGATGGAGTGAGTGGTCATCCAGAGTGTAATTGGCTGTCTCTGTGCATCTTCACCTTATGCTTCATCTGCTACAGTTAAAGTCATTATATTTTACCATTAGGAGTCTTACATGGCTTCCTTTCAGAGCACATGGATGCAGAAGAACAAGTGTGAAGGCAAGTGTGCTAGCGGTGGGGGGTAGCAGTGTGATTGAAGAGGTTTTGTCAAGATAATTCGCAGTGATTGGAGTCTCCTTAACGCTGCACTAAGAGGCAGAGCTGCTTGACATGTGCATTTTGTCCTCCAGGTTTTTTTTACTTGCCTCAATAAGACTTCTTTTTAATTTGCAGCATGTAAAGTCTATAGCAGGAAAGACTTGTATGCCTGCCTACACAGAGCACCTGATTGCAGAGTCTGTTTGGAGCTATTCCCAGAGCCGACAGATTATTTTACAGTGACCTGAGCTGGCTGCTTCAAAGCTGATGGGCTTTTGGTGAAAGAAATGATTCCATGCAATTTGAGTCCAGCTGTTTGGCCTCATGAAAAAGAGTAAAACTATTGTCCGCTTGCTTTGTTTTGTTTTTTTTGACAAGGAGCATATTATATGTATTTTAAAGATAATTATTTCTATATAGAGGCTTGTCCCAGACTGAATCTGCCATCAAAATTAAAACATAAATGGTAAAGGTTTACTTTGGTGCACTTGTTTAAAGGTTCAAAGGTGCATTGTTTGTTATAATCTAAACCTAGAGTCGTGGCCATTTATCAAACTGCTGTAGAGGAGACACTTGCTTGGCCATTTTGATACATTCCTAATACTGTGGTCAGTTCCCAAAAGAGCAGCTCGGACTACAGTCACACAGTGAACAGACGCACTGACCCTGGCCCACACCCCTAAGGGGGTTCCCATGCTATTTAACCGCTGCTTTTGTTGCAGTGGTCTATAGCGAGCCTGGCACACCTTTTAACTTACAAAGAGCATTTCAGTTGGAAGCCAGTGGTCACTGAGGCCCGGGGGCACACTGTCAGAGTCTTGTGGTGGGAAAACCATAGACCATGATCAGACCCTCGTACTCACTTGTCCGCTTGCTTCCTGCCCTTTTCCTTTACTTCATTCATTCCAGCTCTGGACTTGCGCTCTGTCTGGAGCAGTGATCAGTAAAATCCAATCAAATCTGAGCTCAAAATAGTGCTATGACTTAGCAGGTGCTGTGTGAGGAGTATGTGATAGTTCAGGTAAGTCGTGTTGAATCTCGGTATTTAGTTGCCAGGTGACTCACTGAACCACCTATAGATATTAGCTGTCAGCCAAACACAGGTCTGCAGAATGGATTTGATATCAAATACCACAAAGCCTGGAAAGAATAATTTTTCTGAAAGAAATGCTAGGCTACAGAGGGCCTGCCAGGACCAGTTCTCAGTGCAGTTGGCGCTCAACAAGAATTTGCGTTTTTGGAAAGCTAGGTTTCCCAGCAACTACATGAAATCCATAAATGTGCACTTCTTATAACCACACAATGACCACTGCTGCTGTCCCATTGCAAACAGCACATCCATTTAATGAATAACAACATGTAGCCTTGCTGGGTCAACTTAGTAGATCACGTTTACACACGAACTCTTAATAACTGGATTACATTAAGGTTCTGGGAAGTTGCATAACAGCACAGTGTAGATTAGTTTAAAAGTCTTAAGGTGAGGATCAGTCTAACCTGATTTACACATGCTTTGAATCTCCTACCATATAACAATTACAGGTGTATTCCTGCATTAAAAAACACAAATTATAATACCATGATAACGTTGTTGTAGACCTGTTTATTATGTCCTGTGCCATCAGTCACGCACCATTGATGACCAATTACTACTGTTCAAAACATCCACCCATTGCATATTTCAAAGCTGTGTACTTTAGATTCAACTTCAGATTCCTTGAAAGCACTTTAATAGATCATGTAATGTGTGATCGGACTAGCTGCATCTAGTGTTAGCAGGTATCTCTCTGTCCTGCTCCTTTGTAGTC
This sequence comes from Rhinogobius similis, assembly GCA_019453435.1. NCBI lineage: Eukaryota > Metazoa > Chordata > Actinopteri > Gobiiformes > Gobiidae > Rhinogobius > Rhinogobius similis. The sequence continues at coordinate 18,453,236 of CM033632.1, read as the reverse complement.
CGTCTGCCTCACGCTCCTCTCTGTGTTGTGTCATGTCTGTCTGCTAACTTCAGGGGGAGTTTCCCTTCATCTGTCTTTCTCTCTCCCTCAGGTCCTCGCTCTAAAAGAACCTCTTCCTTTATCATCGGTATTGAATGTGTGTGTGTGTGTGTGTGTTAGCTTGTGCGCAGGCCACTGTGACATTTCTATTGAGTTCAAAGCCTAGAGTAGGGAGTGTTTATGACGCTAGAAAAAAACGGAACGATCTCAATGTCTCGGCCTGTCACACACACTCATTCAGACTCTAAGCCCTTAAGCATGTAAACTTAGAGCTCCTCTTTGGTAGTCTTTTGCATTGTACACTTATTCATTCCTTACTAATGATCACTGCATTGGTTTCCTATTATAGAAACTTAGTCAATGGACTCTTTTCTATCAGAACTATGCCAGGAGATATCTGAGCAGCAGGGCTAGTTTTACATAGGTAGCATAGACATTCTTGTGTGGGAGATCAGATGTTTGCAGACCATTAGATTAGCAGGGTGTAGCACTCGAAAAAGACAATTACAAGTAGAACTGCACACAACACTTGTATTTATGTTCTTTCACAATATGTAGTCCGGGTAAAGTTCTCATTTGCTTGGCTTTAAAGGGGCATTATGTAACTTGTCTGGTTGAGGTGCACGCCATCTGCCACGCCGTGGAACATTCTGGGCAAACCAACATCCCCAAGGAGACAAGAAGGTGCCATATACCCTCCACCAGAAAAGTTACATGGTGCACAATGATTGCTGGGTGTGCTGTGGTTTAAGGCATGGCAAAAGTGTTTGTTTGTTTTTTTTACCACCAGTGTGGGGTCACTTGGTCTCAACTATTTACCGAACGTTTCTACTCTCTCCCTCTACCCATTACACTTTGATTGTCTTGTCCTACAAAGCCTTTGGGTCAGAAAATATAAAACACAAAAAGTTTTGTTGCAAGGTATCACATGCATTGCAATCTGTTTTGTTTTTTTATATATAAAATGCATATCAGCTCTAAAGCGACCTCCAAATCCTTCTTTAAGCTATTTAAGCTGTCTTCAGGGAGGCTAATAAAATTAATCTTAAATGCGCCTTATGGGACACCTTACTTGATCATAAACCTGCATGGCATTTAACACTTACTCAAGCTTCTCATCCATACCAATCTGGTAACATTTATCCTATTTTATACGGTCACTTTTGCAGTTTTGGAAGTTAAAAGTATACACACTTTACCCAGACAGTCCCTATTGAAGTGAAAACTGCCAGGAGCCGGTGATGAGCCAGTGCACTGTCTATCTGAGCTCTATTTATTAATGTATTTCTTATTGGGACGGAGATAACAGGATTAGGCCAAGAGCATCCACGAGTCAGCAGGAAGGAGACAGCCCCTTTTAACCCCCTTCGCTCAAGCAGACAATAGCGGCCTGTGTGTGCCTAAGACTTTGGGAAAGTGCAAGTTGCTATTGGTGTCCTCTCCAGATGGGACCTGTGCTACTTTCAACTAAAATAAAGCTTGTCCGCAGAAACACTTTCTACATTCTTCGGCTCTGAGGTCTGGTTTGTGTCCAGTAGCACTTAAAGTCTTGCACAGGATCACAGCTGGGCTTTGTGGATTGGGCCAAGATCACAATGTGAAGACCAAATATGACACAATATTTACACGTTTTGTTTTGTGCAAAGTTTTTAGTGTATGCAGCCCTCTTTTTGGCAAGTTTAGTCAGGACAAAAAGTTGAGTGAAATGATGAAGAGTGAGGTCAAACATCTCACGTTGAGGCCATCAACAAGCTAAGCATGTGTGCTATGAATTTGGTGATATTTGGCCATAGTTCAGTATTTCGACATTCTAATTTTAACAAATTCACTATTTGGAGGAAGATGGAGACACATTCCTGGTTTTGATTATTCATTATTATAAAGTTTTTCCAGGGTTCGTGGCTCGAGAGAGAGTTCTGGGTTCTACGTTTAAACCACCGCATGATCGGACTTTGCAGTGCCTTTGGAGAGGTCTTGGCAAAGTCTCCAGGTTTTTGGCATCTTACTGTGTTCATGAAGAAAAATTGTACTGTTTAGACTTTCTGAGGTCACTGCAATGATCAAATACACACCATTGTTTGTATTGTATTTAGCCTTTTGACTCTTAATTCTTCATGTGTTTCTTCCCCCTTTCCACCCCCCTCTCTCTGCTGATACAGGGTCTATTGCGTTCTGTCAGTGTTACTGTGGAGAGGCGGGCAGCGTGGCTCCAGGAATGCACACCCACATTCCCATACACACACACACACAACTGCACACAGACACACACATAGTGGCCTGGCAGCTTCGCAGGTCATTGTATTTGGCACGCGTCCACGCTGGTCCCTGTGGTCCCCTGCCTGACTCCTGCTCTGGCAGACGGCTCCTGCTGAGTAAGGAGGCCCTGGCTTTTCTTCGCTGCTTCTCTCTCCTCTCTCTCTAGCTTTTTGTATTTCTTTTCAAACTTCTCACCCCCTGCTCGCCTTTATGTCCACACAGTAGTGTCGTTGGGTCCCTTCGCACATGTTTAACACATCCTCTGCCCACACACATCCCCACACACAGGAGAATCAGTAAACCAAAGGCACTCCCATTTACTGACGCCGGCCTGGTCCTATCAAATCCTTTAAGGTTTTACGAATTGCGGCACCGCTAAGCCTTTCCACATGCTTTCGAATTGACACGTTGTAACTAGATGTTAAGTTTTAACTCCAGCCATTAGTCATGTCTTTATTTTTCCTGCTGGCGATGGTGTCTCAACAAAGAAGATTCAGAGGTTGGGCGTGTGAGATTGAAGCAATACCTCCACTACATAGCCTTAAGCTATAGACAGGATTTCACAATTTGTATAGAAGAGATACGCTCACCAATCCTCTCAAAGTGACACATATTTATTACACATGCAGTAGTAAGCCTATAGACTTCGTTGTGGCTTTTCGCCATTGTTTATTTCTGCCCAACTATGATTTCACTGAAGACAATCCTCCCAAGTGTTGATTCATGGATAATGTACATTGAATGACACATGAGTCAGAGATATAGGTGTTGAGACTTTTGCTGTCTGTAAAATTACAATGCCTACTCTACTCTTAAGTCGGTTTGATAATAACAGTATTTAGGGCAGAGCATACAAGCTAGGCAGCATTTTTACCATACACTTGCAGAGAAGGTACAGTATAAAACACATTACAAAGAAATGCAGATTCAAGCCAATTTTAATTTTCTTTTTAAATGTCCTGTTATTTAATCTAGAAACAGGATTGTCAAAAAATATAGGAGTTAACCATTGGATTTGAATCATGTTTTAAGTATTCAAGCAATGCTGTGAATGGAATGGAGTAGCTGTGTTTAGAAATGCAGTGTGTTGCATGAAGTTTATTCCAAAACTTTGTACATATTTGCGCCTGTCTGGATATTTCATTGTCATGCCAAGGACGAGTGCGCCAGTCCTGTGCCAAGTGGTGCCAGGCCAGTTGGCTGTCTCTCACACTTTTGTTTTGTGCGACGGTCTGCATTCAACCTACGACACACATTGTTATAAAGAGCCATTCACTGCCTCTCCCTGTTGTCCTGTGTGTGGATTTGTGTTTGTGTTACATAGCCCTGACCTTGTGTGACAATCAACGACAAGTGGACAAATGGAGAGCAATAGAAAGAATTGGAGAATAAATACTGCACCATGTAATTATGCTCTTAATGTTCACTTATGGCTGACCGTGCTAACTCCAACTCTCTTTTCTTTGTTGTTAGTCTGCAGATTTGACCAGTACAGTTCTGTAGTTGCGCTGTTTTTGTTCAGTTGCTAAGGTTTTGTCTATTTACTGAAGCTGTCACAAGATCCTGTACTGACAACCTGCGATTCAAATTAAATTAAATTAGTTTTATTGGACTCAGTGATATGATAAAATAATTATTCACTTAACTATGATCCATCAATAATTATCTATTAAGTTTTATTTTTGTCTTATTAAAACAAATAAAATGACTTTCAATATTAATTCCCTGAACAGAAACAATGTAGACTTTTAACCAGCTCCATATCAACACAAACGTCTAATTTCTTCCTCCAAAGACTGAAATCTGCTCCAAACCACATGCTTTTAGGATTGACTATTTATTACTTATCAATTAAAAAGCCCAAACCATGTCAACAATGAGTGGCTGTCAAAATAATTAAAATCCAGCTACTAATTTATACAAATTAGCACATGAGCAAGTGTCTAAACCAGGCATCTCAAACTCACGGCCTGCGGGCCAAATGTGGCACACAAGGCGATTTCTGGTGGCCTCCGAGATTATTGTTAATTTGTATTATAAATGGCCCCCCGATAAATGCATAGAACCCGTTAAAACGACAACTACCATAATGCACTTCACCGTTAGCGCCAACATGGCCCCTCCCCCAGACCGGACCAACAGATAAACATAGCATGGATACGGCTGCAGCTGCAGATGTTTGGACTTGATCATGACTCCTGCAGCTGAAGGTTTGATAATTCACTGGCACAAGAGCCAGAGTTAAACCACTGTTTCAGATAAAGAGAGAGGACCTGCTTAAAATCCCAGGCTGGTGCAGATCACTGCATCAGTAATTATTGGGCCTAATAATACATGACTTAATTAACATCAAAATGAGCTTATTACTAAAACACGGTAGTTTGTGACTTATAAGGTATTATCATTTCTAAATTCTGAAATATACCAAATATGCCTTAAAAATGTTAAACTTCTGCCAACTAAAATCTCCTAGATTTTGTGGGTAAGGACCCCCGACCAGCTCTGATTTTCTAAATTCGTCCCCCTCTCAAAATGACTTTGAGACCCCTGATCTAAACTGAAAATAATTACATAATTTTAATTACAAAAAAAATAATTACATTTTTTTAAATTATCATTGTGGTATTGAAATCAGTATCGAGCCTTTCCCTTGGTATTGAAAGAGACTGAAAATTCAGTGTTGTGACTGTATTGTGAAAAATCACTGAAATTTGGCCTTGTATAAACTTTGTTTAATTGCACAACCCTATTTGTATACTTCTTTAATTCAAATTCCATTAGAAACCTAACATCATTCTACCTGATTTTCATTCTATCACCTACTTTGAATGTCAGATATCCTCCAACTTACCTTTTCTTGTTTTTAAAAGCAGTAAGTGATGTTCATTGTCAGTTTTTCATCCCATGCACTGACCCAGGAAATATATTAAAAATGTATTTTCATGAATATTCATCTTCAAACCACTACCATGTTTCCGAGTACCACCTCCCGCTGCTTTCCTGTGTCCAAAAAGCTGTTTTTGAATTTACATAATTTGGTTCTGAAGTGCCTTTCAGATGGCCTTTCTTGTTCTAACACTTTATGGAAACAAGGGCCGCACTTCATAATCAGATGCTCATTGTCTGAGAGTGGTGGTTGGACAGACAACTACAGCACTTTGGGAGTGAAAAACACTTGGCATGCTACTCCAATGCATTCTTGATAACGTCACTCTATTTCATTCCTATGGAAAAATATGAGGAATTAGTAAGCACACTTAAGCTAAATATACATCGGTCGATAATGAAAGAGAAGGTGTTGAAGAGTGGTCATCTGTTCATTCAAGCTTTAAGAAAGGGTACAATGCAATCATTAGAACGCATTCAACCTAAAATCACTCAATTATATGATGTCCAGTCAATGCATTTTACAAGAGGCTCTTGGGTAATCAGCATACATTGTTTGTATTGTATAACTTTAGAATAGGAAGTGAAAGTCACCCACCAATGCTCAGTCATAGCTTGCATTGTACAGACGAAGGGTGAAAGGGTGAAGGGTGAAGCATTCGTTGGCTTAAACAAATGCCAATTCATGTTAAGTCAAAACGCCAAATGCACACATCAATTTTATGATCTTGTCAGGCAAAAATGCTGAACAGTTTTTGCCCTGTAGGACTGGTTTCACAAGAGTGAGTTTTAGTGCCAGGGGGAAGTAACAGGAAGGAGGGAATGACTGGTTCTTTAAAACTCAATGCTAGCTAATTTGGGGCAAGATTGTAGATGCAGTTTTAAAGGCATCCGGTTTGGTTTATGAGTTTGCACATTACATATAACAAACATGCACCTTGTACAGGAGTCCACAGCAGCTGTTGTTGTAACTTTATGGCGTAGATTAAGTGGGAGGTTTCAGGATCAAATTTGTCAACTTTTCTTACATTAATTTATTGCAGTTTTTTCATATCATGACTAAATGTACTACTGAAAAAGTCCACCCACTTCTCAAAAATTGTCAGTAGGAGATATTGATAACATAGGAAGACAAAGATCTGGTATAATTTCTCTAATTGTTCAGCGACTTAGCAGTGCAAATCAAGTACTTGTACCACTGAACACTACTGTCCATCACCACACAGTATGAATCCATCCTTTTGTGAGTGCCTGGATGCATTATGTGTCATGAAAACCAGCCAATGAATGCACGCGAAACACCATCATGTCTGTCAGTTTTGTAACAATTGAGTAATAAATGTGTTTGGCAAAAAAGATTATTGATCGGGGAGAGGGAGAGAGAGAGCTCTATTTTAGGGTGCATCACATACAAACAGAAACAGAGCGGCTGAATGGGTGCACTGAGTGATTGGTGAGCCTGGTATTGTGCGCGCCCCGGTGCCTGTCGTAAAGGTCTCTGTCCCTCTCTCTCTCCCCCTGAGCACTGAATGAATGTCTAGTGATTGGAAACCTTCTCTTTTGTAAACTCAAGTCTGTGCCTGAAAGCATTGCTGTGCATTGTTTACCAGGCCTTTCTCCTTTGTTCTGCCTTTGATATGTGTGTCTATGCGTGCTCAGTTTGTGTGTGACAGTTGACATTATCAGATGATTGCTCCCACGGCTCTGTTCAGGACACACACACACGCGCGTTTGCCCTTGTGTGCCTATGACAGCTGACATTATTGTACGGCTCTGTGCCACTAGAATGTTGGTTGATTGTTGTGTTTTTGTGATTATGGCCAACTTGTGTCTTGACAACTATGTTTTATGTGGAAAGCAGCAAGGCCAAACTACAAAGCAGAGACGGCCGAATCATCACTGAAGATGACATTTGCATGATATTATTTTCAAACTCTTTTACATTTGCTTCATGGAAAATACCACATTTATACTTATCTTGTGGTATGATCTGCATATGGCGTTACAGTTGTTGTGCTGCAGCTCGCAGTGTGGTCTGATGCAGTGGCAGATGCTCTCATTTGAAATATATAAATGCACCTCTATGGAGAATAATGCTCACTTTGTTGAGCTTGATCCCAGCTTAGACAGCTGATTCAATGGAGGCAGCTTGCACCCATATAATGCTGTTGTAGCTCTGTGTACCCATGAGCCTCTTCCACAAAGCTCTATTCAGCCCTGCAGCTTCTACCTGAAAATGTCAGAATCTTCTCTTCTTTGTTATTTCAATGTTTACATCAGACATTTGTTTTAACGAGTGCCATATTGTCATATTCATGGTGCTCCCCCATCACTAGCTGCTCTCCCCTGGCTACCACCACAAGGCTCCTGACTGCTGCCTGCTTGCCAGTTGCCTTTCACCCATTGTGGGCTAACAAAGACAGGCGAGGCCCCAGCCTCGAGGCCTAGTGCCTGGGTCTTAGAGGGGGTGGTGCTATCGCCATGCAAATCTATGGAGCCGTCATAGGGGAGGGCACATGGGGGAAGCCAAGAAAAAGCAGGTCACGCCCAGATTAAAATTCAATGTGTGCCCCCTGAAACCGTGTCTGCCTACGTCAGCAAGCTGTCATACAGGCATGGGTCGACACCTCCGCTGTGGGCAGTGGTTTATGTCACTGACTTTACAGTGAAATGTTGTGAACTGATGAAGATGCATCAGGAGCAGGTCTGTGCCTGGACTTGAACACTGCTGTGCTTCAGCTGGGCTCAACACACCTTCAGGCTGAGATGGTGCGGGTCTCCTCTTAATGGGGCAGTAGCGTCATAATGCATGCAAGACAAAGCTGATTTGGTGATGCATGCTTCCTTTGTGTTGTTTAGAGGGAGGGGGGTCTTCATAATACTCAGTCAAACAATCCAGTCCCCCTCTGTTTTGGGCCCCATCCCCATATGGTGGCTTGGCTTGATGAGCGCTTGATGAAGTCAACCAGAAGTCCCTGGCCCCAGTGTGTATGTGCACATGCATATCTGTGATTGCTCTTAGCTAATGGAGAAATGGGTTTCCCATTGTGAAGCTGCTCCAGCCATGTGTGTGTTCTCAGGTTGTACATAGGCAAGCTGTTTTGACGACATTTTATTATTCATGTTTCATGCACTGTTGTGCAAAGAGAGTCTGATCGGCTCTGTAGGGGTGGAGGCCAATCAGAGCGAGAGATTTCTCAACTCAACCCGCCGCACTCACCATCAACAGAAATGTCATGACCTTTACATTACACTCAACTTCCTGCAGAATAAATGCACTAAAGTAATTGTAAATAATGTGATGTGTTGAAGCCGCCCTTTTTAGACAATCAGAATCCACGAGATTATTTTAGATGCCACCTTGAGATAAAAGTCCTTTTAATCATCTCAGTGTGTTGAGACTAATATCTAATTTCCCTTTGAGGTTTTCTGAAATGCTGTCCATCTCTTGACATGGCCAGGTCAATATGCACTTCTAAAATGTCCTTGAAGTTACTTTTGTGTCCAAATATTGATTTGGCTCCTTTCGTCAAATATCAGCTACAACAAACAAAACCACTGATTAATGATGTTTTCCTCTATTTACTCTCATTTGTGTCCATGCTAGACTTTGTGCCTCTTCTGTTAGTGTGTGTTCACAAACACACACTGAAAAGCTTTTTTTTCTTTTTCTTTTCTTTTTTTTTGTTTGTTGCCACCTCACTGTTCCTTGTGTTGTCTGTGCCAATTCAGAATGGAGCCATTTTGTCTCCTTCAGTTCCTGAAATGAAATATAAGCCTCTTAAATGCATACTTATCTTGGCCTGCAGACTGCGCTTGAAGAATAAACACGCATGCACGCACACACCAAAAGACCATTGTGATGCCCGCTCTTGTTGTCCTAAGACAGCGCCTGCATGCGTTTGGCAGATGGTTGTGTCTTTCGCATGCCGCCGTATTAAACAAAAAGCACAGCTAAGGCCACAACTGGTTTAAGGAAAAGGGCAAAGTGTGAGGGATGTGCAAAAGAACGAGACAAAAGAGCAGCAGAGGGAGAGACGAGGACAACAGGCCTGACATACGAGAGGACAACCAGGAAATCCATGAGTGTGAATTAAATGTGCATTCAAGTATACGTCGAGTGAATGCAGGCACCCGCACACTTCTGAAGGGACGTAAAAGTAACCGCTTTAGGGAGACGCTGTACATAATACTCATAGATGCCCCTCATAAAAGCATTCTCAAAGCGTTAGCAAATTTACTCTAAAGGGGATCAAATTAAGCTTTTAGCGTGTTTAATTCTTATTGCCTCGAGCCATATCTGCAAAGAGTTTGTATGCAATTTACATATTCATCTGTGATTGGACCACGGGTGTTCACGTTCTGTGGGAACTGACACGAATGCCATTTAGGCTCTAATTAAGACTTTTGCATACAAAGTACAGGAAGCAGCTGTGCATATTTTTTCTGTTTTGTTTTTGCCTTTTGAATGTGCCTTTTCTTATTAAACTAGACAATAAAACCCAGGCTTTATCACCTGCCTGGGAGTGACACAAGTCTGCCTGCCCCAGAAATTGCTTTCGCTCATCTCTTTGTAAAGTGCGGCACACAAGGCCAGCAACGCAATAATGCCAACACACAACCCCAAACAAACAACTATCCCGAGACAAAAAGCAACACATTTTTTATCTTTAATGTAGTCTGTAAATTGAGTCACACCTTGGTGGCAAAGGACAACACAAGACTTTGCTAACCTCTATTGACTTTTTTGCGGTGTGTACGGGAAAGTGTTTGTCAAATATTTATGTTTTGCTTCCACTATGCATAACCTTCAGGCTCGTGTGGCAGCACATCACAATGGTTTGAATCGACCAAGTGACTCTCCATTAACAGTCCAATGTATGCCTCCACTGCTAGCTCTTCTTTGGCTTCACCACTTTTCTTTCAGTTGGAAAAACCTTGATTGAATTTCACAAAGCATTGGGCAAAAGGACATAGGACCTCGTTCCATCTCTGTTAGTCTATTATAGCTTTTATCTCTGACATACCTGTGTGGAGGAGCGCGGGCCATCTTAAGTGTTTCTACTTTATTCTGATTGTATTGATCGATGGCACTGTCTTTACCTGCATTTCGCCAGTGTAATGCTCAACCTCATCCTCCTTTTAGTGTAATCTAGTTTAAGTTCGGAAGTCTGGAAGTGCTTGGACATTTTGCCTTGTTTTACAGTCTACAAGTGGATATGACGATCACATTTGATTAGAAACATCACTGAGAAATTTCTAATACAATGATGTTGGTGCGAAAAAAAACGAATAAATGTAGGAGTTATAATAGCTGTAAGAGTATAATAAGAAAGCAGAAGTGCTTGTTTTGTATGGAAACATGTTAGTATTTTTTCTAAACTGTATTACCAAACTACTTCAGTGCTGCACTTTTCATACACTTTTCACAAACTCTGAAGTACAGTTTTCAAGAGCATCTTTTCAGACCCAGTCCTTGTGCTTGTAGAGCATTTTTCTTTTTAAATACCATTTTGGAGAGAATTCCTTGAACCTCCCTTCCCCCTACTTCCTGTCCATCTTTTTGTGCTGCCCCCGTCGCAGGAGAATGGACCAAATCAGGGAATCAATTCAGTGTAATCATGACAAATGAGTCCCGGCGGTTAGCAAGGACTTTTTTTGTGCATGCCTTGTTTCGTGTGTGTGTGTGTGTGTCTCCTCTCAATACAGGCAGAGAGAGCAAAAGAAAGAGCGGAAGAGAGAGAGAGTGGGAGAAGAGGGGGCTGCTGGGAAATCACAAATGAATCAATCAGCTGTTATCGCATCAGCAAACAGGGCAGGAGTGAAGGATGTATGGGCCGATGATGGATAGGGGGGTGTTTGGATGGACAGAGGGGTGGGGAAGATTCAGTGTCGTTGCACAGATAGATGGGCGATTGAATACTCGAGCCATGTGGGTGCCTGTCTATGAGCCGAAAAGGGGGCTGTGTTAACCTTGAAGCTGTCCGGACAGATGGGAGATGGGACGGGCCCAGGGACGTATCGCGGGGTGTGCCGGAGCTGACGGGATGCGGAAGAAGATGAATTCTTATAGTGGAGGTTTTGGAAGGGAGAAAAAGTAATATTCTCCTTTGCTGACTTTGTGCTTTTCTTGATCAAAGGTACAAATCAGATCCAGGAGACGGGGAGAGAGAATTGGTTAAAAAAGTAGAATTTAAAGGATTTCTGTGGTTGAAGGCGCGAAGACATCAATGTATTTCTCGCATTTTCTCAAGTTCATATCAAGTGCAGAAAATTGCTGGGTTTGGTATGCTTGTGTTGAGTATTGAAGTAATTAATTGACTGGCAAAATGAATCATGAATGTTGTATATTAACTTAATCCAGCTTGGATGTTGGATCTAAAGAAAATCTCTCCATTTCTGTTTTATCCTGATGGTGATAATCAGCTGATATTTTGCCTCAGAAAGGTGCTCAAATGGGCCTGTTATTGTTGTGGTTGAAATTAAAGTATTGCGCAAAAATGAAACATGAAAGTGCAGAAATATCACTTTTTACAGTTGTTTTCACAGAAAGTGTGCTTTATTTTTATTTATAATCTGCTCTTTCTGCAGCTTTTAAAGTATTCGTTTTATGGACTCAATCTTCTCATTTTGTATTTCTCCATAATAACCGCAACAATTGCATCCATTATCCATTTTTAAATCATTCTCTCACCTAATTTCTGTCATGGCCACTATTTTGTTTTCTAATATTTCTTGTTGTGTGACTTTGGGTTTAGCTGGCAGACCACAGCTTTTTTTTTTGCTTCACACATACATCCTATGCCCCATTTCGTAATTGGCATTTATAGCCATAACTCCATAATTGTTAACTGCTGCTCCCCCAATTTAAACTGGTTAAGTCTATTAGCAGAGTGGGGTCATTGGGTTGATGCTGTGACCCTCCCCAGCCCCTTTTGGATGGCTGTGGTCCTCCAGTGCAAACAAATCTCCATTCTGTTGACATATGGACGAATAGGGTATTTAAATATTTACCTAATTTTAAACATTGATATCTATGCATTGCAGGTCATCCAAGGGTGACTAAAGATTTGAGCTTACTACATCTGGAGCGATAAAAGACAAATTACCTCATGGATAAAAACTTTACTTGAACGTTCTTTAAGGCGGACTGCTGTATAAGACTGACTGTATCTTAAAACTCGTGAATTATATGCTGCAGCCCCTTCAAATCACCAATCCAGTAATTATTGCAATACCAAATAGGTGATTCAGTGATGCCTTATGGGTGGCAGAAGAAAGCAGGACTCTTTTTGGCAGCTGTTGTGCGGTGTAGGCGTTGCATGTGGGCAACATAGATGAATGAAATCAAACAGACTTTATTATACCACTTGGGGAGAGCGGAGAAGCTTTGGTTTTGACTATGGTTTTGTCTCTGTGTGTGTGTGTGTGTGTGTGTGTGTGTGTGTGTGTGTGTGTGTGTGTGTGTGTTTGTGCATCCACAATTTTTTGGCTCCCAGCCCTGTCTCCGGCTCCCCAGCTAATTAGGGGTTAATGGTCTGTAAGCATGGGGAGGCTGTCTGCATCCCGATTGGCCGAGGCAGCTCTGTGTGGGCGGGGTTGTCTTCGAGTGACAGATGGCAGAGAATAAGAGAGGAGGAGTGGATATACTACTGTGTATACATAGTGAGCGCATGGGGTTGTGTTTACAATAGAAATATGGACAATAGGGATCTTGAATTTTTCTTTAGTCGGTGGTCGGATTTTACCGTCTTACAATGTTTAGCCTTGTGTTTTGCTTATGTATTTTCATGTGTATGTTCTAATCCTAGTCATAGCATTGCCATTTATTGTCTTGAACTAAGCAGATTTTAAATTAAAGTTGTCAAAATGCGCTGTAAAAAAAAGGGACACCACACACTCGAACACGTTTGAAGCCAAGATTTTTTGTTCTTTTTTCATCAATGGATTAAGCCTGGATCATTGTACTTGGCATCACTCCCAGTTTGTGCACTCGTCAGGCCGCTAATTCACCTTTGTTATAATTCATCTGTTCTGGCTATAGCACTGAGGGTTTTGAAGGTTTTGAGGTATACCGGGATAAAAGCTATCTTGTGTAAATATCTCAGGCAGTCTTTGGGGTCCTCTGCTCTCGGTGGCATTAAGAACAAAAGCACGACTGACTCCGAAAAGGTCACTCGGTTCGCTGTGTTCGTGGGTGTCTTTGTAGTGTCAAGTGTCAATGCATTTCAGCTGCACACAAACAGAAGGTCGGACAAAAAATATAAAATGTTTCATCATAGCAATATTGATTTACAGAGCAAACAAAAAGGCAACACGTTTTTCCACATAAACAAAGCAGATCAATACATGCTTTGGATTAATAAAATAGAACTGTATTGTGGACACGTTTTAGCTTGTTTGGTTTGTTGATCCATACAAATCAACCATTTCACCTGCCTGTTTTTGTCGGTCATAATGACTAAAACTCTAATGTTCTTGTGTTTTGCTTTCTTCTACTCACAGATTCCCCCAATGGCATTGATGGGTCAAATGCAAAATGCTTATTTGAATACATCAACAACAAAGTGTCATATTATCTTTTAACATATTTCAAAATGTAGCCTGATTAATCTCGTTTATTCATTCTTTTAATCGAAGAATTTAGTTTCAGCCTTAATATTATCATGGCTATTACTATTATTTTATCGTGGGCATTGTCACAGTCGCCACCTGTAATATTCAACAAAGAGCGCTGTAATGGAGTAATAAAATATTTAGCTTTGGGGGACCATTTGAGAACCACAATCTTTTCATGACATGCACACCCCATTTTTTCTTAATCTTTTGGGCCACCTTTGCTTTCCACTGTGATTATTTCACCGGCAGAAGATCAAATTCGGTGTGTCTTACGGTGAGCTGCGGTTAGTGCAAATTGGCTCTACAGGTGTATCCATTATAGAGCCGTCGGAGGAGCTAGAAATCCTCTTTTGACACATTTATGATATTACATTTACTCGGAGACAGTAAATTGGTTCGACAGGCGGGGCGCAGCGGGACGTTTCAACACTTTTGGAGGACTCTTTATGTCTCTCAATGGCAGATGCACCAGACTGTCTTCTCCCTTACACTCTCTGTCACTGTCAGATGCCCCGTTTGGAGGGAGTGGACACTTTGTACTGGCCAGACATGTACTTGTAAAACACAAGCTAGTTTTGGAAGAATTTTTTTTTTTTTCACGTATGCAGGGTTTTCAAAAAACAATCAACACTAGGGATGGACAATATCGATATAATACATTTTTGGAATATCGAATATATCGTTTATAGTAAAAAATGCTACAATAAGAGCTGTTGTAAACTTTCAAATGAGCATACATGGTGCTATTTCTGAATTAATCTGTGAGATATTTGACAGATATTTTACTTTGTCTGATAAATAGACGTCAACTAATACGTTTAATGTATGAACACACTTGGATTGACATAATGTTGTCTGAATAATTCTTGAGATACTCCAAAAAATATTGAGATATTAATCTGTCAATTTTTCCCATCCTTACACCCAGATACCAATTTATACCAAAACTGGTGTGAAAACTACTGATTTGACCTATCCATACTGAAAAAAATACTATATTATCCCTTTCCTGTTTTTAAAAGAGCAATAAATTCTATGGTTAAAAAAGAAAGAAATATTTTTGTGGAATCTAAACTGATGTCAAGCTTTTTCCTTAGTATCAAAATTGAAATGTTATTATTGTGACAGCACTATAAGGAAGGAAATTCCGAGTTTGATGTTGCTCAGTTGCGCAAAAATAAAGCGACCAGGATTATATTTATATTTGAAGTAATATAATATGTTGCTTTGTTGTAATTTAAAAAGACAAAGCGGTGGCGTACTGCTGGGTGAGTATGTTGGTCACTAGGTCAGTAGGTCAGGTGCCAGGGCAATATCCGCACAATTTTGATTATGATTTTAAAAACTAAATGCAACTAGGCAAATAAATTTAATTAGTATTCAAATTATTGCTAAATTGGATTGTTTCTAACCAGTGCATGCTCTGGACACCTGCTTTATTCATCTCTAATTGCATATTCTGCCAAAGGGACAATCAATATAGTCTTTATGGTCCTTTTCAATACTTTTCGTCTACCCTGTTTTGTTTTGTCGGTGCAATACGAGCGTAACTAATTATTAACTACCATAGCTTTCATTGTGCTGACAGGTGTACCAAACCATAAAAAAACATAACGGACATTGTTGACATTAATATGAAATCTAAGGCGTAAGAAATGCATAACATTTCAGCCAAATTAATACATGCGTACATTTCACTGTGCCGGATCAAATGTGCTCAGATGGTGGGCAGGCGGCTTGTGGTCAGTGTCTGTCACGTTCGGTCTCCTGTCTTTCGTTATCTTTGCTCTGTTAATTAGATCTCTGCATGTGTGCGTTTGTGCAATGGATTTAGTGTGATCTTATTGTGAGAGGACTTTTTTTTTTCCAGGGAGATGGCTTAACACATTTCTTATTAGCCTGCTCCACCATGCTGGCCCAAACCCCAGAGCGTAATTGTTCATGGCTGTGCCTGTGTGCAACTCAGTGTGTATTTTAAGCTCTCTTGTTTGTTTGTGAGCAATTTGGAAGTTTCCTCTCCTAATAACTGGACTCTGTTTTTCAGTAGCAGCAGTAGGGTTAAGTATGGGAGGTTGGGTGTTATCCATTGTATTGGGCACACAAGAAATAAGCTGTTAATATACAAAATGCTCACAAATTTCAGTCCAAGAAGCACGTTAAAAGGATGTAAACGTGTAATTTGCATGTGAATGTAGACAGGGTGGGCACTATTGATAAAAAATAAATATCAAAATTTTTTTATCACGCATCCCAATGACTATATTCAGACGATATTATGTTAATCCAACTGAAATGTGCTAAAATATATATATATATAATATATATAAAAAACATATTCGTAACATTAATCACAAAAGTGCTTAAATATCACCTTTATACCCTTATTTAAGTTTACAACATATATTTTTTGTAGCCTTTTTTACAATAAACAATCACAATATGAAATAAATGTCGATATATTGCCCACCCCTCGATCTATCTTTATTATCTCAAAATGGTTCCTCATATGGACGAATACCAAAACAAATCTTTCTTTTGAATCTACTATATCAAATAATAGCATTGTGTATGCACCTTTTATTTAAACACATTTTCCAAACGTTACTAAAACCTTTGTATAGTGCCCTATACCTGTTTTTTCATAAATAATTGACTGTCAAAGTGAGACGCCAAGATGGACTCGATACTCTCCACTTGTCCTCTTTACCCTCCTTATCCTATAGCATCCTTTACCACAACCTACTTTTTTAACCTAGTAGCACCTATACCATCACTCCCAGGGTTAGGTTGCATGCAATGTTAAATAAATGGCTTTTTGAAGCTCGGCCAACCAGCCTTATGTTCATGTGCCAGTATGTCCCCAAAGTGTCACGGCCTCATCACACCGGGCATAGGAAAAAGTAGTGCCAACAAAGGCTAGTTATTCATTTACATCCCCCGCAATTAAACAGTGCTAAGACTACAGCTGTTGGATTGCTGGTGTGTACGAGACGAGGCCATAAAGGGGTTACATTTGGAACGCGTCCAGGTAGTTTCACAAGCTCAATTGGCCAAATGGTGGCTTGTTAAGGCCAAAAAGGGCCCTGTGTTCCCGAAATAGGCTTGTAGCTACGCCCCAAAGGTTTAAGGCACATGTCAATTAATTAGGATATTGCAGAAAAGGGAAATTATATTAGTTGTTCCGTATTTGTTACTGATCAGAGTCTATAAAGCAATGTTTAATAAGGAAAACAAGTTATAACAACTATGGGACTTAAAGGTGCAGCATTTTGCTTTTCTCATAGGGGTCTGCCTGTACAGAGGTTTTATTTGCCTAGAATGTTCCACAGTATGGTATTAAACTTATTTAGCATACATTAATTACACTATATGTGTTTTATTGCTAGAAGATCCATTCAAAAACATATTTTTTTTATGTGAGCTAGGCCGTCTCTCCGCAGATATGACTTGTAACTTGGCATTTTCGGCTTGTATCTATGAGTTTAATGCCATACTATGGAACAACACACACACACACACACACACACATATATATATATCCACGACGGTAAATGGATGGTTGGAAAAGTTACATAGTTTTCATGCAGAGTCCTGGAATGATTATGACTAGAAATGATCAATTTACAGATTTAATTTGAAGTGAATCTTTATTAGATAAACAGAGCACTAAAACATTATCAGCATCCAAAAATGAAATTCTTTTGTAACATAGGAAATTAAATTCAACACTAATTATTCATCATAAAACTGTCCAAAAATCACAAAGATTAAAACAGGAGTTAAATCAGGATAAATAAATGTTCCACAATACATTCTGTAATTGAGCCCTGTATTCTCATTCACACACTTTTACTTAATAATGGAGCGACCGGAAATATTCCCACCCTTTCTTCAGTGAGTGCATGGAGACAGCAGGCGGGTATCAGATGGCCCAGCGCCCGGCTGGAGACGTCTCATTAGGAGTGTGTTTTGTGCTGAAGGTTCACTCTGTATGTTTGCGCAGCTCACGTTACCACAGATGCCGTTTCTTTGGTGCTTCCTTTGTCTGTGGTCGCCCGCAAAAACAAAAGAATCACTCCCCAAATGTTGAATAATCATGATTCTATTTCCTTAATGATTGTTGTAAGGAGATCATTGTTTTTGACTATTCTCTTGTTTCTCTTTTTTCAGGGTTTCATCTGAGCGGCACAGTAACTGAGCCGGCCACGTCATCAGAGCCAGAGGTCACGCACAAAGTGGCCATCAGCTTCGACAGATGTAAGATCACCTCGGTCACCTGTGGATGTGGGAACAAAGACATTTTCTACTGCGCCCATGTGGTGGCACTGTCACTGTACAGGATCCGCAAGCCTGAGCAGGTAACAGCCCTCACCAGTCTTATATAATTTGGATGAATTGTGTTTTCTCGTGGCGTCAGTCCCTTGATGCTGTAAAGTGAAAACGCATACCACCTAAGCAGAATCCATTAGAATATTTATACCCTTTTGCCTTTTGTCAGCAGTAAACAAATGCAAAGCTAAGTAGTTCTCTATGTAATACCATGTTTTTTACATTGTATAGAATAAGGTTGAATGTGATTTGCAGGTCTAATGTAAGGAAAGAGGTGCTGTAATACAAAATATTAAACCATGCGTAGACAAAAGACACCTCTGCTTTTATTATTAACAGATGTTTAGCCATATGAAAATATAACAAGAAAATGTGTGCTTATGTGTATACATAAGTGCACATTTTCTTGGTTGCTGTAAAGCAGAACAGATTCCTAAGTTGATATTTAGTCTAGTGTCTCATTTTACTCAATCTTAGTAAATTAGTATTTTTCTATTTGTTCATAAATATGAAATAATATGGAGCTCCTCAGTCCACTTTGAAGTTTTCCGTGGTTCTGGTAGTAATTTTTTTCTCATTCATTTTGTGAATTGGCTCAGTAGAGGCTAAGCAGCTCTGTGGTATCTAAATAGTCCAACATGTAAAACTTGCAAAATGTTTTAATAACCTATCGCTTTTTAAAGTTTCAGAAACATCCATCCATCTTCTTCAGGCCAGCCATGGAAGATTTTAAATAAAAAGATAGATAGATTGTGTTCATTACTTACCACATAGCTTTGAAAACATTTAATATTATTATTATTTTATTTTTTTCAAAATCCCTATGGGAAAAAAAGATGAAAAATTTACTACCGGACCCAGGCAGTGGCCAGTCACTGTTAAGCCTCACTGGGTTGGGGGCAATTCATTGATGCAATATCAGTTATTATACATACTACATTCTCAAAATATATATATATATATAATATAATATTTATTTTATCTCTTCTTCTTGTTTTGAACTTAGTATTTAAATTTATTTTCAATTATATATCTTAAAATATCTTCTCTTCTGGTTGTGTTTTAGGTAAAACTACGGTTACCCATCTCGGAGACATTGTTTCAGATGAACCGGGATCAGCTGCAGAAGTTGGTGCAGTATTTGATAACGGCTCACCACACGGAGGTCCTGCCCACGGCACAGAAACTTGCAGACGAGATCCTCTCCTCCAACTCTGAGATCAACCAGGTCCACGGTGAGAGTTTTAGTCTTGCACAGCAAAAGGACCTCTTGGCATAGTCTGAAAAGTTATAGAGCTGCAGTTGAAATCCTAAAAGGTTTTGTGGTAGTGTGGTGCAGAGCAGAGATATCTTCATAGCAACAGGCCAGACTTAAAAGCTTACACTTGCTGTATCTTCGCTTTACACATACAAGTTCTAGTTGCTGAAGTAAAGTAAAAGTAGAACTTGTTTTGCTAGCTTTTTTCCCCCCAACACGGCTATGTCATGAAACGAGCAAACAAGAAGTCCAATGATGAAATGGATGCCGGCGAGAAAGGACAGAGGATAAGAGGGGAGTGCTAACAGTCAGGGAAATGGGGAGACACATAAAAGACTCTGAGAGAAAGTACAGAAAGCAAAGAGGCCCACTTAGAGGCAAACCGCGAAACTACAGACATCTTTTTACAAAACAAACCTCTTTGTCCTTCCCCGTTCGCTAAAATGTTGACATTCTGCAGCCGGTCTGTGCAGGAAGCCTCGCACTGTGTTTCCCGTCTGTGTTTGACAAGGGGGATCATGGGGGTTGAAGTTCATTCGATCCAGGAGTGTGGCTTTGATGAAGGAATGTGCCTGTTTGCTGTTGTTGCTACGCGCGGCCAGTTGGAAACACATCTCTGGGCTTTCCTTAAAACTTTCTTCCTGACAGATCAAAGCTGTGCCCTCACCTCCTCCTCTCCTCCTCTGCTCCTCTTCTCCTTCAGCGAACACACATCTCCCTGTTGTATTAAATACACATGATTTTTGCTGAATACAGACAAATAAGAATGTTAGTATGTCTTCATTTAACTATTAAAAAGTTTAAGTTGCTTCTTTTGGGAGTCACAAAGGTGCACACTTACTTGCGAGCATGAGCATGCCGATCACTGAAGCAGCAAATGCCTATCACATTGTGTCTTTTAAATCGTGCATTAGATACATAACTCTATTTTCCATGGTCCCCTGCTGCTTTTGAAGAACAGGTTAAACATAACTTATTAACAACAGCGTTGATCTAAATTGGTTGATTTAATGTTAGAGCTGAACTTGATGCATTTCTAGTTGTTACTGTGTTTTTAAATGTCCCTTTTTTGTTCTTTGCAGGTGCCCCAGACCCAACAGCAGGTGCCAGCATCGACGACGATAACTGCTGGCACCTGGATGAAGACCAAGTCCGAGAGCAGGTCAAGCAGTTTCTGTCGCAAGGAGGATACTATGGCTCTGGCAAACAGCTCAACTCCATGTTCGCAAAGGTACATTTGCTTTTTGTTTACAATTGTTAAGAGATGAGTAAATCCTTTTTATTTTTTAATGTCTTTCGTTTTGTGGTGTCCTCAGCCTTGTAAATGGCAAGAAATTGAGTTCACCCTCTTAAATATTTGTCACATAATTGCTCCAATAGAAAATGAAATGCTTGCTGCACAATTTCAGCACAGAAATAAGAGGAACTGGTCCTAACATTGACCCCATAAATGACAAAACCATTGTTGTTCAAAGATTTCAAATTAAACATCCACAAAAGCGCATTGTATGGTGCTTTGTCCATGTTGTTGACTTTCTTCAAGGTTGTTTTTACCTCAAGATGTCCTCAGTGAAGTTTAAGCATTCCTATGTTTAGTTTAACCAACTCTCTTGTGTCCTTCCAGGTGCGGGAAATGCTGCGAATGCGAGACTCAAATGGGGCCCGAATGCTCACCCTTATAACGGAGCAGTTTATGGCGGACCCACGTCTGTCGCTATGGAGACAGCAGGGCACAGGGATGACGGACAAGTGCAGACAGCTTTGGGACGAGCTAGGTAAATAAGATCTGAGAGGAATTGGATGAGGAAGATGCATTTATTTTCCAAATTACGATTGAGTGGTCAGCTCTTTTGTTACTCCGAAAATCAGTCACCTTGTCGGGTAAACATTCATCCAGTCAGTAAGCTATTAGGTCGCTCAGTCAAACCAGGCACAAGTGTCTCCTCTTTTCCTGCCCGGACCGCTCCTTTAGCTCCCTACTCAGAGAGAATGGTAAAGGCTGCAAATCAATAATGCTTCTCTGCTTCTGTGCAATCGATCTAGGCATTTAGGAGGTCAATAAGAACACTTCCTGGGTGAGCGAGGGGGATTATGACACAGGCTGATGGAACAGACAGCCCGTCACAGTACGCTGCCAGACACACAGCGACATTTTACAGTTGACCTCAGTTGACATTTATGACAACATTTCCATATTTGACATGATCGTATTGGAGTTGTTTTATTGCTGACTTGGCACAATGATGAAAATAGAGTAAACGTAAGCCTATTTGTAACCATTTTATCTTATTTCCCAGGTGCATTGTGGGTATGTGTAGTTCTAAACCCTCATTGCAAAAGTGAAGAAAAGACTGGATGGCTGAAGCAGCTGAAGAAGTGGGGAGACATGGACGTATGCCCGCTGGAGGACGGTAACTACGGCAGCGAGCTCCCGAATATCACCAACGCACTACCACAAAGCAACCTCGCACAAGGTCAGTGCACACACAGGGACAATTAAACAGATTAGAGAGCATCACCATAAACACGAATAGTAAATCAAGCGCTGAAATCTAACCCCTCGTCCTGTCTCAGACTCTCTGTCCCGGCCGCGGAGGACGGTGTTCAGTCGAGCCGTCGAGGCGTGTGACCTCCACTGGCAGGACAGCCATCTGCAGAGGATCATCAGCAGTGACTTCTACATGTCACCGTCCTACCAGAGGGAGGGCGAGAGCCTGCTGTTCAGCCCCCAGGGACTGCCTCTCTGGCTAGGTAAACATAGTTTTCGTACTGCATTTATTGAGCAATCTAGACTTGTGTTATTTTACTTTGTCTGCCAATTACGATACCTGTACTTTTTCTGAAGGATTGATTGTACTACATAGTATTACTAATGTAGATGCATCGTTTTAGGTTTCATAAATAAATCAAGGTAAAGGTAGATACATGTATATGGTGTCTAATTCCACTGAAAATACACCAGTAATTCTGCTGATATTCAGAGCAGTATCTGCAGTAAGCAGCTTCCAGCAAAGATCTGTCAGATTGTGCAACTTAAGCCAGCTATCAGACACAGTGGCATTGTGCTGAGGCGGCACTGCGCGTGCACCAGCTCTGTGTGTGTCTGGCTGTTTGGGGAAGGGCTCATTCATTGCTGTGTGCAGAAATTCTTTGATGTATGTGTGACTAAACTATATCTGTTTATGAAACAGACCACGTCCCAACAGCTTGTGCCCGAGTCGACGCCCTCCGCTCCCACGGTTACTCCAGGGAAGCTCTGCGATTGGCTGTGGCTATCATCAACACCCTGCGCCTCCAACAGACAAGGCAAATGGATATCTACAAACACCAAAAGAAAGGTAGAAAAATGAACCTGCTCTGACTTCTGGTGCTCACGAATGTTGTGGTCACTTACATGTTTGTCCTGTTTCAGAGCTTCTCCAAAGGGGCGTCACCTCCACCACGAATCTTGAAGGCTGGGTGGGCCATCCACTGGACCCTATTGGCTGTTTGTTCATCACACTCACAGAAACCTGCCGAGTAGATGACGACAACAACATGGACACTGGTGAGTGCATATATATAGTGTATTTGAGTCATTGAACTATAAAGTCTTGGATTCCTATACCTTTATTACATCCTATTTGTTTGTTAAAGACAACCTTTTTTATTTGTAGCAGTATATCTTTACTGCTTAACATAGCTATAGTACAGTCCTAACTATATTCAAAGATTGAAGAAATGTGAATGTTTTGACAAGATACTCATTTTCAATTTTCCATTTTATCCTCACATCATATCCTGCTTCATTACATTTGTATATTGCTTTTCCGTGAAGGCGCTTATGAGACTAAGCTGCTGTCCGCTACACCTCCGACTTAATTATTACATGACACATTAGCAAAGACCTTATTTACCAAACACAAGATCTAATTCCTTGCGGCCTTCTCCTGCTAATGCCATGTAATCCTGAGCAGAGGTGAACATGGGCATAGAATGACTCAGACAACAGTCTCCAATGTTAGTCAGTCAGGGTTACACAAAGCTATTGTGCTTAAAGCGGCCATAAACTACCCCAGCTTTCTAATTTATACCACAGCTCTACTTGTCTATGTGTGGATGTGGTACGTATAGAATCACCATTGCCATTTGCATTTATCACACAGCTTAGGGCCTTTTTTGCGCCGCCACAACTGAGTAGAATAGGGGTTGGCTTTTCCTATTGTCACCGGGCTACAGGGAACTATTGTCAGTTCAAACAATGCTGACCATTGGCACACTCGCTGGTGTGTGTGTGTGTGCAAGAGATGGAGTGAATTATTGTCTTGAGCTGTTTTGGGAATTCGAGAAGGCAGCCATGATTATTCGGAGTGTGTTTTCTCTGTGAAATGGCCTGGTCTTATTGCCTTTCCCCCTCAAGGAGACAGCTGCGAACATCTGTTGACCATGCATCAACCAATGGAAATGCACACTTGTCTTTAGTCATTTTAAACCGACCAATAGGCATCGCATTTGGAGCGAGACCAGAAATTCAACCCGGGGTTTATGTCAGAAAAAGTCAAATCTTTCACACAAATGCACACAGGATTGTGGGGATCTATTGCTCAGAGGGGATTTAAGCTGATTGGTGGAGAGGGAGGGGGTGCAGCCCTGAGCAAATGGGCACCAATCAACAGCTGAGACTTCCATAGCATCTGTTGTCAGTTATAGCTTTCAGGCTCTGGGTCAGCCAAGCGTCCGTCTTAGATTAGACAAGCCACATTTCTAATATATTAAATCCAGCCCTCATTTTAAAAACAGAGCAGACTTTTCCCATAGATTTTCCAGTTATTGAAAACAGTCTTTGTTCCTTTAAAGAGCAGTTCAAACGAGAGTCAAAGGATAGTTGTTTGATTTCAATGTTGTTTTAGTTGCATTGGTATGTTTTAAAAGGGAAACTACACCCATCGTAATTATAAAGGACTTATAATTTGTCATGTCAGAGTGTCCTTGGACAAAGCCAACATTACAAACAAGTGCTTCAGATTTATCTTTTTCATTACAACATTATTTGTGGTGTGTTTAGCTCTTGGATATCACAGTAAAAATTCCAAACTGATCTAATCTTGTGTGTGTTTCTTCAGATGGTGACCCCAAACCGCCAGTCTACAACCACGTTCCCGTTTGGGGCAGTCCTGATTCAGGGGAGTCTTACTTGACTCTTGCCTTAGAAGTGGCTCTGATGGGAATGGGCCAGCAAAGGATAATGCCCGAAGGCCTTTATGCACAGGATAAGGTACAAAAGAAATATTTAAATATGAATTTCATTGTGTGTTTTATCAGTTATTGCTTCCATTAACTGAAGTATATAGAATTACTTAAGTGCTATGCAAATGGAAAATAAAATGTCATTGTAATTGCACTGCCTGCTCTTTGAAAAACAATCAGAAAATCACTTATGGAAACATTTCTTTGTGTAAATGCTAATCTCCTTAAGAGTTTAACATGGCTTTTCCTTTTAATGCAAGTAGAAGGTCTGATTTAGTTTTAGTCTAATCAAGGAGAGGCCGCTTTTGAATTTCTACATGGAAGCTTTCACTAATCTCGGATGAAAAAGAAAACACTCTTTGTAGGGTTAGTTTTCTCTATTCAAAGTTGAATGTCTTGTTGTCAGGTTTGTCGAAATGAGGAGCAGATAGTTGCAAAGCTTCAAGAATTAGATCTCGACGAGCTTCTGGTTCATACACTACGAAAACAGGCTGTCCAGCTTCTAGAAGGTATGAGTAATTATATTTCTTACACTCTCTCTATATACAAACCACTTCTCTTTAAATAATGAGTTTTGGATTATTTTATGCATTTTCTTTTCTTGTAGCTGGTCCGTTTAGTGGTTTTGGTGAGGTCATCCACAGGGAGAGTGTTCCCATGCACACATTCGCAAAGTACCTCTTCTCTGCACTGCTGCCCCATGACGCAGAGCTGGCATATAAAGTGGCTCTACGTGCAATGAGGTACAAATCCTAATAGAATTTATTTGTAATGTGCTTGAAAAATCTGTCTTTTAATTGCTACCAACTATATGATTGGACGCAATTAGAGTAGAAATATTATTTTTACAGTTTAGCTTTGCACACACATAAACAGCACTTGCTTTGCTTTGCTAAAATAGTGTCAATCAATATTAACTCAAAAAATTAAGTAATTGGACCAAAAAGCCAATTAGTTGAATGTATAAATCCTGTATGTTTTAGGCTTCCTGTACTTGAGTCATCCGCGGCCTCCGATGTCGGACATTCCCATCATGGCATCTCCATCGTCCCAAGCAGATATCCACGCTGGTTCACTCTGGGACACCTGGAATCACAGCAGTGCGAGCTGGCCTCCACTATGTTAACTGCAGCAAAAGGTAACTTCATTAAAGCTTAGATTGTTTGATTCTCAAACAAGTAGAAAAGAGAATGTTTAGGTTTAACAGTAATTTATGAACTGAAATGAGCGTAGAACCAGGTGTTAATGTAGGTATACAAGCATAGTCAAATAAGGACAAAACATGCAATAAACGAAATATATTTGTATTATCTATTTATTTAAAACTTTGCACAATTCACATGTCATTTTTTCCACCCTTTTCTAGGTGACATGCTGAGGTTACGAACTGTGCTTGAAGCCATTCAGAAGAACATCCACTCCTCCTCTTTAATCTTCAAACTGGCCCAGGACGCCTTTAAGATCGCCACACCTGCGGACAACCCTCCCGACATCACGCTGCTGAATGTGGCGTTGGAATTGGGACTACAGGTACAGGGGGTGAAATGGAGCGAGGGATAAATATGCATCCGAGTCTGTAATTTTCACAAGTCATTTTACCACAAAAAACGGCAGCAGGGCATCGGTCAGCACTCAACTGTTTTCTGGAACATGTAATTTTGGCAGACCTCCACAGCCTCGCTACAAATGAACTGTGCAAACATTGCATGGTCTTGATGAAAAAACACTATATAATTAAGGCTTTTTGGTTTTACAGTAAACAGCGAAAAAGCCCTCAAAATGCTGGTTTGCTTTTTCTCACCATTTTAAATGTCTGCGAATTCCTCTGTAAAACTGCAAATTAGGTTTTCAATATGCATGGGCAGCAATTAGTCCCCTCTAACTATAAAGGCACTTAGAATACCTGTCATTGCAATTCATGGCAACAGCTTTTATCTTTGTCATTTCTGGTTTTACAGGATTACACTCCTTACATTATTTGAATTCTGTGAAAGAAAGCCTTATGTAACCGCTCTAATGTTGTGCAGGTGATGAGGATGACTCTGTCTACTCTGAACTGGAGAAGAAGGGAGATGGTGCGTTGGCTGGTGACCTGTGCCACTGAAGTTGGTAAGTGCTGATTTTCTATCTTCTCACATTGTAAAAAAACAGCAGTATTTTCTTGACATAAACATTTTCCCTCTCCTTTGCCTCAGGTTTGCGGGCTTTGGTGAGCATTCTGCAGAGCTGGTACACTCTCTTCACTCCGACTGAAGCCACCAGCATCGTGGCGGCCACAGTCATGTCCCACAACACCATCCTGCGCCTGAGCCTGGACTACCCCCAGAGGGAGGAGCTGGCCAGCTGTGCTCGGACCCTGGCTTTACAGTGTGCCATGAAGGACCCTCAGAACTGTGCACTGTCGGCGCTGACCCTCTGTGAGAAGGACCACATCGCCTTTGAGACGGCATATCAGATTGTGATTGACGCTGCATCCACAGGAATGACATACTCTCAGTTGTTCACCATCGCGCGCTACATGGAGCACAGAGGGTACCCGCTGAGGTCTTTTAAGCTGGCCTCTCTCGCTATGACCCACCTGAACTTGGCGTACAACCAGGACACACATCCGGCTATTAATGATGTGCTGTGGGCCTGCGCTCTCAGCCACTCTCTGGGTAAGAATGAGCTTGCAGCGATCATTCCCCTGGTGGTCAAAAGTGTGCACTGCGCCACAGTACTATCTGACATCCTGCGGAGGTGCACTATGACGGCACCTGGACTCGCCGGGATTCCCGGGAGAAGGAACTCTGGGAAGCTGATGTCCACGGACAAAGCCCCGCTGCGCCAACTGCTGGACGCAACAATCTCTGCCTATATCAACACCACGCACTCGCGCCTCACTCACATCAGCCCGCGCCATTACGGAGAGTTCATTGAGTTTCTGAGCAAAGCACGTGAGACTTTTCTGCTGGCACAGGACGGACACATTCAGTTTGCCCAGTTCATAGACAACCTCAAACAAATCTACAAGGGCAAAAAGAAACTGATGATGCTGGTCAGGGAGCGCTTTGGCTGACCCAGCGACCCCAAACAGGAACATTTGTGAGAAAGTAAAATGTATTTGTTTTAATATTTAAGGTTTTCAAATTTCTGTATTTTTGTTACTTTTAATTTTGAGCCATTGGTTGACTAAGTTTTGTTATGTTTCTTGAATGTGAACCAGGACGTGTTCGCAGTATGTTGCTCTACTTCAGTGAGACTACAAAAGGGGAAGTTTGTTAAACAGGACACATGATTTCCCTTGACTTTTGTCATGTTGAAATATCAGCAAAAGGCAGGCGATTGTGATGAGAAATGGCACATGTTTATTTAAAAACCAAAAGATTTTGTTGGTGGGGTTGCTACTTTGAGCCAGAAAATGCTTTGTACTGAGTTTTAATAAGTGTCATTCCAAATGCAGCCCAGTGAGGTGATCATGTGTTACTGTCATACCTCGACTGTATTATTTGTCAGCTTTAACTTCTGTCAGAAAATGGCCTCTTGTTTTGTTCAGGGCATTTAGACTAGACTGGACAGGATACACCACTCAAAACATGCTGCTCTAGCCTATAGCTCATACCATATGTACCTGCTGGCCAGTGCTTCTCCTCCAGCATCTGACAGTGAGCGGTCATTCCTACAGGCTCCATGTGCACATAAATACTCTTGTACTGTGACTTAGGGATGCACCGATACTATATGGAAAAATTGAACCTACAACGCTTTTTAGTTGTTACTCAAGATAAATAACGGTTACATAAAACAACTGGATCCATTTTGTATTCATTAATTAATATCAG
This sequence comes from Rhinogobius similis, assembly GCA_019453435.1. Lineage (NCBI taxonomy): Eukaryota > Metazoa > Chordata > Actinopteri > Gobiiformes > Gobiidae > Rhinogobius > Rhinogobius similis. The sequence continues at coordinate 18,424,802 of CM033632.1, read as the reverse complement.
CAGATACTTAACCCCAAGGTATTAGTAGATATCTGTATTGGAACTGAAAAAGCTGGATCGGTGCATCCCTAACTGTGACTGGGAACTACATCCCGCTGTGACGGACACCTCTGCACTGCTGTACTGCCAAAATTTGAACGTCTGTGACACTCCACTTCAAACACACTATATTACGACCCCTAACACAGCTCATTATGTATCATGCAACCACTAATCTGCTATTGGTACTTATTTGGCTCAAACGTTTCCATCACCAGAATCACTCCATCACTAGTTATGCAGCTCAACAGTCCCACCCACCTCTCAAGTTCCGGAGATAAAATTCCCATTTATTTAACCCAAAGACTTTTCATACAAAAGCGAGGAAAATAAATGTGAAATGTACTTTGATGTGGGCGGGATTGTTGAGCTTCAATTGGTTGTACGACCAAATTTAGACTACTTAAAACCAACACAATCACCACTGTCTGCTTATAGTTATACAAATAATCAAAAAGTAAAAGCCATAAAATGTATGTAAATAGGCAGACAGTTACGGTATACACAACTCTTATCTGGTGATTTAAAATGGAAATGTCCTTTTGCCACTTAACCTGGGAATGCTTGTGAATTTAGTTACGCCTCGGCACATAAAAGTTGCTGATTCTTGCCACAAAACAGTTGAAATCTGTCGGACTTAACATTGTAAAAGCACTTCACACAATTACCTCTTCAGTATGCTCCGGCCCGCTTAGCATTTATTTGTTGATTGCGTGGTGACTTTGTATAACTGAGTGGGCGTCTAAAGAAACAACATTTTCTTACATGGGAAAAGGAAAAGACTGAGGTTTTGAAAAGAGAAGCATTGTGTGCATTTTACATTCCCTAAAGTTAAAACCTGGGCAAAGTCGGTCACAACTTCAGGCCTTTTTGGGGGATTGAAAGAAAGTAACTGAGCAAACGAAAGAAACAAGAGGCTACAAACTCAGTTCTCAGGGACATCACTTAAAGAAACGAAACAAAAAAGTAGTAGCATTTAAGATATTGTAAATATGAAAAGTGTCAATTCAGAAAATTGTAAAGTTATAATTATTTATGATGGTATGTTATGTGTTTTTCTTAATTTTAATGTTTTGTTGACTTTTTTTTTTTCCTCGAGTGGGGATGTTTCGAATGGGGGGAGTTTCACAGCATTTTTTCTTTGTAATAGCAAAGACTTCAAGGCATTACTCAGGTGCTCCAGTGTACATTTCTTTCATTTTTTTGGCTAAAATATTTCTGTTTTATAGTTAAACAAAGAAAAAAAGTGAAGCATGTTGAGGAAATTGAAGAAAGCATTGTAAAAAAAAAAAAAAAAAAAAAAAATAAATTAAATGACTATGCAGAAACCACTCGGACGGTATTGCCGTTTCTTCAAAATGGCTGCCAGCAAAACTGTGCAGTATGGCAAATGCAGTGGACCACACCACTACTAAATAATGAATAAAGAATGACGTTGGGCGGTCAAAGGCAAGAACCAGCATGCTAGCATTGAGACTCAAAATGGTGGAAAATGCCTTTCTGACAGATCAATGTACAAAGTTTATATTTGCTCATTTTATTTATCGAAAAGCCTTTAGTGTCTTCTTACATTGGGACAAAACAATAAAGGAAATCCCAGTTGTTCTGGAAATGTGGAACGGCCCATATTTTTGTTCGAACCTCATTTTTATTCTTAATATATTTGTGTTAGCCAGCAACACTTTGGCTTTTAATATCTCCTCTATTAGGCGATTTGTCTTACCAAGTCTACAGTCTATTGCTTTGTAGCTTAGTTTTTTCCATCTACAACTTGGGCCTGGTGATGGTTTACTTAGAGAAATAGTTTTATATAAAAAGGGGGACATACTTGCTGCCTTTCTGTAATGCTTTCTCTTAGACTGACGGCATTGCAACAAAGAAGCTCCTCTCTCCTCTTCACCTTTCTTCCATTTTATTTCTCTCGACATTTGTAGGATATGTCCTGGTAGAGATTGTTCACTAGTTCACCCGCTGTTTTCCCGGTTTTGTTTTGTTGTTTTGCTTCTTTCTGACTTAAGGGAAAATTGAAAAGTGTTTGTTGCCTCTTTGTGCTACTGATATGAAAAAAAGGTATTTCCAGTATTTGTTGCCACAAAAGTATGATAGCGTATCATCAACACTTGTTCTGTATTTTTTTTTTTCGTTTTTTTTTTGTGCAACTTCTTGAGCTACTGTCTATAAAGCAAGAATTTATTACTATTTATGTAACGCTACTACCATTTTATATTGATTTGTGTTGGAATCTCAGTGCTTTTCTATGAATAAAGTGTGAAACACGCTACACTGACTATTTTATTATGTCACGAAGTATTTATCTTTATACACCATTTCAATAACAAGAGTACAGAAGTGTATGATGTCAAATATAGGCCAGCCTGAAAATTAAACCCGCAACATATTTATTTAAAGCCATGACAATGTCTCTACTTTAATTTATTAATTAATTTATTTTATTGATCTTTATTTATCTGTAGTCCCATTGAGATTTGCATCTTTTTTTCAGGAGAGTCCTAGCCCCAGACATTATTGTAGATATTTATAGTCGTGGAAACAGGAGCACTTGGAGGAAACCTATACAGACACGGAGAGAACATGCAAATCACGCAGAAAGCCCCTGCACCGCTGGAGATTCGAACACAGGATCTTCTTGATGTGAGGTGAGAGTGCTAAATGTTCTTGTATAATCTGATTGTATGATGTATATTTTGGGTGCTTTATATCTAATGTGAGGAGGTTTTACTGTATGTAAGTGTGTTGCTTTGAAAACTTATGTCACTTTAGTAAGGCTAAAGTGGCTAACTTAAGGCCTGGGGGCCAGATCAGGCGCGCCAAACAATCTACTGCGGCCTGCCACCCACAAATATTTTTTTCTTGTTTAATTTTGGGTTAGTACTAATTTAAACCTGGGTTGACCATAGTTTAAATCTGGTTTAATTCTGGTTTAGTCCTTGTTCAGACCTGGTTAGTATTTGGTCTGAATTGGCAATTTTGCTGAACAATGTTAGTAAATCATTTTGTATTTTATTTTTTCCACAAAAACCTAATGCAGCAGTTGTTATTTTATCATTAATGAAATGGATCTAGAGTTCTGGATATTTTGTGTGACCTCAAATTGTGTTAAAAGTAGTAACGAGTCATGCACATAGAAGGCTCCGGGGCCATGGCTCTCCAAAAAATCTGGCCCTTGGGAAAATGAAGTTGAACAACTGCACTATAACATGCATTTTGCCTGCACTGTGATGCTGCAATTTCAACTCAATATTGATATGAATTTAAAGTCTATAAGACATGTTCTGGTACATTTCTAACTATGACTTGGTTTGGTGGGAGGGTACATGTGGTAAATATTTATCATAGTTTTACATCTGTGAAGTTGCAGTTTGTGAGGAAATTTTGAAAAATAAAAGCTGAATGCTATAATAGAATCCCTCTGTCATAAAAAGTGACATACAGTTGAAAATACAGAGACAATTTATAGACAACTGACACGTTTTTCTGACAGTTTAAACAGTCATTCAACAAAATAGAGATGTTATCAGGTATTATTATTTGTCAAATCATAACTATTGTGTAATTGTGTAATCAATACTTCAAATAAGTAAATTGATATTAGTTTAGAGTCAATCAGCACCTGGGTATACTCACTTTTTATGTTCCTTCGTGACATTTCGAAAAATATAAGACATAAACAAGCACACCTCAATTTCCCCCCACTATAGCTGCTTCTCTTTACAATTTGAAATCCATGAAGTATTAAACCACCATTTTGTTCGCACCGGTCCAAACTCTCCATCACAATCCTCTCAATCTCTTCTTCTCCCCCCTCACCCAGCTCCCATCGCATTAGTGATAAATCAACCATAAGGAGCCTCATATAGTTTCATCAATCTTTTACTCATTTATCTCTAATCAGAATTATTTCTCTCTATCCCTCCTTCACCAATTCATTCTTATTCATTAGAGATTCCTGCGGCGCCTATACGAGCAGACAATCAGGCCACCAGGAATAACTGTGAGTGTGTGAGCGCGTGCACCACTGTATCCTGATTGATTGGCTGGTGATAAATGAGCAGATTTATATTAATTATCCAGATAGATAGCCAGAGGAGTGATTGCTGAAGGCCCAATTTCTTTCTGAACTCAAACTTAAAGTACTGTTTCTAATGTATGAGGTAAAAACTGTTATTTCAGCCAACTTTACGGTTTCAAATAGATAATACCTGTGGTAAATAACAGTTTATTAGTGAAAGAAAGATGGGAGTGTTTGAGAGAGGGTGAATTCCTAAAAATGTGTGGCATTAGAATCATATTACATTGTATTTATTTTGTATTCAAGCCAATTTTATTCTTACACATTTTTTTTGCATGCCTTTATTTTATCATCATTTATATATTCTTTTTCATTCTTTTTTGTTGCACTTCATGGTTCAAGCAAGTTCCTGGTTTTTTTTGTTAATTTCATCAAAACCTCTGATTCTGATTTTGACTGAAGTACTGCAGCCAAACCTCAGTAGTACTATGTTGCTTCTATTCCTGGTGCTTTTTCATGCATATTTGAGTAAAAATATGTTGTTTCACTGGAATTCACTGCATCATCCCCCGGCTTATCCTGAAGCCAAATGCCAACCATCCATTTTCCTCCTCTTCTTATCTTATCCACGAGAGCAGAAGGCAGAGGTGGCCACACTTCCCCAAACAATAACAAAGCATTAACCAACTTAGGCATCCTTGTCTGGGTCTGCCCAGGGACAGCCTCCCAGTGGGACATGTCCTGAACCTCACTTCAGGGGGGTGTCAGAGGACACCCATCCACAATGCCACAGACATGCTCCATATATGTGTCCTTGAAAACTGAGCTGAATTATTGAGCTTAGAAAAACACACAACTTCTGCAAAACAATGTTAGAAGACAATATTACAAAATATCAAGAGGGACACATCATTCAAAATCAGCTTTCATGAGCTTTTAGCCTTATTACAACAGTATTTCTTCAGTATTATTTTACTCAATGTTGTATCTTGATTGATTCAGGTATGTTAGATTAATCCTGTTTTGTAACCGAGGCTCAAGTGCTCAGAAAATTCCTGTTTTCATTATTAAGAACCTAAAATAAAGTATTATCTGTCTCATTTAAAGTACATGCTGGCTCACATTAGTCTCATACAGTGACATGCCACTTAAAGGTAAAAATGTGAAGTCTAGTTCCAGGCTTCAGCCATCTGTCCTCTGCAAAGGTCAAAACACACTAGCATTCTTTATGGATTTGACTGACCTCTTTACTTCCCCTCAGCAAACAGGAAACAGACTATATTTTTGTCCATTTTTACCATATTCTCAACAAGATAGGCTACTGGAACCACAAGGCCTCTCAATATTTCCCTCATATCTGATTGAAGCATGTGAGCTGAAGATGTACATTGAATTGCACATTTTGTTCCGAGTTTTATCAAATTATAAGAAGTCTATGTAATAACAAAAGGCACTGCATGTGTTGTTTCCAGATATATATTAACTACGGCAGGGAATCAATTTCAGTCTAATTCTATTAAGATGAACTTCGATGGTTGAAAAAAGTGAGATTTTGATAAAGGTACAACAACCCAGACAACAGCCCTCAACATTTAGACTGTGGTTCATACGATTAGGAAAAAATTAGATATTCTACACGAGGCTGTGCTGGTAAGTTTTTCAGTGCCTGGCAACCTGTTTTGAGTTGGTTTTGTCAAGGGGTTAGGGCATAAAGAAATACTATAACGTGTTTGAAATTCTAAATCTAACTGAATGCTCTTTAAAAACACTAAATATGTAATAAAAGTAAATAGTAAAAGTAAAATGCAAACCTAATTCCAATAGTCCGACACAGGTTGGTTTAGACATTTACAGTATAGACTTGTACTTCTCATTGGTGTGTGAAAATGCAGTATTGAGCCATATTATTTCCATATCAACAGTGAAACAGTGACAGGACGCCCGCAAAGATGGACAGAGGCGGCTGCATTAGTATTGGAGTTGTCACTAAACCCTGTGCTTGAGTCTCTTGCCGCCTCCCTATAAGCACTACTATGGTAATAACGCCTATCAGTCTCTGTCATGGTGCGGAGGTGTGTGTCCATTCATGCATGTGGTCAGAGATACTGTGCTTGTGTGTGTGTGTGTGCGTGTGTGTGTGTGTGTGTGTGTGTGTGTGTGTGTGTGTGTGTGTGTGTGTGTGTGTGTGTGTGTGTGCTTGTGCTTGTGGGCGGGCACTGATGAAGCGCTGATAGTGTCCGTCTATGGCAGATGATGTACAGCCTGCTGTCTCTCCAGGCAGATTGGATTTTCAGGCCTGCTGATTCGCTGAGAGATTGAGCCTGGACCTCCTTCAAGCACATACACACAAAACAAAACCATAAAAACGCATCCACCTGCTGTGTCCTTGTGCATGGAAATAGGAAGTGAAAGTCCCACGCGCTGCCAAAACATGGGCGATCTGATTTCCTAACCGGCTGACCTTTTCCTTACTTTATTTAGACGTCATCCATGTGTGTCTTTGGGTCGAAATACCCTGCAAAAATGAATTTCTAGATGAGTTATAATGTCTTAATTATTGGTTATTTTCATGCGTTTTGACTAGTTAAGATTAGTTAAGACTATTTGGTGTTTAAACGTTTCTAACTTTCAGTACATTAATTCTCACTTCAATCCAAATTATCTACCAGTGGGTTAAGATCATTTTAGTTATCCCCTGGCAAATTAATTATTTTTATTTTAAGCCAAATTATTTCATAAAATACCTTGAAACCAGTGAAATATTTAGCATCACATGAGCAATTAAATCTAATCAAATCAAAAATACTAAAATCCAGATAGAAGTTTTTAAGCTCGGCTGAATGTACATGTTTTGCAGTGTACAGATGCATGCTATGTGAATAATTAAAAAGTACTTCGATATAAAGATTGAAAAATGAAAAGAGGGAGATTGCCACACTCTTTAAAAATAATTTAGAATCCATGTTATATTAAACAAAATTGCATTGGTTTATGTCAAAATTTTACACTAGAAGCCCTTAAATTCTAAAAATCATACCACAGTTAGGTCCAGTTTTAGTGGTAAAACATTATCAGTCATAGTATAATACTGCCACATAAGAAAACAGTCAACATATTCGTAGACATCTGAAATGCAATGGTGCATCGACCTATTTGTCATAATAAGGTGATGTGTTCTGGATGTCCTTCTAACCCACAGATTGTTCATGCACCAAACACAACACACAGACACTTCTGCTCCTGCCAGTGCCTCTCGAGCTGCCCATGTGAAATTGATCTCCATTTGTAAAGAGCACAGATTCATTGTTGTGGGCTCGCTGCTGTCACTTTGGCCACAGCTGGTCCTCAGGGGCAGTGCAGCCTCTTCAGTCTTATACCTGTTGACAATCACTGCTGTTTACCCAATGGGCCCCACAACAAAGGCCTTTGTGCGCGTGTGTTTGTGTGTGTTTATGGCACTCCGCTCACAGCACAAAAGAACCACATGAATGGACTGATTTCTCCACTTATCATCAACATAACTTTGGTTTGGCCTGTTGTAATGCACTGTACAGTTTGGGAGCTTTTATTTTAAGCTAACTGCATCTTTCAGTGGCTATTTGAATGAAATGACAATAATTTACATTGCATTATTCAATCACAAAGCACTTGTTGTTGGGCACTCTGTGTTATGGGTCCTGCTCACCATCGCATATCTGGGAGAGGACCCCCGCGCCCCCCTGTATACATTTCCTATGGCAACTGGTGTTTTTGGCTCCCACAATGTCTTTTTTCACCTTATTTCAAGCCTATGTATTTGATGTTGGTAATACAAACACAGTTATTGTAGTTGCGTTGTTGTTGCTGTTATTGTTAGATGTGAATGAAGTGGTGAGTTCCCCAAAACAAAATTTAGCATTGGGCCCCCTGAAGGCTTAGGCCGGCACTGGTCTGAGGTGGAATAGGACTATCAACTAACTAACCAACCTATCAATTATGTCATCTTTTAAGGACTGGATGCTGTTCCTAATGCAACATTTATCTGCCTGAAGACACTGTACATGCATCTGAAATATATCAGCTGCACAGTATTTTGCATTTCATGGTTAACTGAGCAAAACACATTTAAGGAATTTTACAGACAAACATATTTGACTTTAGGCCTGGATTGATGAAAAACACATTTTACTCAGCCAGTCACAGGAGGTCACAGATCTATCTGGTAGGGCAGGCATACAACTTTTGACAGGACAATGCACTTGAAGGGAGATTTTGAAAATATATTATTTAATGGTTTTAGTAAGATGTTAAAAGCATGTAACTGACATGTAGGACTAAGATTAAAACATACTAATAATTCCATGCCTGCCATCTCTCTAATGGAAAAACATTGTAGTTTACATTCTGGTGCCCAATGACTGCGTGAACCCCATAGACCCCTGTGCATCATTCTGGTCATGTGATGTTATGAATTTTGCCTGAATCCTTGACAACAACAACCGGATTTGGTGGAATCTGCTTATCGGCCGTTCTTAGCTGCCACACACAGAGAGGACAAAAAACACAATTTAGGATTAACTGATCTCTAGGCTCTTGTATAAGCATGTACGTAATGGTTACAGTAATAATGCTGATGAGTGCAATTTTAAGACAAATTCTACACAGTGACCAATCAGCTGCATGAATAGAACATCGAGGTTTATGACCAGCCTTTGATTTTCCATTGAAATGATTGTATGTTGTTCAGAAATAAGGTCTAATCATACAGCATATCTATGGGGGGTCACTGGATTAACAGGATTAATTGATTTGAAAAAACGTTTTTAGACAAATGGTTGTTTTTGTTTGTTATAGGTGTAACTTCACTCCCAGTCAGAACACTTGTTTTTTTCAAGTTATTTTCAGCACTAATCCCACCTGTATGTGAATAACTGCTTCACAGATTAGATGAATGCCATGCTGTGGAACATACTGGCAGGAAACGCAATAACATTTCCAAGGACACAAGTAGGTGGCAGACCCCCCACCAGAGACGTTTGTGCATGTTTGAAAATCATAATGTGAGTCGGTAGTCAAAAATCTCAGTGGTTTGAACCCTGCTAACCACAATGCACACTGCTGTTGTGCCTTTGACAAGACACTTTAACAACTTTATTTTGCCAGCATATTATGTTTGAGTGTAATAGTTATGGTCACAGGAGCCATATAGGCACAGAGTTGCAGCCTTGTCTTAACCAGAGTGTCCCAGGGCAGCTTTCCACCAAAATGTGACTGATGTGACTGAGGAGTGAGTCAACAATGAACCGAAGTGCTTTGAGAAGCTCTTTGAGTGTTTTGTTATTGTGGGTCTCCTCAATCCCTCCCTCTTTAGTTGTGATTAGTCAGTTAAGTTTCTTCAAGTTTTTGATTGGTCAACTGCTGAGCCCCAGACCCCCAGCTGGACCAATCACATGGTTTATTGACAACATTCAAAATTGGTGACAAAACCAGCCAAATCCCCTTGAGTAGATTTTAACAATGCAGCTCTAGTTAAAACCACAATAAGTGTAGAACTTTTTCTGCTGCAGTGTTAAGGAATTTCACATTAAATACATCTAAACAAATATTAGGTATACCTTCAAGAATCACAAATGCACATTGCAACAGTAAACAGCATTATTGATTTCAAATAAGCAAAGAAAAACTAAGTTATTATCTCTGCACTGACACTGAAGTTTTAAGAGAAGGCATTTAATTTTAAGAAAACATACGCTTTTCTGTCAGCTGCTAAAATCAAAAGCCTTAATTTGTAGCTTCAGATCCATTTCCTGTTTACAATAACAAAAGGCAGTTTGAGACAGAGGAGGTTTATTTCCATCTATAATTGAAGTGCTGGATTTGATCTGGTGAGTGTGTTTTTCTCACTCAAAATCATGTTTATGGACAGTATTCTGTAATCCATTTATAATGTATACATTTGATCCTATTGTGTCAGATCAACAACAAGAAGATTCTGAGCATTTGGCAGGGCAGATTTATTTATAATGGTTTTGGCGGAATAATACATTGATATAGTTAAGATTTAGTCCTGTTCAATGCAAATATGTGGAATAACACAGAATGGATTAATCTCGTAAAATAGTTACTGATGTTTCAGGTTGTTTTTACCAAATGGACAATAGATTAATAGTGATAATTGGGTCAAAACATGTCCAATGGCAGCTTTTCTGATAGACAATTGTGAAATGAAGATATTACAAAAGATCAGATGCTGTGGTTGTAAAATGATGCCTGACTATTGTATATTCTAAGAGGCAGAGAAATGTTACTGCTATCATTAAATCTGTTTGATTATCCGTTTTGAATGTTGGTGAACAGCCTCTACAAAAGCGCCCACGTTTTCCGGGTCCATGTCCGGGTACAGGCCGTGACCCAGGTTCGCGATGTAACCTTTGGTGCCAAATCCCTCCAACATCTTCTGAACAATCTCTGAAATACGATCCTAGAAACAAAACAAAAGTGTTAATACTGCTCTTATTACTTCTACTACAACGTGTTATAGTAGGCAGGTCAAGACCTTACTTTTATTTTTTTGTTACTTTTAATTATGCTACTGTTGTAATTCTTGTTTTTGTACATTGCTTTTGAAACACTGCACTTTTCATCATTGTGGGACAAATATAGGTTCTCTTGTCTAATTTTATCTCTGCCATTTCAAATAATAAGGAAAGTAGGGATACTCTTAGGAACTGTAACCAACATAAATAAATACAAGTATAAGTACATAGTATTTTTCACCCATGCTGATAAGATAAGATGTGTTATTGGATTACCTTTGGAGCGTACAGAGCACAGGGGTCCATGTTTCCCTGAAGGCTGACCTTCCCCCCTGTGCGCTCCCTGAACACAAACAATGTCCAAAGAGTAACCATTTAACCAGTGGCTTATGTATTTGATGAGCAAACGTGTTCACACAGACATGTAATGGTTAACCACGAACCATGGTCAAACAAGCTTCTGCCAATGCTATTCTTTAGTATTTAGGAAATTTGTTATTTTCACGGTAATAGTGAATAGTGAAATACAAGCTACACCTCATATAGTTACTGATTATTTAGTTATTCTTCTGGGTCAAATACAATATTTAAATTTATTACATTTTACATCAGAAATCCATCCTCGTGCAACTCTATCCAGCAAGGCTTCGGGCTGGTCCAAAAATAGCTGATTTGGCTGATTCTTTTTTGCGACAAAAATGTGTTTGTACTTAAAGTTTGATCAAGTAGATTACAAACTTCAGAAAAAAGAAACAATTAGCTACATTGTTCAGAAAGACAGTAGGGAACATATGGTAATTAGTTTTCACAGGTAAAAAAAAAGGTGATGATGATTATTATTATGTTCATATTTTGTAACGCTCTACCCTTGTGCTTTAGTTGGGATGTGTTACCGTGCTGATCGTGGGTCAATGGTCCAGTCCAGTCCCACCACCTCGTAGTGAGACTGGGACAAATCCTCCAGGCCATAATGAGCGTCTTTGGCAAACACAATCTGAAACAAAAGCAGTGGAACTCAAGCCAGCTTTAACAACAAGAGCAATGCTACCCCCTAGTGGTGACAAAACAAACACACACGCTAACAAGACCAGATAATGACGCCTCCAGAGAGAACAGTGTAGATCGAGCACCAAAAATAGATTAGAACTGATACCACCACTGAATTTAATTATAATGATAATAATAACAACAATAACACAATAATGATGTTCTGATTTTTAATAGCATGTTTTTATGTGCATGAACTCACCATAGGGACATCCTGGCCTGTCTCTTTGAGTTTTTCTTTGACTCGTTTGGCGATGTCTCGAAGGTAAGGAAGGGAGAAGTCTTTGAACTGAACCGGGCCCAGAATACCAGCATGGGACTCAAACACCTGCAGAGCCTGTACGAAAGGGATGCAACTATTATTTAACTAGTACTATTTACTCAGCTTTTAACAACTTAAAACATGAACACAAATAGGGCTGTACTCAAAATACTGATATTGTGATACATTGTGACGGACGCCTGGGCAATATCAAAAATCATTGATAAAATCATTACAGAGATGTGTATAATGATCATTTCACTTGTCACCTTTGCATTCTGTTATTCTACATGATAAACTTAGTAAACTTGTATTGTGGACCCCATATCAGGATATGTATTGTATTGAGAGGTACTAGGAAATACCTATCCCTAAATACAACACATAATAAAGGTTGACAGGTGACATGGAGGCCAATTCAAGCTTTATGTGACGATATAGTCTTTATTTACAATACAATATTTAAAAAAAAAATATATCATCAATGCAAAACAGGGAGCTGTAATCTCTTCAATTTGAACTACTTCAGCATAGCCTTGGACTTAGACAAACAAGATTGATTTGATGTGATAGCTGATAAAAATAAATGTTTGTTTAAATAGATGGGTGTGGATTTTTTGTCTAATGACTTTGTGCTCGTACTCTAAATTTAGATTTTTGTACAGTGACTAATTATCTTATCTTGCTACTTTTTGCGTAAATCTACTTCATAGACACAAATGTATACATGGACTATTTTTGGTTTGTACCTGCGCCCCTGCGGCCACCTGTCCCAGCAGATACTCCACGATGACGTCTGTGAGCATCTTCAGCAGGATGTGGCTGGCCTCTGGGTGTCGGTACAACCAGCGCTTGGCCTTAGAGTGAGTGTTAGAGCCACCACCTTCAATCATGTATGACATCAGGGTCCACTGGGGAAGTAGACAACACAGTGTGAAAACGTCATGACAAGGCAAGTCACCAGAGCAAGCAGGAGTGTTGAATGATTCACACAGCACATGATAACCTCCCAAGTTTTTAAACTGTGACTGTACAACAGTTTAACTAAAATAGAATTTGTAGCGCACAATGTCTTGTTCCTTTCTTAACCCTGATTTCATGCTTACATTTGGGTTTGTTCAATTGTTTTTATTAGCAAATAAAACAAACAACAGTTCTAACATCAACCTGCCATGGGACTAGAGATGGAAATTAGCCTTTAATCTGGCATATTTCATATATGTGATCATGTTGATTAATATGTATTGTCCCATTTCAAATAAACAAATAAATAAATAAACAAACAACTAAATACATAAAAATTGAAAATTACACGAGTAGGATCTGGACGTGTGGCATTTCATACAGGAGCAGAGAGCTTGACATTCTGTTTTTTTCCCTACATTTTTTTAAAGCAAATGTTTATTTTTTGATGATGTATTATTTCACAAGCAGGGTAAAGTTAGAACTAGGGTTAGGAGCCGTTAGTTTGGGAAATGAAACCAGTGGTCCAGCCTCAAATTAAAATGCAGAACATTCAGGGAGTCCCAACTAGGATCCCTTTGGTTTTGGTTACTCTGGTAAGAGTGCATACAAAATACTTGATAGACCAGGGGTGCCCAAACTTTTCTCGGTGGATCAAAATTAGTAAATTGTTTCCATGGCGGGTTAAAATGTACACGTATTACCGTATCAAGGGCCAACCCTAATTTTGTGTTGCATTTAATATCTTTACTTGCAAAGATATGATGATTAAATTGTCTTTTATTAACATGTTTTGGATTTAATTTAATTTGGTCTCTTTTGCAACAGCTGACAGTCTATTTGGCATAAGAGTTAATCAAATAGATACTCTATCTATCAAATAGATAGATAGATAACAAATCTCAGCACCCCTTTCCAAGCAAAATTAGTCCCCTGGAGGGGACTAATTTTGCTTGGGGTTTGGTCTGTGCACCCCACTTTGGGCATCACATATATACTCAGGTCAGTGTTTGGCTTCACTCCCCTGTCCATGTACAAGCACTCAGTATATCCAGCGAGTCTTTTGACAAAGGCTGATAAAGCCTGTAATTTAAAGAATAATACACTTTATTTTATTTGTTTCAAAACATGAGATGGCAAATTAAAGTACTCAAGGATATTTAAAGGCTAATAACAATATGAAAAATGCAGAATATTTTTCCTTTAAAATTAGCCCAACTCCAAAAAATGAAAAGTTATTCATAGTTGAAATAAATACTTATGATTCATATTTAATTAATGAATAGAATATAATAATAAAATAGAATAATAACTAATTGTATTAATAAATTAGTAAAGGCATATAAATAAAAAAAAATCAATAAATTAGAATAATAACATTAAACAATTAAAGTGCATATGTACTATAAATATTACATGATATCTAATGTATTTCTATTGTGAGTATTTTCAGTTTCTGTCATATTTTACCGGAGCTCCAGTGAATCCTATGAGTGGCACTTTCCCTTCGATCTTGTGTCTGGTCAGAGTGATGGCCTTAAAGACGTATCCCAGTTCCTTCTCAACATCCACTTTGGGGCGTAACCGCTGCAGGTCCTCCGGCTCCTTTAAGGGGTCGGGGAATGTGGGGCCTTTACCTGCAACCATCTGCACATCCATACCCAAGGCCTGCATACAGTGGACAACACAGAAGAAAATTTGATTTTTACAAAAGAAACGTGTTTTACTAACTGCATGTAAACTAAACTTGTTATTGAAACCAAAGAAAACACTGACTTGTGGAACCACTAGGATGTCAGAGAAGATTATGGCAGCATCAAATGGAAAACGTCTCAGTGGCTGAAAGTAGATGCGCAACACATAATACATAATTTATCATTCACAGTTAAGTTAAACAATTTTGAAATTAAAAAAAAAAAAATAGAACAAATGTGTGGTTTGACCTGCAGAGTGAGCTCACAGCAGGCTTCTGGTGACCGGCACGTATCAAAGAAGTCTTTTCCAGCTCTGGACTCCCGAAACTCTGTCATATTACAAAAAAACATAAACAATTTAATGAAAAGAACAGAAAAGATGAAGTACAAATGGGGGATAAGATAGGCGTTCTACCTGGGAGGTATCGTCCCGCTTGCCTCATGCACCACACAGGGACATGCTCTGTCTCGTCTCCTCGAGCTGCTCTCAGGAATGTGTCATTTTGGAGTTTGGGGAAGTCTTTGGGGCTGAGAACAGACAAAGTGTTAGATCCATTTGGAATATCTTCTAATATTTAATGTTAATTATTTATTGTGATCTCAGTGTTTCTGGTAACTCATAAGGCGATGGTTTACTACTGTATAAGAGGTGGACACTACTGGACTCAAACTAGCCCTCAGAAAGCACAGAGCGGAGGAGCAGCCCAGGACAGAGATAAGCCCAGACTCTACTCTTATCAAACCCCAACACAATAACGGTTATTAAAACACTGTGTGGCTGTTGCACACAAAGATCTACAAATGTTTTACCTCCAAAATAGAGAAATGTCTATAATAGCCAATATACCCAGAAATCATCTTAGATTTAAAGGTACACTATGCACCTTTTCTTTGCCACCTTGTCTCCATGGAGATGTTTCACAGCATGGCATTAAACATATGGCATGTTTCTCCGCCAGAAAAGTTACATAGTACATCTTTAAATATGCCGTA
This sequence comes from Rhinogobius similis, assembly GCA_019453435.1. Classification (NCBI taxonomy): domain Eukaryota; kingdom Metazoa; phylum Chordata; class Actinopteri; order Gobiiformes; family Gobiidae; genus Rhinogobius; species Rhinogobius similis. Next base: position 18,409,259 of record CM033632.1, on the reverse strand, counting down.
ACATTGTTTCCATAATGTGTCATGCTCTCATAAGTGGGAAGAAGCAGAAGAAAACACATCATGTATGACACTGTAAGAGACTTTAACAGTAAAATAATACTATGAGACGGTGATTAAATACGTCTGAATGAATGGTTTCATAAAGACACTTTCATAATACAGTGACATTCACAAGGCACACCAGGATAAAATATGATATTTAAACAAAATACTCACAGGATTAGCTCGTCTTTGCTCATCGCAGCGGTTCAGTTGAGCCTGAGGAGTTAGTGGTACGTGTCTCTGTTTCAAAATGCCACTAAAACCTGCAGCTCCTCAAATGTCATTACAACTCGTTCTCACAACAACGCTGCCGCTGCAGGGCGCGGCCATGTTATAGTGTCATGTGACCGGGAAATACGTGCCTTTTCCAAAGAAGCGTGAGTGTGAGACGTTTATTGCACTGGTTATTTGCATTTAATATTTAGTAATAGTTGTTTTTATAAATAATTTAGGCTCAATGTACCGATTTTATTCCAATTGTATTTTTATTAACTTTATTTAAAAACTGTCAACGTTTGAGTTAAAACTGAAGTTGTAGTGGTGTCATGTCGCCTTCAGAGGGCACCCCTCTTAAAAGAATCCCAATGTTTAACTGTCGTTAATGTTTAATTTAACCATTATGGATTAAGAAGTTATTATTTGACAAGGAAGTGTTTGAGTCGGATTGGACTGTTAATACAGTTAATAACAGTTATATTCCTTACAGTCTCTAGCTGTCTTTTATTACAATCTTTACATAATTTTATATCATTACACGTCATGGATCTATTAAAATGGTACACAAACACTCACCAAACTGTACACAGTAACAATATTCAACAATATAAAACATTATATACAAAAATACAGTCAAGTAAATTAAAAGTAATTGTCTGTGATTAGGTCTGGTCCTGGTATTGTGCTTCTGTGGCCGTATAAAAGTCATCCAAGACGCTCTGTAAGAAGTCAAAAGTGGGCCTGTCCTGTGGTTTGTCTCTCCAGCAGGACTGCATGATGTCGTACAGTTCAGAGGGACAGTTTTCAGGCTGGGGCATGCGGTATCCACGCTGTATACCTGACATCACCTCCATTTTGGTCATTCCTTGAAAGAAAAAAATTACACGATAAGTAGAATTTAGAATTGTTGCTATTTATTTTTTTCACATTTTAAATTGTTGCTATACCTAATAACACATTGATTTAGTTCTTATATTGTTATAATGTAAAAAAACAACAACATAAAAAATCATAATTGATCCTATGTATAGCAATATTTTCAAAAGTTAGATTTATTTTAGTCCAATGACATTTATTCTGTCCCTTTGACAATGTCTATAGAAAACTGAAACAAAAAAGCACGGAACTTTTTTTTAAACTATTATTCAAAATGGAGTAGTTTGTCTGTGCAATTAAACTCTATAATAGTTTTGAAGCATCTGAAGGTTTGAATCAGTAAAAAGATTACATTGGTATTATGTTTACCTGGATAGGGCATTTTTCCATAAGTGATAATCTCATAGAGCAGAACCCCAAAGGACCATATGTCGGACTTAATGGTGAATGAACCGTAGTGAATGGCTTCTGGTGCTGTCCACTTTATGGGGAATTTGGCCCCTAAAAGAAAACACAACACAGATATCTGAAGTTGTCTGATTTAATAAGAACACATCATTATCCACTAAAGATGGACTTGTAGCTACTCTTCGGGACTTGATTTTTTTTTTTTTTTTTTACAGAGGGGCACAGGAGGATAGTAAAATAATACTTAGTTCTGCATAAATATCTGAAAGGGGCTTTGTGGCTTATGTTACAAGCCCTCCTAAAGAAGATGTCTTGTTCAGATTTATGGCCCCCATTGTTTCAATGTTTTATGATAGTTACACAAATATCATTACTAAAGTGTAACTCAAACTCTCTTGTTATAGTTTCAATTCATGTGAGCAAATATGTGTGAATGTGGACACTGCTTGTGGTTTAAATCGAATACAGAACTAACATTACATCAGTGTGTTGGTTATAGAATAGGTAAGTGAGAACTCCAAACCTATGCATGAAAATACTGTTGAAAATACTGTTAAAGCACAGTACTTTATTTAAGTTGAACCACTGAAATTCATCAAATAAGGAAGTAAAACAAGCTGACCTTCTCTGGGTGAATATTCGTCATCTTCTATCACCCGCGCCAATCCAAAATCTGCTATTTTACACAGCAGACTTTCAGATACCAGGACATTAGCCGCCCTCAGGTCTCTGTGGATGTAATGTTTCTTTTCTATGTAAGCCATGCCCTCAGCAATCTGAAAAAAGGCAGCAACATGGGTTTCAACTTCCAGTTAAATCATTAGATCATAGACATGTAAATAACTGAATATCTTACAACAAAGAAACAATGTTTTGTTTTGACTTGTTTAAATGCAGTGGCCACAGTGCTAATTGCAATCACTTTGAAACCCAGGGATAGTGAAGGTCAAACTTTGCAGATTATCAGTTGAATTACCAATTAAAGGGCCTGTACCTGATTTTTATTTCCTCTAGTTAAGATAAATCCTCTTTACAGCACACTTTGTTTGATAGAAGCAACTTCATGGAAAGACATTGGGTTTGTAATGTATAATCTGTGCAAATTATAAACGCACTTTGATAGGAAAGCGTTTGCAGAAGCGTTTGTCAGGGTCACCTCTTTCCAGCCAATTAGGCATAATGCACTAAGTAAGTAACTACTTAACACTATCCCAGACGTGTGATTCTTGGTGCATTCCAGGCAACTGGTAACTGGGATATGTCCCACATCCGACTTGAAAAAATGCCCTGGAACGCCACTTGAACTGGTAAATCCTACTTGTGAACTGGGAGCTGGTCGAGAGACTCCCACTTCACTTACGAGATCAACTGGGACGTATAATAATCATCACAAGAAGTGAACCTGAGCGATTAACCACCACATAACACCATGTAAACATTTGTTACAGGATAAATCTGAAAATGATCTTTTATTTACAGTTACAGCATTAGCCAAATTGTTTACATACGAGTTATTCAGCTGGAACGCTCTGAGGTTGGAACTCGTATCTTTCAAGTGGGAAATAAAAGTGCTAAAAGCTAATTGGGGAGTTGGAGGAACTATATGGAAACAATTGCATAAGACTATGCCGGTCATTTCTGAGTCACGGTGCAATACTGAGTGAAAGGAGGGACTAAGTGGGCGGGGCTAACGGTTCAAAATCAGGTACAGGCCCTTAATATGCCATTAAAAACAACATAATCTTTATCTACAATAAAGAGCCATCATAAGGAGCCAGTTTCACTGTTATTTTCAAATGGTTAGACACCATTAATCACACATTCTGCAATTTATGTGCGCTCATTTAGCTCGAGATCGTGACACACATAACAGAATTTTCATTTAGCCCAATACTGAATCAATGGAGATCTTAAGTTTATTAAGATATTATTAAGATTTAAATTAATTCAAAAGTATTCTAACACTAAATATTTATAATTGTAAACCAGAAGTGACCCGCCAGTTTATCAGGTTCTTCCATGGATTTTTTGCTCACTTTTTGTTTTGGCTAATGATTTTCTATGTAAGTTTAGCACAGTAACAGCAAACATGGCGGATTTCCATGGTAACGACTGTTTTTTGATGTTCTACCCCAGTTTAAGACCATTTGAATAAATGGCAAAAGTTACATTTTACATGGTTGGATCTTAATCTGATCAAAAGTTTAGGACCACACCTCAAAAAACAACTCGAAACCCAATCAAAACAGAAAGGGGAGAGAGGCCCTGCTTATGCAGCTCAAAAACCTGACCACATTCGAAAAGAGAACTTTTTTGTCTTTGTTATCAGAACGTCATGACAGTGTGAACTGACATGACATGACACTGAATCTGCATTTTTGCACACAACTTTTGACAGAACAGCCTATTTCAGTTTAATTGTTGTTTTCAATAGAATGTTTAGTCAAACTTTTTTTTTGTCTCACTCTTATTTCCTGTTTTGTTTATGTTTTACATATTAAAGCTCTTCTTGGAACGTTGTTTAGATCCAACCATGCAAAATGTTACTTTTGCCATTTGTTCAACTGGTCTTTAACTTTTGATCGAGACTGTATTTTGACCACCGACTGCTGAAGCAATATGCATTTCTCACTTTTAGTTGTGGTTTCTCACTTCACCTTTATGAAAAAATGCTGTGTTTTTTGCAACTGTGCCTAGTCTTTAAATTTAATTCTTAACAATACCTGTGCTGAGAAGTCTATGAGCTTGGGTAAGAGTATTTTGCACCCCATCTCCGTCTTCAAAAAGTCTAGTAAGCTGCCTAGAACACAAATGTTATGGTTAGTCGGAAAAGACAAAAAACAGTCAAATGATCTTGAAGTTAGTTTTGCTCACCATTTGCCATATACTCTGTGATGATATAGATGGGTTGTGTTTTGGTGACCACAGCGTACAGTCGCACCAGACGTTCGTGTTGTAATGTCTTCATCACATTGGCCTCTTCCATAAACGCTTGTACTGTCATTGTGCCTGGTTTCAGCGTCTTCACTGCCACTTTGGTTGTGTTGTTGTAGAAGGCTGAAACAAACAAGAATAAACAGTTTATCATTAGAACATCAGAGATTTTACTCCATGTTTTTACAGTGCAGTAAAGTTTTATCAATTTTTTTTCCTTCTAGTTTCATTAACTAAAAAGAGGAACTACTCCTTTCTGAAATCCCCTTCAACTGGCTGATTCAACACATCATGGAAACCCAAATATTCTCCTTGTAGATAAGAATAATGATTGTGGGTAGTTCAGTTCCATCTAAGGCCTCATCGACTCAAGATTGGAAACATAACGTCTAGGACTGAAGGAATATAATGACATTTTGCAGAATTTCAGTCTATGCCCTATGTGTGTAACCGCCACATTACTCACCCATCCACACTTCTCCAAACTGCCCGGCTCCGAGCTTCCTCGCCATCTTTATGGACTCTTTAGGGATTTCCCACGCATCCTTGTCCCATGGTTTCTGAGCTTTAGGTTTTGCACATGGATGGCCCAATTTCCGACAGAGTCCATCAGCTTTCTCTGAAAACCACACACAAAAACAATGACAATTAGGGAAAAAAAACATCTAATGGTGGAGGGTCCGCACCGCTTCATGGAGATAGCTTTGTCTCTCCATGGAGATGAAACAAAGTTAAAGTGCACCTGTAAATGTACAATGTTGAAACACATGAGCACTCACGCTGATAGTGTTTTATCATGTCGCCAATGTTTAGAAAGGAACTCTTTGGAGAAATGTAGAAACCACCGTTGTCCAATGTCCTGATTTTATAATGTTTGACCATGTCCAAGCCTTTCGGGCCCATATCTCGTATGGACAATGAGTAACCTGCAAAAAAGGGGAAATAAAAATATCACATCTGATTTTCAAAAAGATAAATTAACCCAGCAAAGGTATCAAAATGGTTGATATTTATTAATTATACTACTTTAGAAAGGCTTTATTTTAACTGTGATATCTGTGTAATCTAGAATAAAAACATAATAAAGGCAATGCAGCTGGTGAAATGCATTCCCTTTATCCACTTTTACACTTGTATGTTGTTAATTATTGCTATGTACAATACCTTTTGAAGTCTCACTCTCTCTGATGAGAAAGGCTCCGGGTTTGTTAGCTGGAGCCAGCAGCTGCCTCTCTGCATCTTTTCTATTGATGTCTTTGAAAAACCACCTGATAAGAATGATTAGTCATTACTAGCGCAGTATGGAGTAATGTATTCTTCCCCACACTGTCAATGCCAAGTATTAACTATTTTACATTAACATTATTATATATTTACATCCACACATCTAATTTAGATCTTACTCCTCTGTTTCCATTGTGTCCACTTGTGCCACGTAGTTAGAGGGAATAAATCCTTCTCTGTTGGTTTCCAAAGATTTTGCCCTCCACCACTCGCCATGTCTGTAACATGTGAAAAAATACACACTATAACTGTAGCTTATCATTTACAACAGGCATTTCAAAAGAACTACTTCTAATCAGGATTTCCTTTAGTGATTTAGTGATCCTTTGCTGATACACGTTTCTGTGAACTCCTGACTCCACTGTTCTCACACAGCTGTGTCTTGTGTAACACTCTAAATGATGAATAAAGTTGAGTCAGTTACACAAGAAAAACTCACTCTTCCAGGATGATCAGTTTTTCTCCTTTTTTGAATTGTAGGTCGTCTGCATGGTTTGCTACATAGGGGTAAAGACCAACCACGATTTTACCGTTTTTCTCTGAAAGAGAACAGAAATAGAACCAGTAAGTGTTTCAACCTCATAAACAGCGGTATATTTAAGTGGTTCATCTGATTTAATTTTAAAATAAACAGTTTTGTGGTTGTTGATGCTGGTTCATACCGCAAAGAACCTGTCACCTTAATAATGATACAATAAGGGTAGTATTTTAAAAAGAAGAGCAGGGCTGGTTTTAACCATAGAAGACAAGTAATGGACAAGGATATATTTGGAATAACAAATTGAATAAGACCCAAATAATACAATGAGTACAACAAAACATGACCTGACATTCTTGGGTGAGTTATTCTCAAGTTAAAATCAAAGAATTTCCTGCTCTCAATGTTGCAAGTTATCATAATCTCAAATTAAACATGTCCCTAGGTGGTTATCATTTTTTTTTATTTTTTTTTATTTATTTTTTTTAATAGGCAAATCCCAATTTGGACTTTGATATGTTTGTTTTCAACTACTCGGTTTCTTTTTCTTCTTTTTTGCTCTCTGTTTAAACTTTGTATTATAAAAAAAAGAAAAAAGTTGATTATGTTCCACTTCACTTTTGCCTTCAGTTGCCTACATTTGTGTATTTTAATTATATTTGTTTTCAAAAATGTAATGGGTCTAAATAAATGCAGCTTAAGTAACTTTGTTGTTAAGGTGAGACTCTGCAGGTGAATAGGAAACAATCTTAAATTTAGTCCATCTAAAACTTCTCCAGTATTTTACTCACAAAAATGTAAGAAAAAAATGTATTATAAGTTTTTTATCATGTAATGTGTTCAAGGCTTTTTATGTGTGAAAACTGACAAAGTTGCAAATATATTGAACAATATATGGGACATTTAAAAATGGACAGAACCAAGTTTGGATCATTACATTAAATTATTTTATTTTGTTTTGGAGTAAACTTGATCTGACTGAAAATTATCCAAAAATTAAATTCAAATTCAATTCAAAAATTCACATTTTGACTATTATTTTTACTTAAAACTTGAATAAATTATGCTTGGAATTAGATATCAACAAATCCTTTAGTACGATCTGTCAAAATCTTCTTAAGTACAAGATTGTAAAGTTTGGTGTGTGTAGGTGCTACTTTGAGAGAACAAACTGATAAAAAAAGAGTTTTGCATGTTGTGTCTCACCTTAAATAATAAACAAAGTGTCTGGATCAAGTAAGAAATAACTCAGAAAACATAAGAGCTTCTTTAAATGTCAACAACACACGGTATCAGTGATGTAGTTTACCTTCCATCTTTTGAAACACTTGACCAGGCAGCAGTGAAGGGTCCTGTAAAGTTGAGAGCATTCGATTGTTAGTCATGCATGGCACTTTTCCTGATAACAGATGTAGCAATTTCAGTCTTCCTCATTTCAACGTAGTCTTTCTGAATCTGTGCAGTTAGTACTGCACCGGCTGGCTGTCCTCTGCCCGGTCACTTACTATGTGTTTTTGTGTACTGGAGGTGGGGTCTCTGACATAGTGCGGATGGTCGGTACGTACGGTGGTCTGCTGGCCCGGCTTACTCTCCACCGCAAACTCATCGCACATCTTTGACTCCAGACAGCCCATGGTGTCTGCACAGAAGGAAGTGAAAACATGAAGTATGAAACAAATATACCGAAACCAACTGAACTAATAACACCTGCCGAACTATTCCATTGGGGTGAAAATAATAAAACAATCAGTTCCCCATAGTGTTGTCACGATGCTAAGATTCCAAGACCGATTTTGATGATTTCACAATGATAAAAAAAAAAAAAAAGAGAGAGAAAGAACAATCTTGATAACTCGATAAAATAGATAATTTTAAATCTTGGGTTAGACTGGGTTAGACTGTTTCTTAGATATCAAGACCGTTCTAAACCAATTAAGACGAGACATTTTTTTTTAGTCTTTTGTTTTTTTGGTCAGCTTGCTCTCTCATCATATCGGCTTTCATGTGGAAACAACAAACTTGTCCAATCTGCTCCGACAGATGTTTTACTACTTCATTTAATCCACTTCATCCATAGATTTCTCTGGGACATTGTTACGTTAAAGCCCGTTTTCTTAAAATGCATTTTTCCCCCCTCGGGACACAAGGATCACCACTTAAACCAGATCCAACACCAAACTTTACAATCTGGAACTCAACAAGATTTTGACGAAACATACAGAAAGATTTTTTGATATCTAATTTTAAAACGGATTTATTGAAGATTTAAATCAAACAAATTAGGCGAAATTTTAATTTTTAGGAAAATGACAAATCTAGTTTACTCAACAACTAAATAAGAAATCCAAATTTCCTCTGTAACTGTTTGTAACTAATGTGTACACAATTAACCAAGAAATTGAAACCTGGTTCTGTCCAATATATATATATTTTTTGCTACATTTATGTGAGTAAACTACAGGGGAAGTTACAAATTAATATCTTTAAATGTAAGATGTTTTCTTATTCACTTGTAGTGCCTCGCTTTAAGATACATTTTTTTCCTATTTCTGTAACTTAACTTGCATTTCCAATCATTTCTTAGAGTAAAGGATTTGGCAGATATTGCAGATTATATTGTAATCTACAGTCTGGATTCACAATCAGCACTGGTTGAACATAGGGAACATATTAAAACTATTAATTATAAGGTGGAAGTTTCCTTAAATGCGCTGCTTCTCCTTCTACTTACAAGTGAATGAAAGCTGGAACAATATTTTTGGGCCTTATTATTTATCGTGGATACACAATTTTTGCATTTGTGGATAATTTTGACCTTATTTTTTTGTAGTACAAGATTTGAGCCGCAGAGAGTCGAATAAGTAACGTCAGTATAGACTGTAACTAACAGGTGGGTTCTACTGTACTGTCTATGTCTTGCAGCTCATGTTTTCTGTGTGGATTATCCTGCTTTAAGGCTATTGTGTCAGTGCTTTTCAGCTATTCTATGTTATTCTTTATCATGATATTCTTGTAGCAATATATTGTGCAGGCCCAGCTGGATAAAAAGTAATACTTGTGTTGCTATGCGTATGGCTAAATTAGTTATAAATAGGTCTTGGTTGAAACAGGTTGCTTTCTATGCCACTTCCTGCACTTATACTTTGGGTATGAAACAAGCAACTATTTATAAATAAACGAATAAAACGATTATAAATGCAGGTTGTTTCATGTAGACATGTGTATTTACGTTGCATATTTTGCAGTGAGGGCTTTGATGATGGGTGTGTTGCATTTACTTTAATTTTATTTTAATTCTTACACATTAGGCAATATTTAACTAGCCTACAATGTTTCCATTGTCTGAATGTTAGCAAATGTATTTTCTTCTCCAGGTGGTCTCTGAAAAACTGGATGATCCTGGCTTTAGGACTTTCATGGTTGTTTGGTTATGAATGAAAACCTGCCTGCCCAACTTTGTTTGTGTTTACTCAGGTTTAACAATAGACTGCATTCCAGCTAAAATAAAGGTTGTACCAAAATTATCTGTAGAATCAATATTGCAATATTGGCTGATACAATATTCAACAAACTAAATAAATTGTAACGCATCTGACAGAAATGTATTTTATGCATGATTGTTGTTATTCAGTCTTTTTTTTTTTTTGTCTTGGTTTAGCCGTTGTCTATTTTGACTGAGTTTGACTGATACATTGACACCTGAAATAATGTTTTGTTAACAAAGTATATTCAAATATCATAGTAATATAAATATTGCAGTGAATTGCAATAATTTCCATTACCATGCAATCTTTGCACGGTGTAATTCTAATTTTAGGCATGTTTAAATGATTCAGAGTTATATTTTTAACTTGTTTGCTGGCAAAGACAGGAAGCAAAGAGTCAGCTAAACATTTTACAGGGCAGCATTCATTCTTCACAGTCCACCATGAGCCACTGACCAGTCACTATCACTTCCTTCTTTGAGGCCAATCACATCAAGGAATTCAAAGAGCCTCCGTGATTCAGATGAAGTATGCATTAATACTTTAGAAAGCAACATTACAACATAATTAATCTTTTATGCATTTTAAAGTGTGTATTGTTATGCAGGGATGTTTTATCTGTAGTTAATAAATGTGTTTTAAAGATGTGGACCTGTAGAGTAGCTAATGGTTAATTGGGATCCAAATAAACATTGACTCACCTGTCACTTAATAATTAATACTTCACCTAAATGCACGGCAAGTTTTGCAAAGCAAGTTCCTAGTTTGGGAATTTCCATCACTGATAATGCCAATAAAATGTTTCATATCATATTTTGCACACATAAACAAATATCGAACAAGATTTTTAAGAGAGACAGCAGGCTTATGAGTAATACTCTACAGGCACAGAAACTGTTGGTTCCAAAGCAATAAACCCAATTAATTTCATTTAATTTTGCAATCCATAACATAGCATAAGCAAACATTGAAAAGTTTATAGTGACAGTATTTGCCTACTTTTCTCCGTTATAATCAGACCTGTAAAAAAAATAAAAATAAAATAAAAAAAAAACAACAACAACATTGTTTCTTACCTCAAGTCATGAAGCAGACTATATTCCAGAATATTTAAAGATTTTCCAATTCCCAGTATGTCGGTGCTTATGAATTAAATGCTGGCGGTTTAACAGCTTTGCCACGTCTGACAGACGGTGAACCCAGAATGAGGAACTCCACATTACCTTGGGGTTTTTACCATTTCACTCGAACTTCCTGGTACAATTGTCTAATGTCTATTTGTATGGTCCACTGAACTGTCCCCCAGTGGCCGACGTAAAAAGTGCGCTTAACAGATGCTCTTCAACAATCTTAGTTAAGAATTTGCTGTTGCTGAAACATGTTTATTGGTCAACCTTAATATAAATTACATTTATTTACTCTCATTGATCATGCTTAGTATTTTGATCTCCAGCGACCCCTGTTGTTCAAACTCCCCATTAGCAACCAAAGAATACAGTAATTGGAGATATCGCAATAGTAAATAGAAGCAAATACCAAATAGTATTACTTGGTTTAAAAAAAAAAAAAGTAACAAGACCTTTGCATACTAACGGGCCTGTTGTATGTCATGCTAAAAGATTCTTCTCACAAGCTTGAACAGTCTTTCTTTTTTAGTGTCTAAATGTTTCTTTGGATTTTAAGTGTTTTGTAGTGTTTAGTATCTATTGTTTGTTTATGTGCTTTTTTCTAATATTTTACTGTGGACTTTGAGCTTTTTTGCACACGTTTTCATTGTGGTCTTCAAAATACAACTGGCAAAAATGAACTAAACCAAACAATTATAGCTTTGCTCATGGCGCCCCCTGTCGACAAAGCCACACAATCACAATATCAGAGTTTAGAGAATGATCCTTTATTAGCCACCAGCTTGAGTAAAAAAAAACAGGTACAGAGACAGTCAGACAAGCACCGTCTACATTAACATCAGCAGTATCATGCACCTGCCTGGACAGTATTCTGGTGAAAATGAATGAGTTTACACAGTGTTTTTATATTGCGTAACTAGTCACATGGCAGTTTAAGGCCTGATTATTAGGAAAGATTACATTGATGCTTTGAAATAATGTTTATAAAATGATCTGCATGCAATAATGATTAGTACACAGACTATACACTACAGCACAATGGTAGAGGATGTTACTGGTCACACAGAGGAAGTTAAGATTGTGTTTATGCGTGGCAAAACGTATATTAAAAAGACGTCATACACTACCGTTGTTTCTCCATGTTCTCTATTTTTGGCTGATTTTAACCTTTGATATACATTAGCTGTCTATATTCACCGCTCCGTTTTTCTTAACAGCATTGAGAAAGGAAGCACGAGTTATTGGCTGTTATTATAAACGCGTTACTGTTACTAATACCAGCACGTCTTATGAATACATGACATATCCACTATTAACATTTTAATGAAAGTGTAAAAAGACATATTTTAGTTTGGATTGGTAATGAACGGGCAAATTTGGTTTGATTTCTGTACCATGTGGTGCCAAAGTTACCAATTGAACTCATTAAAAGGGTAAAAGATCACTTAAGGTTGATTTTTTTTTTCATTTTGAGAGAAAAGACAATGAATCATCTCTTTACCATTGTTGCAGAGGTCTATAATCTCCAACGATTATAGTCTTTTCTTTGTTGAATTAGTTAAATATCATAAATCTGTCCTCAACTTTTGCACAGTACAATAAGTAACAGCTAATTTCACTTATGTGTTCATGTCACAGCGATGCATTTCCGTGGTCATAGTGTCCTTCATAAGTGTTGAACATGGACTTATCCACAGACTCTGCCCTCAAGCTTTGGGTCCACACGTTGTGAATGGCTTTACAGTGTTGAACCTCCGAGTGCTGGCAGTAACAGTATGAGTCAGGTTAGCTGTTCCTCTGCCCGGCCTCCCTCTGGGCTGAGGGCATGCTCTGACCGTCCTCTGCCTCATCGCCTTCTGAGGGGAAAAAACATGATTCAAGCATTATTACAGTTTCAAGTATATCATTAGATGCACTGGCCACACTGTAAAAGGATACTGCAGTGTTTTGTGAGCTGTAGGAGTGTGAATGCAGTAATCATGTTTTTATTTAAATAATCCAGTGCTATGCTTTTACTTACTTTAGTGTGGTATAATAAAAGGATCAGGAATAAGTTGTAACACTTTTTAGATAGATGGATGGATCTGCTAACATTTGTAACTGTTAAAGATAAAATACAAAATACTTTGCCAAATTGCTCTACAAAATGGTCAATCCAGTACTAGAATTCAAGGACTAGATACCAAACAGGTCTGAACCAAGACTAACTAACCAGGTCTAAATCAGGACCAAACAAAATCTGAAGCACGACTAAAACAGGGTTAAAAATGTTCAGTATTTGGAAGTTGGGTTGTGTGCCTGATCAGATCGCTTGGAGGGCTTCTTTTAAATTAAGGTCTTTAGTCACAAGATTACTCATGATTAAACAAAAAAAAAAAAATACTCTAAAACTAAATTTAGGCAGCATTTATTGTAAAGGTGGATATGTAGAAGGTCTGGATACAGAATATACATGACCTGACGTTATGAGTGACAATGTAAAAGCCAACACAGAGAGTAACACACCTCCCCCTCCTGCATTGATGTGCAATTGGGACAGGGACAGTGTGAGGGACATCTCACGTCCGTCTGGATCTGTAGGACTCTGCAGGATGTCGTGCATGGCGTTCCTCCGTCCTGTCCTCCCTGAAGCAATGAAGTCTGCATATGTGGCCTCAACATCAGACATTGCTCGTACATTGTTCAATCAGCTGAACCTGAATCAAAGCAGAAAATAAAGTTTAGACAGATTCAATGTAAGGAGGCATAACATATTTGTCATGATAAAAAAAAAAAAAAAACGTTTAAACTGCGATGTATTGTTACAGAAATTATCATGATAAACTATAATATTAAAACTATTTTATGCTGCCAACACAATATTATGTATTAATGTTACACCAGGAAATTCTCTCTACACTCTGTTCCAACTGTAGCATATCGTAGAAATTATGAGATGTAAAAACTAAAGAGTAACATGAAACACTTTAGTCGTCCATTAGTAAAATTTGAGTCTAATATTTTAATTACTGAACCCTTTAACGCAGAATTTTTTAATACATTACCAAAGAAGAACAAAAAGTTTCCAATTGGTGCAAAGAAAAGATACACACGATAAATACTGAGCCCCAGAAAATATTGTTCCTGCTTTCATTTATTGAACGAAGTCAGTATAGAAATTATCGGGTCAAGACCTACATATTTGTCAAACTATAATGACTTGAATGTATCACACTATGGCAAATATGTCTAATCTATCAAGTTGTTTTTTTTCTAATTGCTCAAAAATACCTTGAAAAACATGTTTTCTTCAATGCCTTAATGTGGAAAATTATAGCCATAGAAATAACATTTCTATGGAGGCAATTAGTGTAAGTAAAGTTACATAACGTACCTTTAAGCTTGAGTTTATACAAGAAATCAAGGATCTTTCTAATGCATCAAAGATGGAACATCCTGATGCATTATTAATGGTAAGTGAGTTATGCTAGTTAGACAGGCTAAAGGCAGTGAGGCTATAGGCCAGAAAAGCATACAATTATGTAGCTTTAGAAGAGCCTTCACTAACTGCTGGATTAAAAACAGAGTATGTTACCTTGAGTGTCGACAGCCCAGTGTTGTGAACCGGCTCTGCTCAGGGAGTGACTTCATCCACAGGACAGCGCCATGGGCCCAACAGCCCAGCAACAAAGCCTCAACCAAACAAACACAAAAGGACACACTGGAGGTAAAGCCCAGTACACGTCTGTCGGTTAAAAAGGTATTATTTCTTCAGTTTAGTGAATCCGTAAAGGTAATAAACGCGTTATCATCCGAGGAATCAGGATACGGTTTGGGGAAAGCCAGAGTCGATTCTCCACGGCCATCGCATCTTCCTCCTTATTGACCAATCACAGGCCAGTTACCCCAATCTAAGCGCTGATTGGCTGTGGCACACAAAGGGATGAGAGTAGAGAGCTCCGGGCAGCACCAAGGTTAATGCTTCATTTAATGCCGACGAATAAACGTAAACCATGATTTGAGATTGTTTTGGGAATTTCATTTTTTGTATTCATAGTAAAATTATGCCAGTTACAGCCTCTGCCAAATATTTCAAAAAGACTAATAGTTTTGACAATTCCAAGCAGCCATAAACAAGCGTATTCTAAATGACCTAGTTGTGGTACTTTATTTGCAATGTAAAATTATACAGAATACTTGCTTTATTAACAGTTTGTTTATCATGACGATCTGGGATATTATACCGATGATATCATCACTAAGTTTTGTTTTCGTTTTTCGCAATACATTTCCAAACCACACGAGGGCGCCATAGGACCTAAAGTAGTTAAAGCATGGGCGGACGTAAATGTGATCCAAACAGCTCACCTGTTGACAAAGTGACGCTCCTCTGTGTTATAAGGTCCCTGATGGGAATTTTTCTTTGTTGAAAATGTCGAGTGGGGGTGCATGTTATAGCATGGTCTATTTTTTATGGGCCCAATAATTAGGCTAATAGGCCTAATTCTGCTTTGTTCTCCCTCTTCAATGTGTTTAAGCTCAGAAATTCCAGGTTTTTATCGAACATAATATAATACACGTTTTAAAATTGCTCTGCCTCTGTTTGTCACAGCGTGTACTACTCCCCACCTGCTTCACAGACTCTTCAGTGAACATGTGTCTCTCCCACAGCCCTGCGCTGGACTCATCCACTACAGTCGCTATCTTCAGTTGAAGCACGTCCTCCTGATGGACACTGAGCAGCTCCACTGGAGCAGACAAGTGGCCGTCTTAAGGGGACTTCAGTTTTTAGATTAGGTCAGATGAAACTTTAATGATCCCTGAGGAGATGTCAGGTCATTAAGAGAGAGAGAGCAGATAAGAATAGCTCACATGGAGTGGGCTGGAAAAGAGTCTCAAAGAAAAGTGCAACTGAAAAGCATAGATTCTAAACGACATGATAAACAAGTAGGCTGTACCTGAGGTGTAAAAAATGAAATGTAACATTGAAATATAAATTGGTGTTGATTTTGCAATCAGAACATTTTTTTTTATCCCAAGAAAATAGTCATACATAAACACTGTGTGCAACATTTGGCTTCCCATTGAAGCTCTTCACTGTGGCAAAATTCGCAGCTGAATGCACAAAGATGTGCCAAACAAAACGAAAAAAAAAAAAAAAGGATAAACCCAAATATGAAGAGCAACAAGGAGATGCACAGATACACAGGGTTAGACTCAATATGTCTCACATTGTTAGTTAATTTTCTGCAGTAAACGTTCCACACATGTTTAATACAAATCCTGTGTTGAAAACACTGAAACATAAACATAGTCCCTACCACTGACATACAAAATTTTGCTCCAGGAGCAATTTCCCAAAATCTCAGTCAAATGATCAATAGGTTAGGACTGATCTACACACCATTAGGGCAACCATGCAAGTCAACAGGCCTATACTTTAGCCTTCAGACAACCACCACTTTTTTTCTGAATTGGTCGCTACTATAGTCAGTCATCTTGTCCGTGACACGTGGTGAGCATGATTCTCGTCTCCTTGAATCCTCCACAAACGCAGTCCCTCTCATCACCCGCTGCTGACGCTGGTACCCGGCGCTCGCTGTCTGTCAGTCCGTCTGGCAGAGGTGGTGGAGGGTGAGAAGGAGGAGGGGGCTGTTACGCTGCGAACCAGAGAGAGGGGGAGAGAGAGAGAGAGAGAGAGAGAGAGAGAGAGAGAGAGAGAGAGAGAGAGAGAGAGAGAGAGAGAGAGAGAGCACGCGCACGCACACCTCTGCCGCTCTGCCTGGCTGCTCCTGTGCGCAGTGCTCTGAGCCACACCGCTTCCTCGTCCCCTCCCTCGCGCCCTCCCTCCCACCCTCGCGCACAGCTGGCTCTCCTCAGCCCTATCTGTTGGATGCTGGCTGCGTTTGCCCGGTTCCCTCTCCCATACTATACGGACTATACTTCGAAGCGGGGATGACGCTCCATCTTCTACTTTGCATGGTGTGATTTTGGAGGAAGCGCGCGCGTCGGAACCGAATCGGCGGAGTCCAAGCGTTCGGGAAGAAAGGGAGACTCTCCATCCCCGCCGAGGGAATTGATTTTACAGTAAGCAGCTGCAATGTCATTTCCGTATTTTTGCTCGTCTCGCACCTCTGAATGTTTGGCTGATATGGCACGGTGCTGGGGATGTGTCTGGTTGCCATGTAGTGCTGCGAGTGTGTGAATGGACGAGGCGTGCAGAGGAAAGCGTCTAAATGGGGCGCTGTGTGAAAGCCTTGTGGTGCGCTCGCATTGATCGTGGGCAGAAAATGGAATACCCCCGTTCTAGGTCCATCCATACTCGCTATCCCTCCATCCATCCCTCTATCTATCCATCCATCCAAGGACAGAGGGTGTGTGTGTGTTGTGGGGGTCGCATAGGAAGATGGAAACGATGAGGGAGGAGGGGTGGATTGGGATGTTGCTGTTGTGAAATCGGCTATTAGTTTCAGATTGACCTAAATATCCTATCAGCGCCCGAATGGACATACGGCATCGTGACCGCTTTGTGCCGCGTTTCAGAGCCGGGGAAAACAGATCAAAATATGGTCCCATTGCCTTGCCTTGCCTCAACCATCACATCACGAGGCATGTGTGCGGTGATGAAGAGCACCTTGCTGCCTGCCTGCCTGTTTGCTCCCAAAAAAATAACACACTGGTGCGTTTGTAAGCGGCTCCGGGCTGTTTTTCGTCCCCTACCGTAGATTAATTAATCTCATTCATCACGTTGCCAAGAAGATTGCTTGTGATTTAGCAAGAGCATAGCTTAGTCACTATTGAGTGTGAGTGACCCAAGGCCGTAGCATGATGCAGGATAGATGGTAAGCAGAGCAGACTCGTGTGTGATGGGCCTAAAATGTCTGATTGTAAACCTATAGCTATTACTTTATGACCTTTAGCTTGAACCAAAGTATACACAACTCTTTTATATTCCAATCAGACACTCCTCACATGCATAATCTTCATGTTTAAAACTGACCATTAAAGGTGAAAGTTGTAACCACTGTAACTCATCATATATCATCTCCAGTCTTCAGCTGCAAGCCTATGGTGGTGGCTTGATTGGTGTAAGTTTAACGCCAAACTATGGAGCACTACAGTCAAGGTGGCTCACTATTTTCTCTAATGACTGTTAGGAGCGCAGTTCTACGATGGAGGAGATGTCACAGCCAAAGGATTTTACAAAGCCGTGTAAAGAAGCTTCATTCGGGCTCAAACAAGTGAATTGATTAATCACAACTAATCTATTACTGAGCTAATTGTCAACTAATGAAGTCATCAAATTGCCACAGACTCCAAAACAATGTGCTAAAAAAAAAGTTTAGCGACTCATTCAATACATGAAATACATCTAATTTATTTGTGTGCATTTAGTGTTTTTGATGAAATATAAATCTCATATTCATGGGGCTCAATTGAGGCAGCCCTGCATTGCATAAATGAATCCATGGTTATGGTTTGGTTGAGGTAATAGGTTACAGTTAAATATTAAGCAGGCTTAATGGATTTGCAATGCACATACAAACAAAAGGTGCTGTCTAGGGACATGTGGTGGCCGGTCCATCTGGTTTCTTCTTCCCTTTCCCCTCCTGGGGTGTAACAGTCCTTTTTACCTCCTGGTGTGCAGTGATTTGCAGAATGATTTGGTACATATTGTATACCAGGTGCACTCCCTGCACAGCCTTGTGTAAAATTGCTAGATTTGTTTTTTGCTTTGCTGTCAGGTGATCATTTTATATTGATGTGCAGGTACAAATGCTCTTTGAATGATTGCCTTAAAGCTGTTATTGTATCTGGATACAATCTTAGAGGGCAACCTATTTTGTTTCAGCTTCGATGTAAAAATAATTTGTCTTGGGCCACTAAAACTCCTGACAACATCAATTTGGGAGGTGCTTGTTGAAAGTTGAGAAATTGGGCTTTTTGGCTGTAGCTGCCTGCAATACATCAAGTTACCGCTGATGACTTTGGCAACAACCTGGTTTGTAATGCGGAATGCTATAGTTTGTGCAGATCGTAAAGGATCAGTCACATCATTATAACTGACAGGGTTAGAATTAAGACAAAGACATCAAGTCTCTCTTCAGAGTTGATGTGTTTGCTGGAAACTTTATTTTTTTTAACTACTTTTTTTTTTTTTAAGCCATACATTTTATTGTCTTTGTGATAAAATAAGACCACAGTGCTATGTTTGCATGTAACCATTTTAGTGCTTTCTAACCTTAAATAATACATAATTAAAATGTATTTTGGGAAGAGAATGTGTTGGCTGTGCAATGGTGGTCCACATGCTTTACGTTGCCGTATGAAAAAGCTGCTCTTAAGCTGTGCACGTGCCCAAAATTCCATGAAGACAAGCCATATGCCAAAGGCGTTTGTGAAATCAATTCGTTGATGGATTTACTACGTCCTTTCACAGTTTGAATATCAGGTACATCAGCTGTAAGGAAATTGGCAAAGAGTTTGCTAGTCATAACACTATTTTTGCTTCAAGCTGACCAGTTTTCATCATTACAACATTTCCAAGTAACGTCTCACACTAACAGGTAAAGCAGCCAGCCAGTGTCTCTGTCACACAACATTTAGCAGATCAAAGAAGCACTGATGCTGCTGCTGTTTACTGGAAAATGCTGTGGACCATTACAGGAAGTATTGGGTCTCCTCCTCTGCTCTCCTCTGCATGTGTGTGTCAGTACAGTAACATTACCATAGTCTGAAAATGTGATTCAGAAGTCAAGGATAGGTTTTTTTTAACTTAAATTATTTTGTAAGATTAACTATGAACTGTTGGAGAACCCGTAATAGCTTCACTCCAAGACAAATTGCTGCCCTACAGAAGGAAACAGGGGCAAAAAAGTTAAGTTTCGCCAATTAAAATGTCCAGGGACTGCTGTAGAATACACTTATTTGCTGCATTTACCACATACAATTCAAAAGCAATAACCAATTCATGTCAGAAAAGCAGAACAAATGTTTCTTATTTATGTAGGGCATACATATAAGGAGTACACATCACCAGCTGACCCACTTTTCCGCTCAATTTGCATCTTTTACTTACTTCAAAGTCAATGTTGCTGTGCATATTTTGACAACACCCTGTGGATTTCGCTGTATGTATGGTGGTTATATGAAACAAATTTGTAATATAAATAGCAAATATATGTAAATGTGATTTCTTGTTTGCTTTTCCGTTTAGATTTTCAGTTCAACAAGTCCATAGTTTTGTTTTAGTTTACATTTTTGTTACAAGTTTATGCCACATTATAATCTTTTTAAAAAATGGCTCAATTGTGGAGTCAAATGAGGTCCATAATCTATGAGTTTCTATATGTTTAACTTCCTAATACTATTTTCTCCCAGTGCGAATCCTGATTGTATCTGCCTCTGCAATGTAGCATTAGTTAGAAAACAGTATGTAACAGTAGTAACCTGATAATCTTCATTGATAACCTTGTTCAGTAAAAGGGGTAGACAATCAAATAAAGGACAGCCACACGCTTATTATGGGTCATTGTATTGTAATCAGTGCATCAGATTCAAATCAGAGCTGGTGCCTCCCTCCTTCAGTGAAGAGATGGTGCAGATACCAGTCCAATAATGTCTCTTTATTGCCTCAAATGGCCTGAGCACTGAGACAACATGCACCAAGTTAAGTATCATTCAGGTAGACATAAAGTTCTCCTCAAATTCACAACGGGAAGAAAAAAGAACAAGAAAAAACAAATGAAAGAGCTGTTCAAATTTGCTGCTACAAACCAAAATACAAGCGTAATTATAAGAAATTAGGACAACTAACATAGCTATTAACAATTTTAAAGTAAAATATAAAATCTTTAGAATAGGAAATAAGTCAGACGGAATTTTGATTATAACAGGAAGCTGAAACCCATTAATAAATAACATAACTTTATGCTATTCAGGACAGATTTGTAAGATCCGAGTAAAAAATGAAAATTAAATCATACTGTCTTTGTTCTACACACTCATTGTATGCAGTCTTTTTCCATGTGGTCCTTTGAGTATTTTGATGCACTCTTGCACCTCTCCCTGGGACCTGGTTCTTCAGTGGCAGATGGTGTTGGTAAAACGTCTTTCATTTTTAAATAGATGCTTCTTCTGGCCCATTCTTGGAATAACGGAGGCGACTTCCGACTTAATCTTTAACTCGTCATATCACCCATTTACTACTTGATATTCAGTTTTGTCATTCATATTTTATTTCCAAATCTCTGAGCTGGCAGTGGGCGACGTTCACTTCCTCCCTCCTCATCAGGACTGTGCTGAAAAGTGCATGTCTTGTAAATGTCTCAGTTCAGGTTCAAGGATGACACAAAAAGAAAAGGGACTGTTAAGTTAAACCAGGGGTGTCAAAGATATGAGTCGTGGGCCAAATCCGACCCGCAAAACATTAGTAATTTATATTTATTCATTTCCAGTTGATTAATACCTGAGTCCTGTGTCCTCAATAATGCGACTGAGGAGTTGGACAATGTGAATACAATCAGAATGTCTTTGATAGCAACATTTCATATAAAAAATCATATCACAGGTCCATATTCATGCATCATTCGGCCTGTACATATATTATGGATTAACACAACACTATCATACGCTGCATTTGTCCAAAACAGTATACTGTCCACAAATAACTGTATCACAATATCATTTTGAGCGATTTAAATTTTGTGTTATGTTCAGCCTGAGCGTCGACATTCAGCCTTCAACCCAAAATGAGTTTGACACATCTAAGTTAAACAGACAAGTGCAAAATGATCACATTTTTCCTGTGCTGATTATAATTTAACACTTTCTTTACTGCTTATAACAACTATAACATGCCTCCACCTCTTCAATAGTAAATATTGGCAGTTTACTCTCTGACACTTTTCACATTGTCCATAGTTACCGATCACACAACTCTAGTGACACCACGGGGCCTGAGCATTTCCTCTCCGGGCTGATGGCTAATGGAGGGGGCTAAAACAGGTGCACTCTGCGCCACTGTCCTGAGTGCTTTTCCCTCTTCTCCCTCTGCCTAAAGAGCAGAGCACAGCAGAGCAGGGTAATGGGTGTTTGTAGGACACATCGTTTTTCACTTGTTCGTCTCACTCCACGCCTGAGTGGCTACTTCAGAGTCTAAAAAGCCCCATGACTGCAAAATTACCCTTTATCTCTATTTTTCAACCTCCTGCTATAGAGTTTGTCTAACTGGCAAAGGGAAAATGCAACCTGATGTAAGTTACTGTAGTGTGAACTGTGCCAGAATCCTTCAGCTCTGCTTTTGAAAATAGACTGTAAGGTTTCCATTTCAAATCATTTAATAAAGTAAACTACACATTCATTCCACTTGAATTGTCCCACACCAAGCCAGATGGTCCTGATCCCCAGAGTCTTGTTCTGTTACTTCTGTAAAGGGTTCCCTCCAGGTATCTTTCTTTCTATAGATCATTATGGTTAAAGTGTTTTGCAGACTGTGAAAGAAGGAAGTATTTAAATCTAATTAGTTCTTAGCTTTTATAAATCCTTTGGCACATTGGTACTAATCACATGCATAATTTTTCGGGTGCGTACACAGCTTTAGAAGTGTTTTTTCAGACGATGAAGTGAAGCAAAGGTGGACCGCCAACACTCAAGTCAACTGCAAATGGCTCTTTCTTCTAGGTTTGTGATTGATGAATTGCTTAGACACGGCCTCGGATAAAGCGGATGAAAATGGTTGGATGGAAACGCTCAGACGCAAACTTACTTTGTCACAAATTGCTCCTTTTAAAATATACTTTATGGCGGAAGAAACCAAATTTACATGAATAAAGTAGGGTACCCCCCGTTTAACCATTACCAATTTGATCATTTGAAACAATAACTTTTAAAGTAACAACAAATGCCTGATCTGCTGAAAATACAAGTCTTATTCAAGAGAAGTCAGTTTTTCTAAAGTAGAATAGCTTTAAACATGTTTTGTAAAGGTTTCGAATAGCTTTTTGTTGTTGCTGTAAGAGTGTGCAGCATTAGCATTGACAAAAGCAATGTGTGTCTAGTGCAATATTAGGAATGCGCTCCACAATTTGCAGAAAATACCATTCATCCTCTTGAAATCCCTGGCCCATGGGGGAAAGCTCTTGGTCTCTCCGCTTTCCATCACATGTTTGCAGCTAATTGGGACTCGCCCCTCTGACCCCTCCTTCCTCCTCCCTCCCCCTCCCCCTTTTACAAAGCGAGTCATCCCTGCCATGACAGTGAAGTCCTGCTCATTATCTACAACATAGGTCGGCCTTGTTAAAGAGCAAACTGCCAGACTGCACCTGGCTGACATCACCACCACCCAAAAAAAAAAGAGAAAGAAAAAAAAGAAGCAAAAACATGGAATTCTGGATGCTGTTGCCAAGGTAACCCCTTGGCAACAGCGACTTGGCCGCATCCTGTTCTATGGGGGATTGATTGGGTGAGCGATGCAAGTGGAGGGGTGGATTAGGAGGAGTATTATTGTCTCCTAAGTTTATACAGACACAATGATGAGACTCGGAAGAAACGCACACTTTGTACACAGGTTTGTAAAGTCAATAAAGTGATATGACAAATCTCGAGGTTTTCAGAAATGAAGTTTATACAAGTTCTTTCGGGTTGTTTGCTTCACATCCTAAAGGGTGATCTATTGTGTTTCATTGAGGATTTGAGACAGTTTCACATTTTCAGCCCTCATAATTGCTTTGAGATGCCAAATGTTCTTCTATAATTTGTTGTTTTCTTTGTTCTCAACTGAATACACTGCAGTAGAAAGAGTGGCTTGGATAAAAAGACAGGAGAAAGAGCTGGAGGCGGTAGAAATGTTACAGTTATGTTATGACCAAGATAGATGTCAATGTTCTTGTAAAGAAGGTAGAGATTGAGATGGATTGGAAAGTCTTACTAAAATCTCAAAGAATGATTCAAAGATTAAAACGTTTAGACAAAAGTACCCACAGGAAAAGAAAAAAAACATCTAGTGCACCTTTAATTTATGAAATGTGTGTTTTTTTTTAAAAGAAATTGTATAAATTTAGTTGTAACCCTCTGTTCTATAATAAATTATGTAAAGGAACATACTTCTTTGCCCTTGATTCCTCCCATTTAACAGGTGGTAGGAGGAACATGCTTTTAGGCACATTCTCTTGTTTCTTTGTGGAGCAGCACACTGTTGAAACTGGTGTGTGGGTGACTTTGTGCAGTGCCCTTCTCTTATTTTGTACCTGGACTGACTGCACTGTGCCCACCTGTATGTCCTCCACGGGCATTTAGCTTTTTAAAAACTCCAGTCTGGAAGTGGACCAGGCTCGGTGTATCTGTTATAATACTGCAGAGTAATATTAGGACATTTGGTCATTCACTGCTGGACAGTAAACAAAGTGACAAGTAGAAGTAGTAGTTGATAAACTGTATCGACCTCCTTCAAATGTCGGAAAAAAATCACGTTGAGCCTGTTTCCTTGCGTGGATATGCCATGAATGCAAACATCTCTGGCCTTTTAAATGCCACAGTTCTCAGTCATTGGTTTAAACGCCGTTCACCATATGTGCACTGTCACATCCCCCTCCAGCCTCCAGTGGACAAGTGCAGTCTCTTTGCGCCAGTGTTACCTCCTTGAATGTAGCAAAAGCCGGACCTGGAACCGCCCCCTGGTCAAAGCGCTAATGCTACAGGGCAACATACGGACCAAAATGTTATTGCGTTAATGTTGCTCAGTGTTATGGTATTTAACCTATTGCATTTATTTCAGTAGGTGTAAAATAGAACACTTAAAATACTGTATACTGTTTACAGACTGTGAACTAAACTTAATCGTCATCAAAAGTTATAATGGAAACATAACTTTCGATGAAAAGTTGACTGGACTACCACAGTGTTGAGTGTTCATGTCTCCGGATCTTGTACTGATGGTACATTCATTTCTCCTGAGTTAGACATCTAGTCTCATGCCTCTTTACAACTCTCAAACAACAATAGTACTAGTAGTAGTAGTACTATTAGTAGTTATCAAGAGAATCATTGACAGTTATTAGTAGGAGATGATTAGTCAGAGTTATTGAGTAGAGGTGGGAGACATATTAAATATTGATAATATTGCAAGTGTTGTTGTGGACATATGCAAAATATGAATATTGTGTGATATTGTCTATAAGTAAAACTATTAAAATGACCTCAAAAAGAGACAAAACATCTGATGTAGTCTTCTTAACATGGGCATAAAGTGATGTTTCTGCTCTTTTCTGGTTAAATTTATGGTTGATTCATATTTTGTTTGACACGTGAACCTCAACCAAGGCATTTAAAGGCACATTTTAGCACAGTCTAAATCACAAGGCATGGTTAAAATACTACCCAAAAATTGAGATAATTGAGATAATGAAAAAAAAAGTTGATATATTAATTTTAGTCAATCCCCTCCCATAAGTATGACTTGTAGTACTCAGGGTAGATTCTATAAATCATTTTTGAACATTACCTTACACTACAGAATCTTGATTAGACTCATGAAAATAAAAAATATTCAAAGTCAGAGAATAATTGTGTATTCCCTGACATTGTGTATGCGCTATTTCTCTTTATTTCTTCTACCCTAAAATCTTCATCTTTGTCCCTGTTTGCCACTTTCTCTGCAGCTCCATTGTTTGTCCCTGATGTTGTGTTTCTTGCTGACAAAGTACTCTCCATGCAAACTGCACAGCATCAATGTATTCTTTCACTCCAGGCTGTGTCCTTGAACATTTTTCTCATAATGACTCCATTTTCTCCCTGCAAATACTTTGAGACTAAAAGAGATAATCAGAGTACAAACATACAACAGCTTTTCTGGTCAAATTACCTTTAATGTAGACATTAGCCGAACCGAATTATGCATTTTAAGTAGTAGTAAGCATTAAATGCTCCTGTTTAGTATCACCATTACTGGCGGTGCGGTGGAAGTTGTTGTTATGTTGTTGTTGCTGTTGTTGTTGTTGTTGTTATTATTGGATATTGTCTGGAATCTTTATGAAGAGTGAGTCTGGTCACCATCAGGCCTTGAGCCAAACTCAGTTCTATGCAATCAGATAAATTTATTTCCATGACCCATGTGAAACAAAGGAGCTTATTGCTAATCTATATTTAGAACAAAATCAAACCTCAGATTAACAGAGTTTAGTACTTTGTTCTTGGATTGAATAGAAATCCACAATGTTTTTCAGTGCCTGTGATTTTTTTTCTTTCTTTTTTCCTCATAAGCAGCCATATTTGTTTTGATACGGACAAACCATACGTGTCCCTGAATCCACCTGCCAATCTGCCCATCTGAACTCGCAGAAATGGAGACGATGACCAGACAGATAAAGATCTGTATAAAAATACATAATATATCATTCTGGATTTTCCAGGGAATAGACTCCAAATTAAAAGTAAAATTGTAATGTAAGAAAAAGTGGACTGTAATTGGCGTTTTTATCTTTTTGCCTCAGCGTATTATATTCCAACAACACGTTCCAGAATGGTGTCTGGAAGGGCATCTCATGTAAAATTAGTCCACAGAAGGAGATTATGATATGCTGACTTCCTCAAACTCTTCCACTACATTCCATCGGGAGAGAAGCTCTAACTTTTCAGACGCTCCACGTTTAATTTTCTGAACATTTTTGAAACTTGAAAGGGCAGCTGTGTGCCCTTGTCCTCATTCATTTTTCACCCTTTGGAGACATTTGCTTGCTTGCAGGTTTTGTATCATTATCCGCTCGTGTCGCGTATGTCTGGTTCTGTGTGTGTATGTGTGCGAGTAATTGTTTGTGAGGTGGTAGCCGAAACATGGGAAGTGGCGTCTGGCCCAGAGCTGCTGTGCTTTGTCTGGCCATAATGCCTCTTTATTCACTGTATAGTCACACCCAGCCAGCGCTCTGACAGCTGCTAATCTGCTCTTTATCTTTAAGGTTTACTCAGCACTTCACTGTCCCGATCAGGCGAGTGGATAGCCGAGATGTGAGCCAGTCGCCCTGTGCTTGAAAGGCTGTTTATAGAATCACCATGAGCTGTTATTGGGTCCTGCTATTGATGCAGGTATATGTATTATGGACATTAATGTGAATATAACGACATGATTACTAAAAATTGACAATCCGTGATGTTTAGTTTCTAAACTGATCATTTTCGTTGGTTCCTTATCAAAACAATTACGGAAAAACATTCTGTTTTTTTCATATTGTTATTAGCCTTTAAACATGCTCTTGATTACATTAAATTTTCCATCTCATGTTTTGAAACAATAAAAAAAAGTTTCCATCCATCCATCCATCCATCTTCTTCCGCTTATCCGGGTCGCGCGGGCAGCAGTCTAAGTAGGGACTCCCAGACTTCCTTCATGCCAGACAATTCCTCCAGCTCCTCCGGGGGGATCCCGAGGTGTTCCCAGGCCAGCCGAGAGACATAGTCCCTCCAGTGTGTCCTGGGTCTACCCCGGGGCCGCCTCCCGGTGGGACATGCCCAGAACACCTCCTGAGGGAGGCGTCCAGGAGGCATCTGGAGCAGAGGCCCGAGCCACCTCAGCTGCTCCTCTTGACGTGGAGGAGCAGCGGCTATACTCCGAGCCCCTCCTGTGTGACTGAGCTCCTCAAGGACGACATCATCCACAAACAGCAGAGATGAGATCCTGTAGTTCCCAAACTGGAACCCTCCACGCCCTGAATGTGCCTAGAAATTCTGTCCATAAAAAAAAAAAAAGTTTCTTATTCATTAAATGACAGTTTTTATCAGCCTTGTATGAAATGACACTAACAGCACTACACTGATTGAATCCAGCCAGTAGATGGCTCCAGCGCTATATACAATCTAGTGAAGTTATCCATCAAAAAAAGGAATAAGGATGATAAGCAGTAGCAGTTATTGTGTCTAGACAGCAGAAATGCTCAAAACGAGTCTGGCAATGATTTAAGGACTAAAAACAGCTTCTGTTTTCTTGGATAAGTGACACGGATGGTTAAAAAATACGCCCCGGATCGACGGTGTTCAGCATGACGTGTGTTTGATGCTCGGAAGGGGGAGGATTTTCTAATTCTGAATGCAACTTCAGGTATGTTTTTGATGATGGAAGATTATTAGGACATGCTTAAAAGCTCAAAAAAGTCACTGTAGCAGAATATGTGTCCATTAAAGATCAGGCACCTGACTTTATTCTTGTAAATAAGTAGTTGTTCCTTCTAAAAGCAGCGCATGGTGACAGAATTAGGCCACTGTATGCAGTCTGCATGTAACTGTATAACATTTTAATCTATTGCAAACTCAGAAGAAAGATGCATAATCGTTGCGGCGAGGCGTTCTTCCAGTACTACGGCCCTCGTCTGTGGAACGGCCTGCCGGAGCAGCTCAGGGCTGCAGAGAACGTGCAGGTTTTTAAGAGCAGGCTTTTCAGCTCACCTTTTGATTAACATTTATTATTGAATTTGTTAAATCTTACTTATAGAATTTATTTATTTATCTATCTATTGTACTTATTTCAGGCTTATTATTTTATGTGTTTATTTTCTGAATTTTAGCATATTTCTATCCAAGTCTTTATTAATTTTTTTTATCACCTCTCTTATTTATAAATTATTTTCTCCTCTGATAGTGTTTCTTCAACTGGCTTATCTGTACTCAGTGTGTGTGTGTGTGTGTGTGTGTGTGGGTGAATTGCTTGGTTGTGTGGGTCGGGTGGTGGCGGGGGAGGTTTAGTGGAATGTGGGCATGTGGCAATGCTTTTAATGCACTGTAAAGCTCTTTGTGTTACGTTTTTATGTGTGAAAAGCGTTTTATAAATAAAGTTTGATTGATATCTGAGAAAGGTGTTCCATAGCTGTGCACTCGCCCGTAAATGCATGCATGTGAATACTAATGTGCCTAAAGTTAGCTGTGTGTACTCAAATTCTTACTTTCTTCTTTAAAATTTGCAGCTTTAATATAAATACAGAAATTACAAAAAGCTAAATTTCATTCATAAATGCATTTGTCATGTTAGGGCAGGTAAAAACATTAAACTTGGCAACACAGTATAAACACAAAGAGACGGATATTTCAGAGAACAAAGATCAGTTGGAGCAAATAACAGCACCGGACATCAGGCTCAATATCGACTATTGTTATGCAAGGAAACTAATATTGGACTTTTTATGTCTAAAACAATACCACATTGCGGTATTGTCCAGACTAAAAGCTGACACTGAGTCACAAAGCCAGGAATTTGCAAAGAAATCACTTCACTCCCGGTGCTTGTCTCTGGTACAAGCCTGTGTGTGTCAGTTAATCCTGTCGCCACAAAAGCCAGGATGACGCTGGAGTTTGCTAACACCGAGGCCCATTGTGTGTGCAGATGAGTCATTATTCATTGTATGTGCTGACCTATCAAACACACAGGTAATTACAGCCCGTCAAAATGCTTTTCACTGCAAACCTGCTTTTGAGAAAAAAAACAAGCTGTTATTCAGGTATTAAACAAAGACACAGAATCAGGCGGTAATTGTAACCCTAAATATTAATTTACAATCATAATCCTAAATCATGCAATAATAGCCCTATTGATTTCGGGACCAGTGAGCTCTGGGAACTTTTTCTTCGGTCAATTTGTAATTTGGAAATACAGTGTATTTATAACAACTATTAATAGCAGTGGGGATAATAATAATAATAGTGGGCACTGTATATAGAGATGTTTTCCCAGTGAACCATTGGCAAGTTCAGGCATCTCGGCAGCCACATCAACATCAACTTGCCCCAGGCTGCTGCAAACAGGAAGGAATAATGTAAAGAGTAGCTTTTTTTAAGATTTACGCTTGTAATGAACACTTTCGTCAAATAGAAAAGTGTTTTAATGTCTGCCTCCAGCTCTGCCAGAAATTTGTTGACAAATATCTTAGCTTTTGACACTGTGAGAGTTGTGTCATCCTTTGTGGCTTTTTTCATTTTAATCTCATTGATTGTATTGTTTTTAACCTTTTGTTGTTGATTTATTTATTTATTACTGTTTCAGTTTTTTTTTCTATTCTACTACTGCTACTATTACAACTTTTTTTTGCCTATGCAGTACTTTGAAAATTGTCATGTTTATAAAATGTGCTGTATAAATTGGATTTAATATATGTAGGTACTTGTTTCTGTTGTCAAAAATGCTCTCACATCATTAGCTTGATTTGTCAAAATTCGACCCAAACAAATCTGCTGCAGCCTGAAAAAATGGAACCTCACAAGTCTGAAAAAAAATCCAATGCGACGATCCATCTTGCATCACATTGTAACATGTTCAGCCTCTGGAGAAATTCCCTTTGGCAAATAGGCCATGACTGTGCTGTTTCAAATAGCAGATGGACAGAATCAAAGACAAATGCACTGTCAAGCATCTAATTCATGCACGGCTTCAGTTTTTCTCATGCATTTAAACATAGCCTTACCTTGATGTCAGTTCTTTGATGTAAAGTTGCAAACTGTTTAGAGAGAAATTAGATGACAAAAAAATACATATTCATTTTGTGGCGCCGAAACCATCTGCTGTCGTTTGCCACTGTTTTGCTCTTTAAAACAGTTTAGAGTTATTGCTGTCATCCCAGAGAAAAAAGCTTGAAGGGATTTTTTTTAATGGCGAGTGGTGTGTCACGTTGATGACTAAGCAGTGGTTTATTGGCAAGGGTCAGATCCTGTGAGATTCTCTAACATCCTGTTCGCCATGTGTTAGTGCGAGTGGATGAGTTATGGATGGGGATTCCTTATTAGCGCTCTGGTGCGATAACGTGGGTATACTTATCTCGACCTTCAGGCTAAATGAATGGATATCACTGATTCGACACAGGGAAACTATGCCCTCATTTAACTTGTTTCTTCATGGCTTAATTAATGAAAGACACTTATCAGATAGGAATGCACTGGAGGAGTCCGCAATGTCATATGGCTTTGTTGTTGCACGTTCTCTTCATTGACTTAAAACTGGGGCCGATTTTCAAACCGTGAAAGGAGGAAGTAGTATTTAACTCTATTCTAGCTCCTAGCTCTCACAAATCCTTTGTTGCATCGTTAAAGACATGTTTTGTTTTGTTTTTTTGGCCACTAGCACAGCTTTAGAACATCTTTTTCAGAGGGAGAACTGAAACAGGGTGGACCACCTTTGCGCAGCCAATCAGCTCTCATCCCAAAGCGTTGTAACTCACTCTTTGATTATTTTTGAATAATTAGATGAAGACAGAGTGTAGAGTCAGATTTTTGTCCCAGAGTTCTGATTTTACAATACACTTTTTAGGATCAGAAAAAAGTTAGTAATGCAGCTGGATTTTTTTCTGTCTTTTCTTTTTCTTTTTTCAGAAATTGCATGACCATTTTCAGGCAATTTGGAAAACTTAACTGGCAAGAAAAGACTGAATGTATGCATAAACTGAGAACACTGGAAGTCGTAAGCATGTTTAAATGTGCCATATTGTTTTACCTTTAACCATTTGATTGATCAAACGGTAATTGGTTTAAAAAAAGTGGTTGGTTCGTCTTCCTTGCTGTAGGATGAGCGCTTAATTCCTTCATTTGTAGGTAAAAATAATCTACTTTAAATTGTCTAGATTGTTTGGGTTTCAGCATCTTTCTTCAAGGATTGGTCAAATGCAGAGGACACATTTTCAGTACGCGTATGTACTTTAACCTTATAGTACACTGTTAGGTAATTTTGTGTATTGTACAATCACCACTCACCTCTCACTCCTCCGCCTGCATGTTGACGTTGTTAATTCTCTCCAAAGCTAATTTTAAAAGCCCTCTAAAGATAAGGACACTGGCATTTAAAACCCCGCTGTTTGTAAGTGTCCTCTCGGGCTGGAGCGCAGATAGGAGCTGGAAAGTGGAGAGGAAAGTGATGCGCTGGAGACAAGAGCGGCAGTGGAGGCTCTATATGCACCGAGCATTCTTCACCACTGTCTGTGCAAACCAGTGACACATGAAATATGAGAGACAGCAGCACTCCTCACTATTTATAGCAGCTGCTGGAGAGACAGAGAGATAGAGGAATCTGCCACACCACATAGGCTACACTCCGGGGCAGAGCTAGCGTCACTTTTTCACTCGCTAAAGAGGAACAGTGACCAATCTTAGACATGCACATATGTCAAGGAGATTGCAGATGACAGGCCAGCGTCCAAGGAAAGCAACCACTGATTATTTATGGCTTTCTGTCCCTATGGAGTTGGAGACGTGGTGTGGGTAAATGTGCAGTAACAGTTTACTTTTGTGAAGCGTAATTCCTATTGTTGGGTTTCACATGAAATCATAACATTCTATAGGCCAAGAATATGTAATACAGATGGGGGCAGCTGGAATAAACATGCAGATTTGTGTTGTAATACTGTGAATTTTTGGACTGTTCAATTTCAACATTTGTGAATTGTCCTATTATGACAAAATAGGGAAACGTGGCTGTTGTCCCCTATTTGAGAGAATGGCAACATAACTGACTGCTTCCTGATTTGAAAGATTTTTTGTTGACCTTTCCCCATTCAAAATGTATTCACCTTATTCCACTCCTGCCCACTTTAACCTCTTTTTGACCCACACTTCCGTTGTACTGGCACTTCCGTTAACGCGGGAACTCGATTCATGCAATTAGCGAACGAAGGAAAAGTCTCACTGCTAAAATAATATATGATATAAATTGATTTGTGCAAAATGTACATAAGTTAAATAATAATATTGTCTGAAACCCATGAATACTCAGATGATTTGCAGGGAAATTCAAAAGTACAAGTAGTAGTGTCAACAGAAACCATGCATAGAGACCAGAAATGCTGCACAGTGCGCCTTTAACCGTGAAGAGCTTTTCCCAATGAGAAAGTCTTCTTCATAGTTTCGAGCTAATTTAACATGTCAGAGCACTGTGAGATTCCAACAGATGCTCAGAGAAAGGCCCTGGTCCATTGGTTTGTGTTATTCCTCCATGTTGTTGTTGAAGCAGCTGAACTGTCTGAGGGCTGCTGGGAACACGGCAGCATGTCCTGTTCTTCTGGAGAGAGAACGATGAGACGAGGCCAAAGAAAGACTGTGGCAGACCCGACTCACAGCTCAAAACACTGTGTTCAATGTGTGATGCCTTGGAATGTAAGCGAGACTCAAAAGTGTGGCTAATCAAACAGATTGTTGGGGAATAAGCACTCATTATTGTAGAAATTAACAATTCAATACAAAGACAGAAATTGCTGAAGACGCTGAAGATTGGTATTGACTATGTTGTTGCAAAAGGCTGGGTGAAATGGTGCTAAAAATCGAATCGTGATCTCATTACTGTGACGAAATGCTATTTTGGGGAAATCAAAAAATCGTAATAAAGACACTTTTTCCCGCCCACTCCTCATATTGGTCAGCTTCTATAGACTCTGAGTGAGTGACAGGAGGATTTAACCAATTAGAAGGAAGTGTGATATCGCCCAGCACTATTGTAGCAGTAAAGCCATCACCCAGTTTAGCTGTAAAGACTTGTTGAAAAGTCCTTGTTGTATTAAGAAGACACAACCTGGACTGTCCCTGTCGACATTAGTGTTTGGACAGGCACATTGGCTCAGGAGGTAGAGCATTCGTCATATAACAAAGATTTATTGTTCAACTCTTGCTCTTTCTTGTTCATATTGTTTTAGGGTCCAGAAGGAAATCATATTGCACGGCCTAAGTGTCTTGGTCGCGGTCAGAGATCCAAGGACAGCTCACACTGTATGTTCAAGTGTCTGTACATTAATCCATGAGATATTTATGCTTCACTGAAATGTACTGAAACTGATCATTTGTTGTTCTACTGACCCCTTGTGGTTGGTCTTTAAATTTGGCCCTATCTCACACACAGATTGCGTTCACGTGACATCACAACATCCTAGAACTGAGATTGCAGATTTCTTGACTTGCTTTATGGTTTATGGTTCATATCTCTGTAATTATGGGGCCTATCCACATGAAATAAACACTGGCCCAAAGTTGAAAGTCATTTGTGTCAGTTTGCTTAATTATAAGAGAAATAATTTATTCGCAATTACTTGAAAGTACTTGAAAGTTGTGCTACTATTCAACCCCAAAGACGTGATTGTTGTCAGTTGGACTTTAAGCCACGAGATTAATATAACAAGTCTGTGGAGCCAATAACAAATAATGATGATAAGATTCAACATTTGTGGATCATAAGTTTGTAATAACAGTAAATCTCCCATAAGCCCCTGCCCTCCATCTGAAACCATGACATAAATACATTCTTGAACGTAAATGCAATCCTTTTTAGCCATACCTTGTAAAAGCTGGTGAATCAAGCTTTGTTTTCAGAGGTCTAGGCTGCCTTGCTCAAATTTACATTGGCTCCTCTGATGTCACTCGCTCCAGAGATAAGCCGTTCAAAGCGGGTCGTTGCCTTATGCGCGGAGCTACAGGAGCTACAGTGTGTTAGCGACACTCAGGGCTGGTAATGCTGATGCTGCCACCGGTGAAAATGACAACAGGAGGTCTTTGTAATGCAGACCTCCCTGTGCTGCAACCTTTCACAGAGAAGTGCAGGTTTATTCAAATATATGGCTACGGTTAATTGCATTTCACTACAATTAAAACAGCCCCCCGCTCACTACTATTTTTATTACATGGTTGGAAGTGACTCATCAAAGATTGTCGAAATCTGAAGCGTCTGGTTTTACAAAGATGAATAACATACAATTGCAATTAAGTATTGAATTTGAATTTTCTTGATGTTGCATAAATGGATTTTCCAGCAAGTTACACACGTTTTTTCCATATTCTCCAATAGAAAGCAGCTAATGAGGCCCTATTGTCAGCAGTAATGGAGAAGTAGTTGCAACCATTGAACTCAATGAGCCGCTACAAAATAAGCTACATATGGTGAAAGTGTATTCTCAACAAACAAACAAAAACACAACAACACTGCTATACAGTGTTCATTTACTTTTAAACCAGGGTTATCAACAGAAGAAAAAGGAGCACATTTAACAGAAAACAATAGGACGTTGGTCCCATTCTGTTTCCAGGATAGTTTAGAATGCAAGCTCTCTGTTCTTTTTAAATAGACATACATAAGATAAGATAGATATCAGTGCGGTCACTGAGTTCATCTCTGTAAGGTCAGGTGGGTATGATTGACAGATGGATTAGCCAGTCAGGGACACACATGGTCCGTCAGTTTCAAAACAACAAATATGACTGCTTATGAGGAAAAATAAAGGGAAAAAATATAATAAGGGACTGAAAAACAGTGCAGACACAAAACTCTCTTAATCTAAGGTGAGAGTTTGATTTAATTCTAATTTATCAGTGACTAATGAGTGGATAAAACAAAACAAAAATTGGAGAAGTGTGTGTTCTGGATCCCAGAAAACCTATTCTGTGCCCCTAAAGATCAGATTACTTTCCCCACATTGTACGGAAACCAGGATGTGTGACGTCTACAGCATTTATGTTCTACGCGGCTTAGAAAAATGCCAGCCCTTGTGGACGCGTCAAGCATAAAACAAGCAAAAACAGCATAAAGCATAAAACAAATAATGACATCCTGGTTTTGTTTTTACACTTTTTAAATTATTATTATAGGCTACTCTGATTAAAGTTATTATGTGACATTTCTTAAGATAATACACGATAATAGTTTTGTTTTCAGTCGTCTAACAGTGTTAATTCCATCTTGTGAGTAGCAGTTTTGTTCTATTGTTCAGTGTGTATTCCTCTGTGGTTTTGGAGAAGACTATTGTGAGTTTTAATTTGTCTTTGCCTACTGTTTATCACCGTCACTGTAACCTCTGTAATTATAGCATGTGGTGAAAGCGCTTGCTCACCCGGAGGATCTGAGAGAAAGATGTTTAATTCATGATGCCGTTCGTATTTTTAGCTGCTGGGGGCCTGTTGTTTGGAGACAGGGATGTATCGTTAAACAAGGGATACTTTGTAATGAAGATGAGGATCAAGTCTTGAGTGAGCACTTTGTTTCGTGTTTTCATCTTAACTTATATCCATTGGGAAGATGCACTCTATAATGATTTTTGCTTTTTTTGGTCTTAAGGGAACCAAAGCAATTGACGTGACGCAGCAGTAGCCACGTTTCGACTGGCCCTGTTCCCCAGATCCGTTCACTTTGGAGCATCTCGGAGCGTTAATGGCGGTCTGTGTTTTCACGCAGAGGTCCTGGCTCACAGGGTTCAGCCTCTAAATAATATCTGAATTATATATTTTTTCCTTTTTCTTTTTCGTCATAAGGGCGATCTCAGAGTTTCACAAAAAGACGTTTAATAATTCTAGGTTCGTGGCACTGTGAGACGTGGTTAAAGCTATAATGAATAAGACTTCTCTGCGCCTCTACACCACATTATCAAGTCTCTGAAATGCGTTGGGTTTAGATAGTGCATAATGTACTGAAAATACATAGTTTACAAGTGCCGTGCATCAATTAAAAGCTGATGCTAACGTGTACTTGCTTCGTTTTGTTAAGTTTGACAGCTCCACAAATAGAGTTATCATCACAAATTTCAGCGGTTTATCACGAGATTAAGTTTCGCTTTCACCTGAGTCCTCTCTCATCCAATTATCTCCTAACTGTCCCAATTCACTCCAAAGAACGCCAATGGAAACGTGCCTTTAGTAACTTCGGGTCACACACCACCTCAAAATTAGGACTAAACCTGGAGTAGACAAGGCCTTGAACAGGTCCAAACCAAGTCTACATCCATACTGCACTTGCCTAAAACCAGGACAAGTCTAAACGCACCCTTAAATACCCATATTTTCTGTATACACAATCTAAAGTATCTAAAGCAGCCACTTTACATTTGAAATAACTTGCTTGAAACCTTTGGAGAGACTGGTACGTGTTCCAAACTGCTTGTTAGAAATCAGCTCTGAAATGTGCAACTTGACATTTTTGTCTGCTTATTGTCCATGTAGGGATGGATTTAAAGGTTGTTAGAATGGTAAGACTATGAAATAAATCAATAATACTTAAATTGGTATAAACAGTAGGACGACAATTTACTGAAAGTGTTTGTCAAAATAGATAATTGTATGATGGCATAAAAGCTGTCACAACAAGAGGGCAAATGGGTCAAACAGAATGTGAATGACAGGCTTAGGCACAGATGCTTTACTGCTTAAATCACAGCCAGCAGGGGTCTCCCGTGGCTGTGCTAAACTTAGACTTCAAACTGAAACAGTATTTACGTGCCTTCAGTATCGATTTAGCACTTTATACCTGTCACTTTTCTGAGTTTTAAGTATTTACATCTCAGTTTAGATGCAAATCGATTTATTTAATCCTAACTTTCAAATGTACTTGAGTTGTGTGTTGGCCATGGCATATTTCCTTTTTCTTTATGCAGGATTATTCTGGCTGTGATAAATGGTTGTATGACGTACGATGGCAGCCCGGTGATAAGATTAGTGAGTGGGCCAAATGTCACATCCTCGTCTCCTTTGTTAACAGCGGCATCTACACCTCGTCATCCGCGTGTCATGTGACTCGAGTTGATATGTCAGTCTCGTGTGACAGCTCATGGTGCGAGCGGAGGCAAATGCACAATATACACAACACACACAATAGAAAGTGGTGTTCTGGAGGGTGTCCTTGAAAGAACTTTATTGAGACAAACAGTCATTAAAATGCATGATCTGAGTCTAGTCCTGGATTAGTTCACTGCTGCGGGATAAACCGGAGCCGGAGATTCTTATTGATTCAGCAACAAAATGATTCGCCATTTCTTCATCATGCAGTGATGAGTGTGTGAGCTGAATTTTAGAGAAGGACCACTGTGGTGGCTAATCGGTGGTTTGTAGTGTCTTAACAGCTTAATAAAAAGCTTGATGTTTAGATTTAAAACAATATTTAACTAAATTATGAATATTTTGAGGCGAGACACTATAGGCAAAACCCACTGTTTGCTCACCCAACATAGGCTTTCATGTGGAAACTTGTCCAATAGGCTCTTAAAGAACTTTTAATACTTCTTTTAATCTACTTGCATTCATAGATTTATATTGGACATTGTAACTTCAAATTTTTAGGCTAAACTAACTAAATAAGGAATAAAAAAAATCCCCACTGTAACACAAAATGAACCAAGAAATTTAAACCTGGTTCTGTCCATTTTCCAGATTGAAATGTCCCAAATGTGCAAGCTTGGCCGTTTGAAAACATGAAGTCATGAAAACATGACATGATGAAAAACTTAAAATACTTATTTTATTTTAAAATGTTGCATAAATTGTATGTTTGGTCATATTTTAGACTACCCATGAAAGTTTCATAGCGATGAAATAAAGAATAAAATTTAAAAATGATGGTAGATTACTTTTACTTACTGGGACATTTGAATCTTTCTATTTTATGCAATTGTCATGATTTAATGGGCTCTATGCTTTAAGATAAAATGTCAATAAGTGGGGCTTTAAAGTAGCTGTATATTGTCAAATCAATGCTTGCGATTTTCCCAGTCCTTTTAAGATACCACAAAGACAAAGCAAGTTATATTCGTGAACCATTCAAATATTGACTGATTTGCAGAGCCCTCATTAATGTACCAGACGAGAACAGACTCCCTTGTGTGAGATGTGCGTGATCTGAGATTCAGATAAAAAGTTAAGGGAAAATCCAACACAGAGAATCAACTGGGGGGCTTATTCCTGCTTCATTTTGATGCAAAGCAAAAAGGAAACATGTAAATATTGTTCAGTAGCACCTTGGAGGGGTTTTTAAAACATCTCACTGTACAAGTAGTGTAATCAAAGAGAGATCGCAGGAACAGTGTTGCGTGTTGCAGGAGTCAGTACCTGTTCAACATTTGAACATCGTAAAGGTATCAGAAGTAACACTCAACCTGAACTAACTACCTAAACTATGAAATTAGTCTCTTGTGTGTGTGTTACTTTCATTATAAACTAATCAGCAAATCAATCAAATGCAAAGTCAGAATTATAAAAGCAGATTTATTAACATACAAAATGGGACATTTAAATACTAATCTTTTCAAATCAACAGATAATGGCTGATACATTTTTTGAACCCGGTTTTTGTTCCCACCTGAACGGTACTTTTTTTTTGGTACACTATTCCTCCTGTGTTAACATTATAATTTCAAAACAGAACTACGATGTCCATAAATTCCCTTAAATAATATTTCTTTGGAGAAAAGTAGTTATTTATATTGTTAATTTGAGTTGGCTTGCCTCAGTGTTCTCCCAGGACTCCCCAGGCATATGGATATATTTTGGCAGTTAATCTCGCAAATTAAAAGAAACTTACTCACTGTTGTCTTCATTTATTTTTTTTTTTCTGAATATGCTTCAAGTTATGCTACTTCCATGCTTATAATTAATTGTTTTATATTATGCTTTAAACAGTGTTAACTGGCCATTGTACCAAAACTACGGATTCCAATACAGTTACACTTTCATTTGGTGGTTTTCAGAATACAGAATTCTCAAAATCAGAGGAATACAGTGTGTATTTGATCATGAAATTTAGGCTTCAAACGTCACCGAATTAGTGAGAAAAATAGAAAACGTAGCTTTTCTAGTGAGTGCATATATGATTTCTCCTTCTCTAATTTATGATAAAGGTTCTCTAGCGGTGAAACAAAAACAAAAAGTTATTTTATTCTTAGAAATGTTTTTATACTAATGCACCTCAAATGTGAAAGTATTCTGAATACAGTACTCTGATTACACCAAGTAATAGAATACGTTACAACATCCATTTTAATGCAGGTATTCTGTAACCAAATACATTTTCAATGTATTCTTCCCAACACTGTGTGTAAATAATCTGCAGTGAGGTTATTTTATGATAATAAGTGTGATGGCTGGTGCCAGAGTGGGCAGAGGATGACTGTGAGTGCAAATGTGTGTGAAGTGACTGTGGTCTCTGGAGATTGCGGCTCTAGTATCCCTGGCACCTTAAACGCATCGTTAATTAAAACGTGCAGACATGGATCACGGAGTAGCACTGCTAATTGAAATACAATTAAAAAAACAACCATAGCTTTTAAATGAACACAAACTTGAAGTTTCATTATGTGGCTTGAAAAGTCGCGGCTAATTCTGTATCCCAGTGTTAACTTTCATTGCTTTATAGCTTTAGCATTTATGAGGTACAATAGGGTTATTGTTACTTCTTGGAATACCACAGCTGAGTAAACATCATCATTTTTTGTCACAGTTGCCAGCCGGTAACCATTTTAAAGAACTGATGCTTTCAATATTCTTTATTTACCAATATATTTCGTTCTAAGTTGTGTATGTAGAGAGTGTCTTCTATTTTATAGTTTAAGTCTATTTGGGTGGTGATTTGGCTCTGATTTGGCAAATATATCAATGGAGATATCTGTTGCTTTGCCTTAAATAGTCCACAGTATGGCATTAAACTCTTCTGTCTCCATGGGGCCATGTCTCCATGGTGATGGACGCCGTGCCAAGTGACTGGTCAGATCTGTGGGCGTCGAACACAGAAAGAATACATGTTGACAATTCTGTAAAACATTCCAGTCGAAGCATTTCCATGGTAACAAGCAGATGGTGGACCCTGCGTCAGGAAAAGTTACAAAGTGCACCTTTAGCAACTCTAGTGCTTTAGAAAAGCAACTTCAAATGAATGTGTGGGTGTGGCTTCCACGGTTTAGCCTGTCCAAAAGGTTAATTTGTCTACGGACATCCACAAAATGTATCTTACTTTGATGAGGGAGATATTAAAATGTATGGTGGCTGCTGTGTTTGAGAAACACAAAGGCAGAAATTTTACTTCCCTAACTAAACATGACTTTTGGTAGTTCTGACAATGCCTTGATTTTATTGTTACATTGCTTCTACTTCAACACGCTCCATAGACATAGAACGAGAGCGAGGTATCTATGATGAACAAAAGCAAGCGATGATAAACAGTACTGTTTGTACGTAGGCCGAGCTGACTTAGAAACAACATAACCTTTGGACCAATCCAATTCAAGCATGGCACAGGTTCAAAGCCTGTAGTAATTACATTGTTAATCTGAGCGTTGAAGCGTTGTTTGGAAGTGGAGTTGTGGGCTCAGGGTCTAGACAAAGGGACAGATGACGAGTAAAAACCAAAACAAAACAACGCAGCTTGTTCTAATGAGGCGACAAGGGACTGGCCGTCACACACAACAAACAGGAGCATCCCACTAGTAAACAGCTCCACGCTACACTGCCTTTCATGAGCCGCACTAGGTCCACATACTGCACACATACTCAGAGGAAAGGAACTTGATACTTTTACTTGGGAATATACAGTACATAATTTACCTATATTGCAGCAATATTGGGAGTTATAGTAGTTTTTAAACCAGTACTCTAAGATCTAAGCTCATTGAATACTTTTTTATTCAGGTACTTTAACTTGTATTTGTATTTGTTCTTGTATTTCTTCTGGCTAATAAATGTTCTTTGAAATGACAGCACAGATTTGTGGTGCGTTCAGACTGTGGCGTCAGGGCGTTGCGTTTACATGCAAAGTCTATGTGAACGTATTCAGGCTGTCCTGCATTTCTGCGGTGCGTCTTGAGCCTTAGGCGCGATGTATCTTGAGCCTTGAGTCAAATTTGAAAAATCTGAGCTTTTGGTGAAATTCGCAGCACGTTGACCAATCATAAACTTACTCTAGAGCAGAGGTCATTCATTCATATATACCAGCTATTGCACAAGAC
Organism: Rhinogobius similis; assembly: GCA_019453435.1. NCBI lineage: Eukaryota > Metazoa > Chordata > Actinopteri > Gobiiformes > Gobiidae > Rhinogobius > Rhinogobius similis. The sequence goes on along the minus strand of CM033632.1, from coordinate 18,367,738 downwards.
AGTGCGCGGATTTGTGTCTCGTTCAAAAGTGTGTCCAGACTGTAAAAGACACATGTCTCTCAAAAGAACAGGCGTCCAACTGAAGACAACACACCATTGGAGTTGATCAGAGATGTGTGTTAACTGCTGCTTCCACCAGCACATGCCTGTCTCAGACCACACTGATGAGATTAAAGGGTCCACAGATTAAACTCAATATTCCCCATGTCAGCCATGTCAATCAGCCCTGCATTTACAATGTTACGACAAGACCAGAGATTAGCGCTTTGAAATGCAGCCCTAAATACTCACTGCATTATACCCAACATAAATATAGAGTCCAAAAATCCAAGATTACGCTCCAGGGGAATAAAGCCTTTAGGCCTAATCCATATTCTAAGTCTTGTCTGTCGCCGGGATGCAGATCTGGATAACCTACATCCAGTGGTTGTTGGGGAAAGCTGCTTTGTACTGGTCAGTGTGTAGTCAAGGCTGGAGAGTTGACCTATATTTGGCCGCTGGTCCTGTCTGCATCATTAAAATCACCACTTAGACATATAGAATGAAAGATGTGCGGTCATTTATTGTCCAGTTGTAAGGTTGGTTTGGTTTCTGAGAAGCATTGTGCGTAACAAGAATCTTGAATGACACAGGTATATTGAGTCCATGACATCAGAACTCATAACTGCTCTTTGAAACTATTTACTGTGTTGTCCCATTGTGTGCATTTTTACACCGCACTATTCATTCACTCCTCACACTGGAGGATGATAAATTATTTCTGGGATTGGACAAGATCTCAAGCCACAAGACTGTGCGCCACATGTGAAAATGATCATGTGAGATTATTACATTAAAAGGGTTAAGCGCTCAGTTGATGAGAAGCTATAAGAAAGCAGTTATAATGAGAGCTAATAATATAAAATAAAATAAATTAAAAATTGAGAGGCCAAAATTAAGAACTAAACCGTACAATCTTTCTAAATCTTATCTCGTTCTTGGACCCAAACTCATGTCTTGTCTGGTCTCATGGGGAGTATTTTTAAATTTTTTATTTTTTCAGTTGTTTCGGTTTAACAAAAATGAACACAGGACAGAAACAAAACAGAGAGCGAGAGCATACAAACATTTTAGAAAATGCTACACATATAGTCCGACAAAGTCATCCCATTTGCTCCAAAGTTTATTGAATTTGTGCAAGTAACTCCAAATTTATTTTTTTTCCATTTTTCATATATAATTTTGATCCTGTTCATGGTTCGTATCATCCAGTTTTTTTCGTGATGGCTTTCTTCCTGCAGCCAAGAGTATGCTCCTGAGGTATCCATTTATTGTGTCCATGGTAGGAATTTTGAGGCCCAAATAAATAGTTTTGAAGTCAAGTGGAATACTAAAAACAGTCTGCAGTGCTTTGTTAATCCCAGTCCAATATTTATGATCCAGTCCCAAAACATACCTCTCTTCCCACACATAAGTCATTGTAAATCTAGTCACATCAGCACTGAGACTGACTGAGCAAAATAAAATATTTACAACTATTTAAGAAAGTAAAAAGCAACAATGACTTTAGCTTTTTATCGTGACCTCTACATGGCAGTTCATAAAAGCTCAGTGCTTAACTCTGAGTCACGTACAGAAAAGGGCTTAAAAACACACTCATGAATGTCACCTTTAGCGTCTTCTTTGGACTGTATGAGGAGGAAAAAAAGTTTTCTATCATCCTACGTACTTTTGTCATTACAGGACAGGTGAAACCCTGACAGTTTATTTTTGATATGCCCTCAAGAGAAACGGGGCATATTTTACAGCACACCATCAAAAAATAACCCATGACATAAATTTTAATTTTAATTTCCTACTCTCCGGCACATGACAAGGATGTTTGCTCTAAATAGATTTCAAAGGCAGCTTTTATCAAACAGATCACTGCCTTTTTAAAAAATTACATGCTAATTCATTTGGAAGACTTTTTTTGGATTGTCTTTTTTTTTTACTCTTGAATCTAAAACTGATCACAATTCAATTTATCTTACTACATATTATTTAAAGAAAAAAATCACGATTGTTTGGTTCATAATGGAAATCATAATCATTTGAAACATCATTTATTGTCAAACATGAACCTGTGTACTGTGTTTTTATGTATAATTCTTCTTTTAAAAGCCATTGTACTTACTTACAATTTACTTATGTACTTATTTTTTGTTTTGTAATTGTAATCACAAGCAACAACACAGATGCAATGCAATGCTCAGTTTATTACTGCGCATTCATTTTAGAAACTAAGAGGATGAACGCACAATCAAGCAGAGATATAGGTGTGAAAATGAATCTAAAGAACGTCAGTAGCTCCTTATTTTGAGACAAAGGACTATAAAACCGGAGATGTGCAGAATACTAAGTGTCCATTGCTGACAAAAGGCCACACGGGTCGCTGATTGTCTTCATGGGCGACTGTATATTCTGGAGGAAGGGAATGGGATTGTGGGTGGGCTCAGGTGCATTCGAGCGTCGCAGGTTCAAATCAAAGCCACAACCTCAGGTCACCCTCCTTCTGTCACCCTCCGCTGCCTAATAAAACTTGAATAAATCCAGGAGGGCAGAGCTGTCCGGGTAGGTCATAACAAGGTGGAGAGAAGAGGAGAAAGTTTCCGAAATATCATTTGTTTGTTGCGACAGTCTTTTTGTTGAAGGCTACTGTGAGAACTGGCCTTCCTTCTGGATGGTTAGCCGGGTACCGCAAATATTTGTGGTTTTGTTGACAAGTGCTGCTGGAGCAGACCGTGTCTATTTGATGACAACAACCATAAACTGGTGGAATGACTGTGCACTAGACAGCTTGATTTAGTCATTTGCAGATGCATGGTTTACTGTTGCTATATCCATATTGTTCATACTTACAGAACTGTTTAAAAGACACATATGAAGCATTATTTGTGACGCCTTTAAACATACTTTTAAGTGCATTTTCTTTTGCATCTCATGTTTCAAAATAATGTGCACTATGAAAACCACACATGCCTTGCTATCAGTCAGGCGTTGCCTCGTCAGAATTGGTGTTGTCGCTCCACTGTCCAGCAGAGGGAATTACCAAAGAGAGAAAAACAAAGGCTAAATTGTCCCAACATTCAAAAGCCGCTCGCAGTAATGAGCACAATCTGACGACAGAAACCGGGTCTCTACCTCTGACGTCTCAAACCATTTGAAGTGTTTTCTGAGGGTCCTAGAAAGAGCAACAAAGATGGCCATATAAACAGGGATAATGAAACAAAAGTGAATGAAGCTAAATACAACCCTAGGTATCTTTTTGATGTGGGAACAATGCTATAACATTGTTAAAAAGCTCAACAAGACAAACTGCATAATCATGTGTGTCCTTTAAGGTTGAAAGGGGTTGTTTAAAGATACACTATGTAACTTTTCTGGTACCTTTTATTCTTCATGGAGAAAGTTATTGCACAGTGACTCTGAATGTGAGGCAGGCATCATAAAATTGTTTAAAGTTTAAAGTGTAATGCCTGAGAAAGAGGGTTAAATATGACCAAGAATAGAAATAGCACTAAGGAGAAGAGTAGGGAGTGATAAAAAATTCAAGAGAGATGAAGAACAGAGGGACTTTTCTTCAAAATGGATGATGAGTGGCAGCAGGTCAGCCATATTAGCTCCTTTTACTGACCACCGCTGCAGTTTAGTTTTAAGTGTAAAAATTTTTTTTATTAATTTGTCTTAGCTTGTTACATTTTAAGCACGCATGAACGCAGGTTTTCTAAACGTGATTAGCAAAACATTGTGAAGCACTATGAGAAGCAAAGGTTTTATTACCATAGTTTGTAGTAAAAGAAAACTAAACTGTTCAAACAAAATATAAACTATGATAAAATAAGTGCAAAAGTATGTGTAAGAATATAGTGGGAATCCAAATAAAGAATATTGTGATTGTCTGACAGTGATACGTAAAGAGGTGGGAAGATCGGAAATAAAACAGTTGTTTCTTTAATTTACACCTCCACAAGAAGCAAACCGACAAGAATATGCCAGATAGCACTGTAATAAATATAGCTTATTACTACCCACTTATGCTTTTCCTCGCCTCTCCAAACAGACTTTAGGCTCTTTCTCACACCAGCTCCCTCTCTCCGTCTCTTCCCTGACAGCCCTTTCATCAGTGTGTACATGGGCTGATGCTGCGCTTACACCAGCTCCGTGCTGCATCAGGATTACACGGCACATGTGAAGAGCCGTGTCCTCCTCCGAGCGCTGCAATCAGAGCTGACACACGGCCCCAAACATGTGTCTCTAATATGTCTCTGTGTCTTTGTGTGTCTATGTGTGTCCATATGTGTCTCTGTGTGTATATGACTGACGACTATGTGTGAAGAGGCTGTCGGTGGCACTAGAACACCACGGGTACTTGTTGACTTGAATGATGATGAAGCTGCAATGGAAAATAGCAACACATTTTACCATACAAATGAATAAAACAACAGCCGTGCAAGGTGATGTCCACAAAATTGATACCCAAATCAAAACGGAATATTCATTTGTGCAAGTATCTAGTATGTGCTGAAAACAACATCTCAGAAATAGAAGTAAGAATAGTTTTAGAATGATCACATTAAAAAAGGGTCTTATTTTGCATCTGAGAGTTTTCAATCATCATTGTGATTAAGATTAGTATTGAGTACCATGCTTTTTCTCTAGGAGTATCATGACAACACTGGGGACATATTTTAATTTGAGCCATTTGGTGCATTACACTGGGAGAAAGACAATTAATACAGTTGTAATTGTACAAATACAATCAATACGTCTTAAAATAAGATTTGCCTATGTGGAACAAGCATAAAATTTATTGCTTTGTATTGCTTAAAGTAAGAAAAACAAGCATATTTTCACTTGAACAAAAAAATAATATAAACAGCTTTTTCCTATGGCAAATCAAATATTATTTTAAGATAGTCAAATTGTTGTTAAATTAGATAAAGATAAATATTGCTTAATTTAAGACCTTATTCAGACATAATCTCATTTAACATTTGTTTGCAGTGTGTGTCATTGTGTAATTTTTTAAGATAAAAGTGCAGTATCATTCGTCTTCACTGGTTTTACCTGCAGGAGGCACTCTTTTGACTCCCAGTGTGGAAGTACTTGTTTTTAAATATTATTTTGTCATTATGCATTGTCTGAAAATGTAATCAAGACCACAAAACTAGAAATTTGACTATTTCATTCATTGTCTTGCTAATAGACACCAAAAAAGATTATGATTTTGGTGTAGTGGCTCAATCCCAGCTCCAGCCAGCACTTGTTTTTGTTCATCAGGATGTGTTTGTATAAGAGCAAATGTATAGTTTATATAGTTTGAGTTACTTTTAGATGTGTATTGAAATAAAGGTTTTTTTTTTCATACATTGTGAGAAGCTTTTATCAGGGCTTGGGATTGTCAAGACTCACTTGTGACCTCCAGTGGCTGTATTTTTCTCTACAGTGGTAGCAGAAGTATTTGGATTTTATTCCGCTCTTATTCGCAGTATTTCTGTATTTATGCATGTTCTCTCCTCCTTCCACTGCAGCATTTGACATGTTGGCATTGTGAGTGCCTCCTTCAGAATAGTAAGAGTGTTTTTTATGTTTCCAGGAGGTATGCCAGTGCCTGAGGTGGCGTCTGACACTGCCTGCGCTGCCACCATGTTGAGCCCCGTCCTGAACGCTTCCAACGGAGACGGCTCGGAGTCTGAAACCACCTCTGCCATCCTCGCCTCTGTCAAAGAACAGGTCAGTGTTATGCAAGACTGAAAGAATTTGAGGCAAAAAATATGCCTTTCCATTTTAAAGAGACATGTTATTGTGCAAAATCAACTTTAATGAGCTATTAACTGTTACATTTTTTTCATTTTTTCATCATTTGTATACTCAAAGTATTTTAATTGATTCATGGACGTTCGACCTGCAACTATAGTGCTCAGAAAATTCTTGTTTTCACCTACCTCCTATCCCCACCCCTAGCCTTGTACTTAGAAACATGTAAATGACAATCGTCTGCTTGTTACGGTGGAATGCCGCTATGAAGAGGCTGGGCTTATCAGTTCTGCAGTTTTGAACATGATGTCAATCTGATTCTATTACTAAGCCATTTTGGATCTGTATTGTGGTTTACAATTAACAAAATGTAAAATTAATATCTATATGTTTACCTGTACTTCAATAGTAAGTACCTGAAAAAAGCATGTCTCCTTTAAAGATGATCTTGTAGCCTTTGAGAAAAAAAACAAAAAAAAACTCATAAATTAATACAAAAATCACATACATTTTAGAACATGTTTACAAAAGTCTAAATGAGTTTAAAAGGTTTTATACAAGACTCCTTGGAGCTAGTAACCTGGCCCTGCCATAAGAATTCTCACAATATTTGTGAGTTCACAAACTCTTGAGAATCCATCTGGACGGTGTGTCGCTGTTAGGGCTGCACCAGCCGCTGTGTGCTGTACCAATCACAGCGCTGCATTGTGGTTTGGGCGGAAGTCAAATAGACAAACCTAAACAAACATGGCGGAGCCGATGGACATACTTTGTCCTATTTAAACACATTTATAGACTATTTTGCTTTTGAAAACGTGCACATAGAAGTGCTTTGTGAATTTGAGCACGAGGAAGAGGTCAGTGCCTTTCTCTCTTCTCTTCCAATCGACCAATCAGTTCAAATTTTCCTCATGACGTTGCGCCTTTTCCTGACGGCTTTGGGGGGTGCCTTTCCAGATTGATCATGTGTAGAACTAAATTCAGAATGATACACATATCAGTCTGGCATGAGCCAGGTTATGGAGATATAGGACAGTTTGTAACTTGCAAATAGTACATTTTAAAAGAGGTTTTCTGTAAGCAGGTTAGAAGAAGTACTCAATTCATTGTAAAACTACAGATACAGGAGGTAATTATTTACTCAAGTAAAAGTATTACATTAAAAATATAATATATATAAGGTATTTAAGTGCAAAAGTGCAAGTAGAGCATCAAATGTAGTAAGTAAAAGTAAAAGGTAAACCCTGTAAATGTATTTAAGTAAAGCACTGATGCCTAAATTATGTACTGTAAAAATGCCTACATACAGTTCCTTCAGTGTCTATAAATTGAAGATGTTTCACCTTTAATCCAAGAGGCTTTTCTCACGTCTTTAATTTAAAACCTCACCCATGACCCCCTTTGAAACTTCAGTCCTGGGTGAATGAGAGGGATTACACCAATGTTGTTTGCAGATTGTATGAGATCACTTGCTAATTGCAGTCTTTGCTAATTGTGACTATTCAAACTGTGATTCGGTTGTGATTTAGCCTCGCAGCTTTACCATATGTATAAATGTGTATATGTGTTTTGGTGTCACGCTTAATGAAATATGATTACCAGGCGGGCTGTAATGTGTATCATGTCCCCAGTGTTTTTATGATAAACAGGGCCCTGGGTAAACAGAATGATGGAAGGCCTTTGTGAGCTGATGTGTCACAAATATGTCGCCTGCACGTTCTGAGCTGTTCTGGGAGCCGCCCGCAGGATACAGCCGCTCCGTGTCATCTGAAGAATACTCGAATGTGGCGGAGGCATCATTTCCCTTCGTTTTGTCAAAGTCTCAAAGAGCTCGAGTTTATCTTAGACAGGGAGGATAAAGGTGCAGTTTCATCTGTCCTCATGGGTTTCACCTGCAGGGGGCGCTACAGGGAATGATCTGTTGTGGCTCCCGGTGTGCAGTGACTTTTGAACGTTGTTTTGGCATATACACCATGCGATATATTAAAGCCAGTTTAAAGGAACGTAATGTTTATGTTTTACACTGGTTTCTATTTGAATTGAGCAAAACATTTACATTTAGACAGCGTGAGAAATATTTAGTTTGTCTGAATCGACTATACCACCTTTTTCCAAAACAAATCATGCAGATTTAATATGATCTATTTAAAATATATTGGCTACATTAATGTTACATATTTAAATGATAGAAAAGTGGACCCCAATATATGTTAAAATGGTATTTTTTTATATATATATTTGAAGAGTTCATTTGCAAAAAAAAAACAACAACAGATAAATGCCATCTGAAAAAAATATTCAAAGGCGTAGAATTTACTTTTTGTTTTTAGAGCATTCAAAATATTATTTCATCTGTTCTTGAGACATCCCCTCCACTCATGTTATTACTCTTATGTGTGGAAGATAGAAGAAAAAAGAAGAAAACTTTGTGACATTTTTTAACACTCTACAGCAACACACGCACGCACGCACGCGCACACACACACACACACACACACACACACACACACACACACACACACACACACGCACGCATGCACACACACACACACACACACAGGGTTTCATAGACAATCACTGATTTGTGAAATATCAAGCGTTTTCATATAACTGTTAAAAAGAAACATATGCATAGACATATACTCTCTTTGTAGTGATTGCGGCGTAGCAGAAACATGACATGGTGGAAGAACAGGTAGTCGATGTGATCTCCATATAGTCAGTCAGCCTCCTGTTGTATATTAATGTCTTCTGCATTCCATGTTTTTTAATCAGAGACTTGTCATTGAAGCATATTTCACTTTGCTCCTGATAATGAATTGATGGTCCAACAGATGGCGTGACAGACTGACACGGACACACTTACAGCCATGTGCTACAAGATGTGACGAACTCAAACTCTTATCTGTCCACCTCCAGGACTTGAAGGTGCATGATGTAACTCTGCTGGTGAGGGTGCGAGGTTACTGAGGCTACAGGTCTCATGTATGTTATTCCACAGTATGGCATTAAAGGGACTGTACCCGATTTGTTCAATAAAGTAACATGTTTTACCCCAGCACAAGATAAATGGCAACAACAGCTCTTAGGATGAAAAGGAGACCGCTTTGTGCTTTCTGCGTTTAATAATAGAGTGTTTTATTCTGTGCAAACCAGGAAGTGCGCTGTGAGCATGCTAGTTGTTAGCATTACCTTGAAGGCCTCTGAAAGTTGTAAAACAAGCTTATAAATTGGTGAGTAATCAGACTGCTTGGAAAGTGGTTAGGAATGTGGGGTACAACTAGTTCTGTTTTTCAATTTTTTAGGACAGTAAAAATCAGGTACAGCACCTTTAAATGCATCTAACTTGCATTTAATCCATTAAGAGTGTTTTATTAGCTGAAAAAATACCTCAAATAACACTGTTTTTATTGTACGCTAGGCCACTTCACCACAGATCTGACCTATAACTCAGCCTGGTGACGTCAAATATTGAGATAGTCACGTTTATTGCCGTCGAGTGTAACATTTCAAAGCACTAACAAATCAGGCGGCCGACCCTCATGCAGCAGTTACTCACCTTTAACTTGATTTCAAACCAGTAATACATCTATTTTCTATATCTGAGTTCACTTGCCTCTAGTTCATTGTCTCTTTAAAACTTGAAACTAAAACTCAAACCCATGCCTGAAGTGATCCTTTCTCTAGTCTGTTTTATCTTGGACTTGAACTACAGAGCATGGCCTCAAAAAAAAGAAATCACGACTTCTCTCCAACATGGCTTTACAATGATATCTCTGCAAAGGTTGAGCCAATGTACCAGTCACTGCGAATGGTGGCTAGAATGTCCTTGAATGCTATAGGGTGTTAAGTATAGCTGGAGAAAGGCACTCTCGGATGGCACAGGATAAAAATAGTGATGCTGAGACTGGAGAAATAATGGATTGTGCATGTTTTATTCTTATATCTGAAGTAGGTCAAATACCTATGCACGTACTATATAGTGTTTAGAAGGGATGGCAATGAGGCAGGAGTTTTAGCTGCTTGATGAACGGTGGGACAAATAATTAGTCACTACTTTGCCTCTGCTGGAGTCATTTTACTCATAATCCAGCGCCACAGCAAAGTTATTTATTTGTCAAGCCAGCCATTTGTCAACTTCCCCCATACTTGTTTACAGTGAGCAATATTTCAATGTTTCTATTTTTGGGATAATGCCAAGGTTGTTGTAGCTCGCCTCTGCACACACCATTTACTGTTCAGAAGAAATATGCACTGCTTTCAGACTGGAAATTACATTTTATACTTGATACATGATCAGGAATAGTCAGCATTTTGGGGTAACTTTATAACCTCATTAGGGGAATCATCCTGTTTTGAGGGTTAAAGGACCAGAGCGCAATTTTGAACCAGAATGTTTCAGAATTAACTTTTTGCCCTGCCCACGTAATCCTTTCTCTCACTTGAGTGTTGAACCATGATAGAGAAACAGGTATGGTATATTCATGGCAGTTGTTTCTTCACAGTTGTCATGTAACAACGTCTAAATGTCTGTGCCTGGTCATTATGGGTCTTATCCAATGAAATTCCTTTTCAAATTATTGGCAACATCCTTCAGTCTCATCATTTTCAGAAATAGTCACTTTTACAATAAACTGGAGTAAAAGCCAATTCCCTCAGCTTGAAGTAATAAAAGTAATAAAAGTCAGGTATAGGTCTATCAAGACTCAAGCTCATGTTATGTGTCCATCATTATCAAGTGATGTAAAATTGATGTACGGTTAACAAAAAGTTTTTAAAGGATCCCCAAAATTATGTTAAACTCATGGATTGGCGCATGTATTTGCATTTGATATTTCCAAGATGCGAAGTTGTCGTTTTGACTGATTTGTTGTGTCCAAAAGGCAATATAAATAAACAGTACATTAGAGATTTGGGAATGCGTTGTCACACATCATAGAAATGTCAGTTCGCCTGTATGTTAAACCAATGTAGATTTGAAAATGCTGAATACTTAATTTAGTGGTCATTCAAGTATTCTGACATTTTAGTGGGACAATATATTTATCAGTAGTGACGCAGCAGCTTAACAGAATGTTGCACATTTCTTTTGTTTATATTTTCTACAGTAGTTCATGGATGTCGTTTCACAATCATTTGCCAATTCTAAACTACAGTAATTTTACCACGCAATTATCTGTATCATCGAGTTATCTTGGGTTTTGGAATCAGAATGTAGGTGTGTTTTGCATTCACCTGTCAAACTCAGGAGGTTGCCACGTTGAAAAATCTGTCTACCAAAATTTGATATGAACGAATAATAGCTAAAGCGAACCTTAGATGACTGCGCCTGTTCTTCTCACCCGTCTTCACCAAATCACAGCTTTGGGCCCTAGTCTGAACATCGACTCTCAGATATTTCAGTACGTTGTCAGGCTGAATGCATGTGCTGAGTCACTCCTGAAGACCCCGCTGCTTCCTGCAACTTAAACGTGATTGATTAGCCTTTCGATGTCGTATTTATCACATCTGTCAGCGTTTGTCGCCGTATCGTTCTTCATCTGAACTGTCAACACATCTGCTATTGCCTGGAGCTAAGTGTGATGTGCCGGCCGTAAAAGCTTCTTGTTATAATGTGAGATGTGACTGAAAAAAATTCCTGATATCGCCCTATCCAATGACACATCCACTCAAAGTAAGGCTGGGGTATTGATTAGCTGTTTGTCGCCAGAGCAGCTGAAGAAAATTTGCTGAAAATGTCTCGTCCATCCTGTCAAAATGTGAACAGTATGTGTTTTAATGTTTTTGAGCACCACATCAGCGACAGTAAGGCTGCCTTTTGTGTCGCTGTCAAGACAATCAAGGACATTTTGATAAAGGATAAAGATTTTCTGACAGTTTTAGACAAAGAAAAAGAGGCTCAAAGACAGTATTAGTACATTCCCCTGTAACTTAAAGGACATGAATTATGCTTTTTTTTTTTTTTTTAGCTTGATAGCTGCATTAAACTTTATTCACTCTAGTTTGATTAATCCTGGTTAGAAAGTCTTCTCCCCTCTAACTCCATTCTGAATTTCCCCGACTTGACATTTTCTCTATGTGTCACATGACTCTGCGAATCTTTTTTAAGTTAAAAAATCATCAGACTCGTTCTGATCATTTCTGCCTTCTAATCATGATCATTATAACCTGTGGCTAACCAGCTTCTCCAGGAGAACTTTCCATCTTATTTTTAACTGGTTTAATTCCCTCTGTAGCCAGTCGATGGCACCAAAACTCAGTTAGAGGCAGAAGAGACAGTGACAGCAGAGATATAGATGTTAATTTTGTTTCTTAAAAAATAAAAAAATGTTTCTGTTCTGAAATATGAGATGCCAAACTAAAGATACCCAAGAGCATGTTTGAAGGATAATAACAGTACAAGTAATGCATAATATTTGTCCCTTTAACATAAAATATTAATTAATAATAATTAATATAATAATAATAATATTATAATAATTAATATTAATAATACCAGAATTTATCTTTCTCCGTTATTGTTTTCAATGCATTAAGGTTATTTGTTGAAGTGACACTTTGTTGAAGGAGTCATATGATCCGTAATCAACATTTAAAAGCTTTAAGTTGTGGTTTTCCTCGTCATAAACCACAGTTTTGGCTCCAGGATGCACGTTTTTGCATGTGACAGGTTAGACGACACATTTCACTAAAACGTAATGTACATGATATTAAGGATTTTACTATTTGTCCCCAGTTTGATTTTTTGTTCTGGTAATGTTTATAATTGTGTACTTCCTGGTTGAACATGGGCAGCAAATATGACATATGGGTTAATTCCATAACTGTTACCTAGCAACCATTTAAAAAAATGAGGGCCATAATGCATATATATATATATATATATATATATATATATATATATATATATATATATATATATATATATATATATATATATATATATATATATATATATATATATATATATATATATATATATATGATTTGACAAATAATAATACTTGATAACACCTTTATTTTGTTGAATGACTGTTTAAACGTGTCATTTGAGTGTTAACTGAGGGATTCCATTTTAGAACTCAGCACTACTTCCAATGTAAATCTATGATAAATATTTAAATTAAATCCAATTTATTTTTATAGCACCCAAAATCACAACAACAGTTGCCTTGATGGGCCACAGGAAGAAAGCGGTTTAAAGAAACGCTGTTTACGAGGAATTACCAAATGGATAACTGTCCCAGAGCGCCCCCTGTACTTCTTCTCTGCAAATAAACACTACAAAAAACCCTTGGGGAGAGGCCCTCCCAAACTAAGGCAGAATTAGAAAAACATGATAGACTTAAAGTCATTTCAGATCAATATCAGTACGCATATCATCTCTACACCAAATAAAGGCATAGAAGGTGTTTTGCTGAACAAAAAAAAAACAAAAACCATAAACACCTAGCTGGATCTAATAATGAGAAAAAGGTACACTGTGTTCCTTCCATAAACTTAATCAACTGTTATCGGCGCTTCGGGCTGTTTATGGCAGTCACCATTAAAAGGGACTTCCTGTTCCTTCTCCATCTGCTTCAGCTGCAAAAGTTCAAATTTAAGTTTACCAATTTTATCAAGCTGAGAACATAACCTCACGCATACATTGTTCTGTAATTTAATGGTACTTTAGGCAAAATATCCTCACGACTTGCTTCCCTAAAAGACAGTTATGTGCTTAAGGCTGCGATGGAAAGTGCTTCAAAGTATCCCATGGCAAGAGAGAGAAGAAGGAAAAGGGAAAAAAAAATCATGCAAACACGGATACATTTTGGTTACTGGATAATTCATGTTAGTCATGGTAACCCGCTTCATCCAGTATAATTAGACCAGCAGACGCATACATGCACTTATCTGTTTCAAAGTCGTCCCAGTTGTAAATGGTGTCAAAACATAAAGAAAACGGATATCTTGAATGCAATCGTTCCTGTTAATTACGCTCTATAGAGAATGAATCATGTGCTGTACTCTTTGCCTTATCCTTGCCGTGATAATAACGGGTTCTATATCAGCCCATCCTCCCACTCTTCCTGCAGCTCCACTAATGTTGTTTATTAAGGATTAATTGAGATTTGTTTAGCACCGACTAGGCTAACTCATTAAATCACCAAAAATAGTTTTCTCCCAAGTTCACTGTGAGATGTGTCTACAGAGTGGTTTCAAAGTGGATCAAATATTTATTTAGTTTTACTTTTTAGTCAAAGAAGAAGCAGAATATGTGAGTGCTGGTATATAGGGAGGGGTTGTTAGCGCTTAGTCATTTCCCTCCTCTTTAGTTTACTCTGTGGACAAGTCTCTCGATGCGGTTATGCTCTGTACATGTGGGAGATCCGACAGTAAATAGCTGCTTATTAAATCCAAATGTGTTTTATTGAGGTGTACGCTGGCTTACCATGAAAAAGCTTCGGGCTGAAACATGTCAAAGTAAGACATGGTGTTGGTATTGCACCACAGCGGCGGAGGTAGAAGCACAGATACAGGAGCAAAACATTTATTATTAAGTATCACATATAAAAATCCACTCATGTACATGTTTACAGTTTTACTTTTACAGGATTTTGAGCTGATGTTTGACAACTATTAAAGAGTGAAGGGATCTTGATTTAAAAAGAATGTCCTGCTTTTTCAATTTCGCAATAATTCTATTAAGATATTTTTGTCTGCTCAAAGTCAGGACTTGAACTCAAAAATCCATGAATGTGCTAAACAATTTACAGAAAAGTACTTTACCTTTTAGTCCTTTTAAAAATGTTGTAGAGTTGAAACTACTTTGCCCATTCAAGAAAAAAAGACTGAATCCCGATATTCTACCAAACTGGCGCATTATCACATTTGAATTTTTATTACCCAGCCCTATACAATACACAACATTGCTTCCACACAGCTGAGTGTTTGTGGTGTCACTTTTCTCTGTGTCTTCAATATTACATGCACCTGCTGCTAACCCATCCATGTTTGTCTTATTAACACACGCCTCCTGCACTTTATTTATGCTCTACATGTGTTTTCATGGCTCCTCCTGCCAACCTGAACATAAACCATTTAAAGCGCGCCACCACGTACCATGAAGCACAGATGTAATTAGCGGCTTTAATGACGTTTGCGTTCCATTTGTCGTCTCGTGCCGGCCTGTGAGTGCGATCAGTGGAGTGGCTGACTGCTACACTTAATGTGGGTGAACTGGAGTTAATGACCCCACACCCGCTGCAGACTGCGCACTGCCGAGTGGCGTTTGGAGCAGGCTAACCGACTATCCGTGTCGTAAATCAAATACTGATGTGGCTCACTCTACTGTGCGGGGAGCGGATAGGTGACAGTCAGAGTGAAGGCGTTTAAGGCTTTGACAAAGAGTAGAGCTATACGTGGCTGCTGCTGGTTGTAGATGTTCATATAAAGATGAAATTGCAAAATATATGTCTAATTCAGCCCTAAGGATATTGTTGGATTTTATTAAACAGGGGTTCTGGATCCAAATGGAGGTCACTGAGAATGCGACTAGGTGTTGAATTAGAATTATATTGCCATTGCAGAAAAAAAAAAAGGGCAACATTGCTAAAATAAAATAAAAACCAAGGCTAGGTGGGCTATTTACACTTTGCAGTTAGTAGTGGCCAATGAAGTTATTATTATTATTTTAGTTTTAAATGAACTGCAGGTGAACAATCCACTGCTTGAGTAAGAATAGTGAATGACATTTGACATTTATTTTCACCGTCAAGCTGTGATATTGCTGCGATTATACTGAGCCAGCCAAAAGTACACACGTATTTTACTTTGTATGTATTTTATAGTGTCTGCCAGCCTATACTCTGTCCATT
Source organism: Rhinogobius similis (assembly GCA_019453435.1). Classification (NCBI taxonomy): domain Eukaryota; kingdom Metazoa; phylum Chordata; class Actinopteri; order Gobiiformes; family Gobiidae; genus Rhinogobius; species Rhinogobius similis. The sequence goes on along the minus strand of CM033632.1, from coordinate 18,352,100 downwards.
GTGTTGTAACGCTATAGGTCAAAGCCGTTTGCTGCTGTTGCCATTTCATCCTTTTCCTTTCAGTGCATGAAGAGTGGGCCTTGACCTCTCTGATAAGTTTGTGCCCTTCAACAAGAATCACCCTCACCATTCACTTTTCTTTCTGTTTGAATGGTACATATTCTGAAAAAAAAGGAAAAACAAATCAAGTCATTCTGACATTTGAAGCACTGAGAACGTATTTAACCAAACCATGGACTATAGAAAACAGTGGACCAACATAATAAGGTAAAATGGGCTTATATAAACAAATTAAAATCAATTGTAATAGTGATTTATCTGTTCAATTGTCAAACCTTGATATAGAAGTGTAAATATAACATAATGTATAGTCATCATTTACCTTTGCAGTGGAAGTATCATTGTGCCTTTCCGTTCCTGTTGGAGCTTCCGTCCTGGCCAGGATCTAGACCTCAGAATGGCTCAGTGCATAAAACAGAGAGTGGATAAGTCATGAGGCTCTAAACCTGAGACGAGCAAAACAGCACAGTTTTCCTCAGTGTTCTCTCTGATCTGACTCTGAAAGGCAGATTATGTCTGCTTGATTAAAAGTGTTAAGTTTTATGATTAGGTTTTACTATTTCGTCTTTGAAATTCCTGTTTTGAATTTATATTATCAGAGTGAAGTTTAAGAAAGTGGTTAAAAAGCCTTCGTACCAATGACAGCGTTAAAAATGTGTCTATCATTTCTGCACTGTGTCCTGGTACTGATTTGTATCTATATTTTTACACACATTGCTTTTTAATTATTGAAAATATCATTATTGTCCTAATCTGGATTTTTGATCGAACATCTCACTTACAACCTGCTCTCTATCTTTGGTATTAGAGAAAGGATGATTCTGTGCTGTATCTCACTAGACAGAATAAGAGCAGGCTTCCGAATATGTATGCATTTGAAACAATGTTTTTCAACTTTTTTTGAGTGGCTGCACACTTTTTTGTTGAAAAGATCCTCCAGTATACCATCCATTTAAACATTATCAAATGACACCAATTTGAAAAAGAAGTGTAAATAACGTCTATGGTATATGTCTTGCTCTTTGGATTTTGCATTAATGTTCGTTTCTGTGCCTCTCCACAAATGTGTGGGCGTAGGTGTAGAAATTTGCTCGGCATTCTCAGCAATTTATTACATTAAGTAACTATGCAGTTAACTCAAATTAAAAAAATTTTTTCAAGGCACAAGGTGTTCTCTATTGCTTGGAAAGTCCAAAATGAGATCTATCGCTTCTTTATTTACATAAATCGATATCAGTCTGGTCACTGGTTTCATCTCTGCCAGCTCTGATGGGCGTGATTGACAGGTAGATTAGCTAATCAGGGATATGCGTGGTTTGTCCATATCAAAACCAATATGGCTGCTTATGAGGAAAAAAGTTTAATTTTGATCTGAATGATTGAGACCAATGAGTTCCTCCGTTTTGTCACTGAAAAAAGTAATCTGATAGCATGGTTCTGTCTGACTTTGACTGGAGGCGTGACAGAGGGAGTGCCTGCATTCACATCCTTGTAAAATATTGGTGAAGTGCATATGGAGTCCAGGCTAGTATTCCCTTACACTCTTATCAAGGGTTTAGAATGTCTGTATGAGTCTTTAGACATGTGCACATCCTGACACTGCCTCAGATTTAAAGCTTAAATACAGCTGTACATTCAGTATACAAGTACAAGACAAATCTGTCTGAGGATAAACACTTAAGAGTCAAATCTGCTTCTCCTCTTCCGTTTTTTTTAAATTATTTTTTTTATGAAACATCACTTTCCTTTCCTTTCTTCCTTGTCTTCAGGCCTTTTTCTTTTTAGAGGCGCTCATTATTTTTTTATTCAAAGAAAATAAAAGCATGTTTGTGGAAGAAATAATAACTCATTCAAGGTTTGGATCAATGTTTCTCTGCAATTCAATTATTTGCGTAGTTTAGAATCAATTTAATCCACTGTTTTGTCCTTTTTTGGGCTTGTCTTTGTTTAGAAGTAGTCTGGCAAATGTTTAGTCCTATTTTAAATCTGGTTTAGTCCTATTTTAGACCCACATTTTTCCCCATGAAGACGTCCTGAATGCTAAATCCTGACGTCAGAATGCTAAATATTTTTTTACGTGGTACTTGGTGTGAAAAGATTGAGAAACAGTTTAGACTTAGCATAAAGTAAAACAATCAAGGCATCGAAATGTATTCTTTTGTATTCGCTCAGAAAGTATTCTAATTTGGATGTATTCGGCACACATCATAAGATCATAAGATTTCAAACACAGAATTTTAAAGCAGACAGAAAAAGTTTACCTTGGTTTAATGTGTAACCAATTCCACTTTTTTTAACCTTAGTTTTGTGATTGCCAAAAGTCTTGTTCTAAAGAAGGCGTGTTGAACCTGTTTTAGAATAGAATAGAATGTCTCATACTTGCATTTTCTGATTTAAAGCTGAACAAAACTATTAACTACTCGACACGTTTGACTTGCTTATCTGCGGAAAACCCTATTTCCCTCGTCACTTGCTCTGACTCATGTACATGGCTATTCTGTCAAGTATAAATGTAAAGTGATAAGGGTTGACAGCTTATAATGGTATTTGTTACATTGATATAAATTACACAAAAATCCTTTTCAAAAGTCATTACATTCTACATTATTAGATTAATACAATTTACATCGCTGTAATCTCCAATGCCTCGTCGCAGCCATACCTCCTGGACCCATCAGCGCGCGGTATTCCTGCACTTAATCATAGCTTGTTCAGCCTTAACAGTGCGAGGACAACAATTAACTATGTCTTAATGAGCAGCTCTGACAATCAAGTGCTTGTCGACTGATTGCATTACCCAAGATTCACTGCTAATCTGTGGCTATTACTGCAGACACAAGGAAGAAAGATTGAGAGGGATTGTGCCTTCACCAGCCATCAGAAACATCCCAAAATACCCATTAGCGCAATTAGCAAGGTAGAATAACTGTCAGTATGTGCCAGTGGTGGGCAGTGAGATCAGTAAATGAAAGAAAATGTCCTATAGCGTTTTATTGCTCTGTCCCGCGCTTCCTCACTGTAAAGCAGTCTAATTGTGCCCTGTGGTCTTCATGTGGCATTTAGTTTTCAGGCCGGCTGGATCAGAAAATGTCAGCGCGGCTCTGTGGCTTTGAGTTAGTGGCCTGGGTTATTATTTTAGGCTGGAGAATGATTTAGAAGAAAAGTCATCCTGCGGTGAGGGCTCTAACTGAACCAGCTAAAATGTGTCTGTCTGTGCATTATTTGTGAGTAAACAGGCAACAGCGGACAATATGATAACATTTAAGATTCACTGTTTGTTTTACTTATCAGTTAAATTTTCATTCATTAGCTCCGGTTTGATTGTCATTCCCTTATCATTGATCAAAACTGGCCCATTTTAACATTTAGCACACCGTTCATATCCACTCTTTCTATTGGTCAGTCTCTGTCAAGCTCTTGGTGAGTGACAGGTGGATTTAGCCAATCAAGTGAACTTTAAACTCCTAGAAAAAGCAGATATCTTTAAGGACTTAAAACAGCAGAAGGTTCTCGGAGAAATGATTTATATGATCTGAAAAAACGTTATTGATCGATGGAGTTCAGCAGGGAACATTTTTTAAGGTCGGAGAGGAGAGGATTTTCTAATCAGCATTCCTCAAAATGGCATGATTACAGCTAAATGCAAAGTTTTTGATGACGGAACATTGTTAGAACATGGTTAAAAGCTCATAAAAGTCACTATAGCAGAATATGTGTGACTGTATTGCTGCATTCATTTGTTGGCATAAAGGCTCTTACCCGGTCCTATAGCCATTGCATTCATAAGAGTCTGTGTTTAATTGCACATACATTGCTATTTACAGAAAGTAAGACAATAGTTGAAACCCAAAAATTACAGAAATGTTCTATTTACCACTGACATATGTCCAATTTTAGTATCTCCTCTTGATCTAATCTGTTTGTAGTTTTATCCAGTCACAGCTTGATGACCCACTTATGTCTGTGATTAAACATGTGGTCGTGACTCTGTGGCCAAACAGCCGCGTACGCTCAACCAGGCCAGATTTGAATAGAGAAATTTGCATGCTGCTGTTTGCATGTGCACCATACTTTTACTGGTCCAGTCGCCAGCGAAAGATAAAGAAAAACAAAAAGGAATTGGATTGTATTATTCTGAATTGTGGAAAAGCGTTTGGGGAAACCATGAATCTTCAATTAGACTGCATCTGGGTAAGAAATTAAGATTTAGTATTCTGTGCAGTGGCTTGTTTTGGTTTTACTTGGAGCCTAATTTGAAAAACATCTCACACAGTGCTGGGTCGATCGTCCAAAACAGATGGTTAGATGCAGCACACTCGTTTTTTAACTCATGCACTTTGTTCTTCTCATTGCAAACTATAGAACATCCCCAAGGTTTAATAACTGCTGTATTATATGTGCTGGCGGAGGCTAGTGTGACTGTGCATAGTAATAATGCATTTAAAGGTGGAGAGGATTTATCCTGTCCACTAGTCCACCTTTTTAACTGATGAAACAAACCTTTATCTTTCAGAAGAGGTCCCTAATCAGAATAATTTGAGAATATGAAAGACTTTAGAGGATTAGTCCTGTTAAAGAATATGTTCTAAAGACGTGCGCTCTTTTGCACATTTGTATGCTATAAGATTGGTTTGGGAGTGCTTAAAGGTCGCTGAAAGACGCAAAGACTAATTTTCAACACCAGTTTATTCAGGCTCTCTACTCTCATACAAATCAAACTTTTGTTTTTTCAAGCTCTTTGCTTGTTTGCTGAAGGAAAAGTAAAGAAAATGAAGCTTAGTAACCGTAAACACCAGTATTTAAAGGTGGACCTGTACGTTTTCTGGAGGAAGTTACGCCTCCTGCTTGTCCCCATGGAGATATTTCTGCTCCATATTGTGCAATATACTTATCTATCACAAGGGATGCCAGGCCAAATCACAGTTCAAAAGTTTCATTTATAAAGCTAAAACTGACTTTCTTGTAAATGTACGCAGATAAAACACACACGTCCTCAAACTTTGCTAATTTCTCATCTCTCTGCTCTCAGTTCACCTTCAGTCCTGTCTCTGAAGACCTAAAAGTGCAAATCAGACTTTTTAGTCAAGTTTTGGCTCAATGTCAATTTGTCTTTTTATTGATTGGAAATTTAATGTGGAAACTCAAGTACGCAACCTTTTTGTACATAAATTAGACCCCAGATCTGTGGAGTTCACAGTAAGAAAGCCTGTTTTTCAAAGTATAATTTTTTAACAACAAATAAACGCTAAATAGATAGGTTTAACATGCTGTGTAACTTTACAGGCTAAGCAGCAGCAAGACGGACAGATGACGCTCCTTTCACCAGTAGTGACTCTGAACATGAAAAAGAGAAGAGAGGAAGGGCATCTGATTTTAAATATATGTCAACTCAAATTGCAAATCACTGAGCATATTTATCTGCTGTGATTGTCCAAGCAGGAAACACTAAACTGAAGAAAGTTCCATCAGGAAGTTTCATAGAATATGCATAGGAATGCCTGCTCGCTTGTTACTCTTGAGAGCATCTTTTCTTCGCTTGCCCCCGTCTTCTTCTGGTGCATGTGGAGGGAGGAGGGAGGAGGGGTGCAGATGGCCTGGACAGAGAGCGAGTGAGTGTTGAGGGAGTGAGTGAGGGAAGAGGTGAGAGAGCTGCGGCGGGCTTTTTTGGCAGGGTCGGCCCGGTGTGGTGGGAGGGCCCATTGTGATGCAACGTTGCATACATAATGCCACGGGGCTCTAAATGCAGCGTTGCCATGGCGACTTTTGTGCCTGGTTGAACTCGATGTGTGTGTGCCCCAGAGGAGAGAGAGAGAGAGAGGGAGAGGGAGAGACGTGGGGACTTGGAGCCAGCTCGAATGACACTTGTAGTCTTTCTTGCAGTCTCCAGTGCAGGACAGATGAGTTTTCCACCCTGGAACTGCCAGGCTTGTTTTGTCCAGAGGGGAGCGCTGAAAAAAGCAAGGATTTTCTGTCGCTGGTGTGTTTCGATGAAGTATGGTCCATGTGAAGGTATGTCTAACTGTGTTTCCTCTCAGGCGACACATCCCTCCAAAATTTCTTGTCCTTTTTTCTGCCACTTTTCCACAATTTCTCGCCATCGCGGTCCTGGGAGACTGCAGTAACAGGTGTCGCACTGTCAGACGGAATTGGAGGGAGCCACAGGGGTGAGAGCAAAAAGGCTTTTGTGTCTGTGTTTTTCGGGGAAGCTGAACAATCTGAGCGCTCGCGAGCAAAGATAGTTAGTCAGATGCTTGGCCCATTCAAGCTGCAAGAGCAAAGCAACAAACAAGCTTTATAACGCACACAGGCGCTTTCCACAGCGGCAGATGGGGAGATTTTGATGCACTTGACTGCAAAAACACTGACTTTTGTGTGCATCATTTCAGCTCCTTGGTGGATTTTACTATTGTGGTGGCTGTTACTTTGCATATGGATCTGAGAGTCAAACGCTATTGATACATTCAGTGTGTGTTAAGATGCACAGATTTGCAAAAGAAAGACGTTTATAAGTTTGTGTCTTTTTGTAGTCCGCCATTTTTAGATATAGTTTGTATACAAGAATGTCGTAAAACGGGACGGTTTGTTATTGAGCAGTGCTTGATACAATGTAAGGGTTTTGTGGCTCAATAGGAATTTAACCTTGAACTAGAAGATTAAGATGTTCTATGTCTAGTGAGTTAGAACCAGTAGTTCTACAAATGCTTTAACTTTTATTTTGTAGATCACTTTTTATCCATTGCAATCTTATTTTTCCTCATTGTTTATCTGCAAGTTCTTACAACAGAGAATACAAAGCTTGTGTCCTCTAATTGCTGCTCTTTATGTGTGACAGTTCCATTTGTCTCATACTCCCCATTACTACTTTAAAGGATTCCTCTACATTTAGCACGTTTCCCTTCAGCCTCTCTCTGGTGCATTATCTGTGCTTCATGTGGAAACACAAGGCACTTTGAGGTCAGCTGCTTTTATATAAGCTGCATAGTGTTGTTGGTCTATATGTGCACTGACCTGCACGCTTCTTTTGCTCCACATTGTTCGACTCTGAATATGGAAACCACGCGGCCGGGCCAAGAATCAATGCAACTTCATTTGTACATGCCATGAGCGATGCAGATGTGTGCAGTGAGAGTGTCCCTGTCCACCATCTGAAACAAGACACAATGTGGACTCTAACACATATATTTTGTGCTATTGTGGCGTCTGGAGCTCTGTAGCTGTTACATGAGGAAATTACTGAAATTTAAGCCCAAAAATATTATTCATGTGCTCTACTTTTAGATTTTGCAATGGCTCTCAAAATAGAGCAGTGGTGCCCAATGTTTTCAATTTACTTTAAAATAAATATATTTCTCAACATTTGTGTATATTTGAGAGATTATATTTTTTCAATGGTATTTGCTTGTGTATCAATTTACTGAAAAAAGTAACATTCTAACACCTCAATAATTAAGATTAAGCCCTACTTTATGGCACTCATGTCTTTATTTTTCTCTTTTTGTGGTAATTTGGATAAAACCAGTCATGTTTATTCAGCTGTAATTACTGCAGAAGTAAATAGAAATGCTATAATCAGCTGTTGGTTTGTTTGCACATCGGGTAATTAGTGGTTATTCCTCACACGGCAGCCAGCATGAATTAAGCATGAAGACATTTTAAAACAATGCAACATTTTATTTGCATAGACCACCTGTGTTTTGTGTCCACGAATCTGTTTATACTCATTATCCACACAAAATCAACCAAAACACGCAAGAATTGAATATGAAGATAGCAGATATTAACCTGGAACTTGCTGTCTATACTTGAGTATGACACAGTACCAACTAACCACAACTTTAACACAAATCCATGAACGGTTTGATAAGTCAGTCAAACATATCATTCGCTGTCAAAAGTCTTTGAAATCTCTTGATGGAATAAAGTCTCTGGGAGTTTCTCGGTTGCGCAGAAGCAAGTTTGACATTTGGACGGCTTTAGTTTGGTGTCACAGTGTGCGCCACAATCCTCTCTGTCTGGCTCTGTCTGCTATGCTCTCCCACCAGAGCTTGCACAGTCCATTTCACAACAATTAAAATGTGTCAGGAACCAGCGAGCCAAAAAAATGCTCAAAATAACAGTAATTAAAACTGTATGTCATTAGAAAATCATGCATAGCTGCGTTGATATGTTCATTGTTTACCTAATAGCCTATAGTTTAAGCTTTGTTGGTTGATTCAGGTAGAAAGGCATTTAGCAAATAAATGTGAGAATTATCAATTACCACCAATTAATCAATAGTAATTTGAAGAAGTATTGACAACTTTCAGTTTATAAATGGTCTTGATCCCTATTATGAGTATTATGAAACCTCATGGAAATATTATAGGTAAATTAAATTATATATTATATTGTAGGTAATATTTTTATATGTAAAGACAATTATTTTTGATTGAAAATCACATGTGATTGTGTACAAAATAATGTTTTTTAAATGATCATTGCATTAACAAAATCTTTATATGAAATTATTGTATCATGATGACAATATGCAAGGGTGAATGATTGATGTGAAGTTGTTTTTTTTTTTTTGTGGAAATGCTACAAATGATGGTGCACAAAATAACAGCGTGTTTTTCTCTGTAGGAGCTGCAGTTTGAACGTCTGACCCGGGAGCTGGAAGCCGAACGCCAGATTGTTGCCAGTCAGCTGGAGAGATGCAAGCTTGGCTCTGAGACTGGAAGCATGACTAGCATCAGGTGTGTTTGCATGAATGTGTCATTTTGCACCTGTCCTGGCAGCTGGGCTCCTGCAGGTTCCTCTTTTATGTTGGGTCCAAATTTCATGTCTTTTGTCACTTTACTTGCACCAGGATATTTTGCCGTTTGCACCAGATGGAGTCTGTTCTCCTGTTCCCACACACTCACTAAATTAGCTTTGTGCTGCTACTTCACAACATGCTTGTGAACTGGGTTACTTGCCATCCAAGTTTTGGCCTTGACATGATAGAAACATAACAATTGACATCATAGAAACATAGCAATTGACATGATAGAATTTTATAGGTAAAACTGAATTCACATTTTAGATACTTTCTACTAATAAAACAACAAACTACTTATAATGCCATGCAAACAATCATTATCTTGATTACAGAAAAAGACCCTTTGTAATAAGCACATATTTTTCATTGACTTTGGCATTTTATTTAGATGCACTCCTAATAAAATACTATGCTCTAGGTTCATTGACATATTTGTAAAGAGTTATGAAGATTTCACATTGTTGACTTTTCACAAAATACTAAAATAATGCAAAGAAAAGAGTAAAATTGGATTTTAAACCCAGGCTTGGAATAAACTTTTGAACCAATGAAGGATCAAGGCTATTGTTAACTAAACCTTTTATTCTATAGAAAAAGAGTCCTTGATGGATTTAAATATTGCTTCAATTCTTCAAACCTCTTCAATTCTTCAACAAACAAATTGAGACTTACCAGTTAATCACACTGTATCAGTGATGTTTAGAGTTTTATACAGAGCCACAGTGTTTTTATTCTGTTCTTCAAATTGGCTTGGATGTGTCTGTGAAAGTAAGCATTAGCTCCTTTCATGAAACAGCACATAGTCCATTCACAACATCTGAGAATGAAGCTCGCCTAATGCATCCACCCTGTGCACTTGGACCAGTGTAACATGATTATAGTGCGCCCTACCTCTGCTGGCCGTATACGCACATAAACAATCACAGAGCACCCACATGATCCATCATCTATTCTCCCCTTTGATTCCTTAAGTGAGTTGGGATCCCATCCGTCTCAAACTAATTACTCATCTGCCGCTATTGTGCCGCTCATTGCACTTGAAGAGGTGGCTGAACAAAGAAATGGCTACATGGACTGAAAACCGTTTTGTTCACCACTCTAATTAGCCAGCGCATTCGTTTAGCTTCTTAGCACTGTCGCAGGGCTCCCAAGCAATAACACAAGGAGATGGAAGAGACTTGAGATCCAAAAACATGTCCGCTCCACTTCTCTACTGCGCAGCTGCACCGAGGATTGAATATCCGCTGCCATCTTGCTAACTTGATTACATAGGTTTATTGTACTGAGGGGCAGAGTGTATTAGCCATTGCTTTTTATGTGCCGTCCGCTTTGTTTGACTTGGTATGTAATTACCAAATGGACAAATGATTTGGCCCAACACTAGTCCACTAAAGCAATAAGCCGCGCAGAGGACGGTCGTGCATTGTGCGGCAAGGATTTATTTTTCAATTACCTCAAAAACATCGTATTGTTTATTCTCAGGGAGTTTTATTTGTCTTGAGCAGTCTTTGTGAACACAACAGGCAATATTTAATCTGTAACTACAATTCATGGACAAAATGTATCTGGAAAGTACAACAGACCGATGGTCCGCAGAATTTAAAGTAGTCGACAATTCAAAAGAACACTATAAGTTTTGTCCTTCAAAGAGGTGCAGTGAGTTGAGTAATTTCCCACCAACAGTCGAGGCAGTGGTTCTAATCTTGCCTGAAATCATGGAGCTCACCAGTGACTGCACACCCCTTGGTTTCAGAAGTCAATTTTCCATTCATTTTTCCCATAGGAATTATGAAAAAGTTTGAAAAAATCTGTTTTACATGTGTTTCTTAGGCTGAAAACAACCACATTATACACATTAGCCTTGGCGTCACGTCCTTAAACTCTCAATATTTAAATTTTTCTAAAGTCCTATTGCAAAAATGAATGTGAATTGGACTTCCAGAACTGCGCCCAGCTTTGAAGGGAGCGGGACTGGTGAGCTCCATTGTCGTTGTGCATCTACTTTATTCCAGCCCGCCTCTTTTACTTCTGAATGCCACTAATCCGCACTTTTGTTGTGATGAGTTTTTTGTGTTAAGCTAAATTAATTTCAATGGAAAAATAGAGGGAAAAAAAACTACAAAAAGTCAGCTAATTTGTGCAAAACGTTCAATGCTCATGTGCACCAACAAGTCAACAATGCACTGTTTCTCTGGGTGTCTTGAAGTCTGTGTATATAACTTATTTGCTGCTGAGATTGGTAGCCCTAAAATGACACACACATTTTTAAAAATTCAATGTGATGGTGTTGGCTAGACTGCAGAAAGGCTTTTAACTACATGACAATAGATAAACCATTTCCTAGTCAGACCCGTTGAGAACCACTGCCTTAAATGATGAAGTCACAATGACTGTCATTAACATTCACCACAGGTGGTGCTAAATCTGATTGTAGCTTCTGTAGCAGATTACCACTAGCATTAGCCAGAGCCATGCTGCAGCGCTGTCCTCTCTCTCTCAAAGGAAAACACAGCACTCAATCCACCCTCTGCCCTGGTAAGTCAATAATCACATAGTTGTAGATGTGATCTATGAGAGGCTATATTTAAAATGAACCATGATGTGAAGTTTGCATGTGCAGATTTACTAAGCGTTTGCTAGCTCTCTGTAGAAATCTGAAGTATCACAAGTCTTCTTTTTTGGTTAACCGTTAGACTGTTTTCACACTTGCAGTTAGACGTGTTCGCCTCTCTCTTGCTAGCCCTTGTTACACTGTGCTTAACCTTATAGTGTCGGCTAACGTAATTTTCTGTTATTGCTGCAACAAGTGAACACACTACCTATTGTATCATGCGCAATGTATGGGGCATTGAAAGGGCTATTAATAATCCATAAAGCAAACAGACAGCCCTTGAATGAAGGCAGGTCTGGTTTCAGTTTTCTGAGTAACCCACAGGCGCATAGATATAATATTACTACAGGTGTTGTGACTAGCGACAATGGCTGCAGTCAAAAGCACTGCATTGTTGAGTGCGTGTTCACCTTCTGGACGTTACAGGAAGAGCACAATGTGACAGTAGCCCGCATGATACATTTCAACTTTAGTTCATTTTTAGCCTGGTAAGACTTGAATTATGAATGAGCGTGCAGACTGGTGGCTCTCAGGGGTGGTTTCAGTTTAAAAATCTTCAGTTGTTTTGCAAAGACGCGAGAGGTGCTAATGGGACTTTCAGCTGTGCCTTTGTTTCCAGTCTTAATCAGTTGGCACAGGTCACAGAGCCTGCCACAGCATCTGCTGCTGCTTCAACACTTTAAAGAAGTATCCACCATAGCTGCTCCATCAGGCAAATGTGCACCAAGAAGAGCGGCATATGGTCCATCATTAGTCATGTCTGTTTACTTATTTCCACAGGTGGGAAAAGGAAAGTTCGTGTCAAAAGTGCTGTTACAAGAAAATATCCGTGGAAAAGCAATCAATGTATTACTATTTAGAAATGATTGCATTCACTTTATCGCCTACAACTTCGTCTCTAAGCAACTTATGTGATTGGGGAATCTGCACCTGCTGGTCTCCATGGAGATGTTAATGCTTTACTTGGCAAATAATTAGTAGAAGTAAGGGGAAAGTAGAGTAGAGAAGAAAATAGTAAAAGTGTTCTCTGTAGTTACACTGAAGGGAGATTAGCACTTGTTGAATTGTGCCAATGTGAGGATTGTTGTTGAATTGTTTGCCATCTGTTTGACTGGTGTTTTATAATAGCAGAGGATGTTGGCTCAGTTGAACTAGTTCAGTCTAGTTAAAACGTCTCTGCTGGTAGTTTGGCTGAGATTTGTTGTGTTTTTTTAATGAATAAAGAAAAGGCCACATTTACATGCAATCTGACAAACTGCAGATGGACATTTTAAAATATCTGTCAATTTAACCAAATGTCAGGACAATTACTGTCTCACAAAACTGCCATTTAGCTATTATGACCATTTGATAAGCTTTAATTGGCAAATGTGTTAAAATTATGTTTTGCTGGCACCGAAACACAACTTAGCTATAAATTGTATTTTAATGTATCCCTTAAAAACATAGTGTACCGATTAGATTACAATTATGACCGAAAAACATGCACAATAGGTAAAATCCTCCAGCTAAGGTTGATCTACTATCATTATTAGCTAATTAATCATTTACTAGCAAATCAATAAATTAGCATATATTAAGTAAGGCTGAATAATTTATGGTGGACATACAAATCAAGGGTAGAGATCATATTATATCTCATTTCAAGTGGGATATTACTGTAGACTAATTTGCTCAATTGCCAATTTGTTGCATAGATATTGTCATAGCTTATTTAAAACTACTATTAGGTATTGATGGGATAGTATGGCATGTTATTCACATTCCCAATTCCATTTTTACCACTGGATCATAATGTCAACAAGCCTGCACTGTTTTTATAGCATTATAGCATTCACTGACAGAATGCCTGTCTGGTTGCTCAGCGTATTAAACGTGTGCATTCGTTTTGGCTCTGTCCGTAGCGCCCGGTGTGACCCACTGCCTGGTGTCTGGCGGGTAAAGGCGCCCCATCTTGCGCACCCAGCGAGCGCCTATTATCCTGAAGCTGTCGGTGCTCTGCTGCCAGCTCACACCTCTCCTCCTGCTGGTCCTCCGAGCGCAGAGGCTAACGGAGATGTTAGAGCTGCACCCGTTTTTAACAAAGGGAATAACTAACGTGATGTTTAATGGGGCTACACCCTTTTTTATGTAAAGTAGATTTTCTTTTGCCGATGTGCAGAATCTGTAGATATTTTGTAAAAGCAGTTCTTGACGTCAAAATGAGAGTGTGTGTTGTCTGTCTCTGTAATTATGTACAGCATTTTCTATTGAATTTTTGCGAACCAGGAAATAAGACCAGTGCGCTGTTGGCATGCTAGTTGTTGTTAGCATCACCTGTGGCAGAAAAACTCTACTCTGGCCTCTGAAAGTTAGGAAACAAGCAACTCATCCTGGTGAATAATGCTAGGAATGCGTTCCAAAAGTTTGGACTGCTGCAAACTGTTTACAATGAACTAGTTCAGTAAAATACGTTCTATTAAGAAAAAACTATTCTTATGTCTTTTGTAGACTATTTACTTTTACTAACATTGTTTCACAGTGTTTGTTATGGTACAATTCTGGCCCCCTAAAGTTTATGACTGTTAGTTGTATACTGCTACCGTGATTACTTTTAGTGCTGTAATGCTCATTTTACCTCATAAATTGCCTCGTAAAACAGTATATACTTTAGAAAGTACATCCTTAAAGTTGTAAAATGATGCTTTACTCCAGTCCAAAGAAATCTGTGCCCTTCTCTTCCCCCTCATTTACCTGTGATCCTCCTCCATTATCCCGCCGGCTTCACGTTGTGAAGCGTTGACGTCCTCGGTGTAATATAAGAACTGCTGTCACTTGAGCTAGTCGAGCTGCTCACCTTGAAGAACTCCAAGTGAAATCCTCCGAGACAGAACCGAGAGTGAGGATCAGTCACACACATGACTACAAAGACACCGGGCACTAAGACACAAAGGGGGAAGAAAGGCCCGTCCACTGAATGTGCTGCTGTTTGATTGATTTCTGGAGCCAGCTCTGCCACTGCTTCAGTCTTGCTCCACTCGCACTTTTCCACCAGTGATTTTACTCTTACAAGTCCGGGCCTCACAGGACTGATGTGTCGAGGAGAACTTTGTTTTATGGGGTTCACTGGTCGTTATATAGGATTGTATAGAAAGTGGTAAGATGCATGAGGTAATCAGGACTGCAGTTTGATTTAAAAGTACCTTTAAAATCATGTATTCTTAATGTGAGTGGGGTCGCTTCTCCACAGATCTGACCTGTAACTTGGCCTGGCGTCACAATGGAGATAGATAATATATAAAAATAATTAGTACAGCTCACTGTAAGACATTCTGAACCAAAGCAGTAGGGCCACAACAAACGATCATTATGGTAGTCCACTTGTCAGTGATTATGTCTTCGATTTGTTGACTATTCAAATGATGAACACTGAGAGTTTTTAAATATATTTTTAACCATTTAAAGGTTGTATTATGGTGACTGAAGGCTTCTAGATATAGAATATTTATGAATAAAGTATATTAATGATGAATATGTGAAATTATGATTGATTTGATTTAAGGCCGCTGTCTTTGTCATAAAAAAGCATTTTCATATCTGTTTTAGAGTCTGTATAATTCAGATACCGATCACAATTATGAAAATTAGACTGCAATTATTTTATTATTGTCGACTAGTCTCGATTAGTTGATTAATTGTTACAACCCTATCACCAGACAGACATGCAAAACATAATCCCCATGTGCAATATATTGTTAAATGTTGATTGGTTCATGAATCTGGCTGGGAAATCAGAAAGAAATCCAGAGACAGAAATTGCCATTAATATACAATATATAGTGGTGCATACAGTTTACATACAACATACAGTTGATCAACTGAACTGCAAACACATTAAATATGTATGACGTAAATACACAGCAGGAGTCTTGCTGTAGAGTTCTTGATTGCAAATGTGAAAAAAACTAAACAACATGAAAACGGATTACGATAAAGATCTTAAGGTTTTTACTCACAAACACATTTTACTGTTTAGTTTACAATACAATCAAATGTAACACTCCTTGTCATAATCCCCTGACTATTGAATTGTGATTAGAATCTATTTTATATTGTTACTGCTGTGTTTCTTTGATTAAAGCAGTCATTTTGGAGCGCTCTTTGACTACAGAATGATCTGGAGTCATATTACACATTCCCCTTTTAAATGTCAGTGCTCCAGCGAAATGCAAACAGACTTTTAGTTAAAGGCCACTACCTCTCAGCCAATGCCTCCAAATGCTCCTGAGTAAAACTGAGGTGAACATCTGGTATTTGAAAAAGTTTGAATTTATTTGTCATTTATATTCAAGTATAGTAATGACAACAGCTTCTCTGGGAAAGGCATTGAGGAAGTGAATTTTTAACTTGTATTGATCGGGGTTTGGCAGGAGCTTGACGATGACAAGGGTCGATGGGCCGTGTGAGCATCCTATCGATTGCTCCAGCAGCGAGAGAGGATGTTGCTAGCTTTATTTATAAGAAGCATTTTGTATGATCCATATGGCATTGATCTTAGACTGTGAGGAAATAGGAAGAAAGTAGAGAAACTAATTATGTAAAATATAGGTCATGGCTCATTGTCTACATAATGAATAAGAGAAAAGGGGGCATAATTTAAAAAAAAAAGTTTGTTCAATACATTTATGGGCTTTTATTGGCACAAACAGCATGCATTTTGTTTGGTTTGATGATTTGTCAGAAATGTGTGAATAATAAGAAAAATTAACCATTCAGAGAAACACTTTGGTTTGGCTGTCAAAGTGAACATGGCTAACCTGGCTCACGCCAGATTGATGTGTGTCACTCTGAATTTATTTCTACACAATATCAATCTGGATAGGCTCTCACTAAAAGAACATGGCGGCATAAAAGAAAGAAACTATTCACACTGAGGACAGAGAAATAGCATAGAGCATAGATTTCTGCTGAATCGATGAGCAAAGCACCAAACTCTCTAAATCTATGGTAAAAATATTTGAGAGATGTCTGTAAAATTAGAGAGACATGCTAATAAATTACAGCTGTTAATTAAGAAATAGATGGCAAAGGTATTGCTGTGCATTTAATTTGCGTTACAATGGTGATTTCAATTTTAGTCTTTTCAATTACAAAAAAATGTTGTAATAAAAATTAAGTGTCACAACTTTCCAGCCTGCAAAAGTATACAGTGGCTTTGAAAACAAAAGTGTTAGAAAACACGATTAATAAAATGTATTAGGTCTATTGTTGCTTAGATAACAAGTCTATAGGTCAGAGTGTGTAAGAATAATTTGTTTTTTACTTGTTTGTAGTCATATTATGAAAGCAAATACAACAAATAAACCAGTAATGTAATGTGAATATATTCTGATTCCTGTAAGATTTATTAAAATTACTTAAAGCCAAATGTTTAATGAAATCATGAAACATTCTTCTGGTGGGCGACGGGCATGAGTTTGTGCCATAGAGAGCAGCTCAGCGGGAGGCACAGAGAGGACAAGGGGGGCAGACTTCTGTTGATCCACTTGAACCTGCCGCCCTCAAAGACACAAACACAGGCGTATAGTGTCTGTGAGACCAGACACTCTTAATAAGACTAATAGCCCACACTTCACAGACAGACCGCTGCAATCAGTGTGTATGTGGCACAGCCTGAGACTAAACTATTGATCTGCAGCAGAGAGGGACACTGTTAGATCCAATAAAATTATACGGACAGTGCAGGAAGAGACACATCAGGAAAATGAAATTAAAAGACAAAATAATTCAAAGTTTCTATTACAAAAAACAAGCCTTTTTTATTCAACAAATCTGAAAGTGGAAACAGCACCAAAGGAAAGATCGATGCAGTCCAAATAAGACCACACACTTTTACAATACTTTACAAAGACGTATGGTCTGGAATCATTTCTTGCCTCCCTGAGTTCCAATGGGTGATTGATAGGCGGATTAACCACTCAGAGAGACGCATGGCCTGTGCGTGATGCAAATGCAAATAAAAAAGAAAGAACGCAGAAGACTGATGTGAACAGATTCCTGCTGAATGAAGAACTATGTGTGAAATGTTTGGGACGAGATGTCTTCAGCAAATTTTGTTATAAATTAGCAGCTGGTACGTCCCAAAATTAGCAGTTGTCTGATGTGCTTTAGTGTTCAAATGGGAGGGGCTGGCCCCATACATTCCTAACAAAGTCTTACATTGCTGCCTGTAATTTTCCTTTGGCGAAATAAAGACATCACTTTGGAAGCAATTAACAATCGCCTTGACATATTAAATCTAATCTATTATAACTGACATTGTCCAGGGAGTTGTACAGAACATGTTGACGTGAAACATTTTCTACATCACTTTGCATTAGATCTATGCCTATGCTCAATGGTGTAGCAGGCATATCCACGGTATGTTCTTCTTAAAGACAAATTGAATAGGAGATGTCCCACGTTATGGACTGGGATGGGGCTGGAGTCATTGGATCAGAGAACAACAAGTTCAAATGCAGGATCAAGGAGGCGATTGAAATCAGAAAGCGAGGCACAGACAACATCAACCGTGACGACGGAGCCTTCCTTCTGTCCCACACATGGGACATGCTACTCCAGAGACCACCGGGCGGCAGGAGGCGTGGTCAGTCTGAGCGACCAGCCAGACCACGCCTCAGGAAGTAACATTAGCTGATAAGTGACACGTTACCAACGCAGTTCTGAAGATGGCTCGCAGTTAAGCAGCCGAAACATGTCAACAAGTTAAATTCATCTCCTATTCAATTTGTCTTTAAGAAAAACATACCAGGGATATAACAAAAAAAACATAATGAAAGTTGATGGAGGGTGTAGCAGGCAGTTCAAGCAGTGCAAGGGCCCACCTAAGTACTTCTTGATAAATGGGCCCTGACATCTGTGTATACTTCTAAACTCAGCATATCACTCTTATTGGCTAGCCTGTGGATTGCCTTTTGTAAGTATACTGGCCTCTATCATGGAGTTACTCTCTATTTCCTTAAAAAACTGTACACCTTTTGTAAGCATACTGTCCTCTGTCATGGTTTTACTCTTTATATCCAAACTGTGCAAATGATCATGTGACTAAAGCCTTGTGAACAGTGCAGCGTTCATGTAACTTGTGATTTTTACAACATGGTGCAATTTTAGGAAACATGCAAATAGACCTTAACTTCTGACTGGATTACCATGAAAAGAAGAAATGAAGACCCTTTTACTTTATATTTTTGGGCACTGAGTTCTGGAGTTTAGAATGTGAACGAAAGCACGGGACACACGGACACACCGGGATAAAATGTTCTATTACACTCACTGCAGACGGCTTCATAAGACGACAGGACTGAGGTAAGTAAAAAGCTCTGCTGATTAGCGTGTGCTGCACGGACGGTATCTCTCTAAAGTGTTCCTAACAATCCAGCGCTTGATTTTGCGATGGATGTGCTCTGAATAGAGCCCAGGACCAAAGCTTGCACTGGAGCCCATGGCCACTACCTTACGCCACTGCCTGTGCTGCATCAGATCTCTACACTGGAAAATGCTGTATTATTAAAAATGTAAGAGGAGAGACCACTTGTATCTATTTATGTTGTGATGCCATTTTGAAAATCTGACGTCTGCCTAAAGAGCCTTAAATTGAAGCACCTAAATTGAATACAACATTATCTATAAATAAAACATGGCTCTGACACAGTGGCAGCACCTGGCGGTCCGTTCCGGTTCACTCCACCACAAATGAACAATAGGAGCCAATGAGAAAATCATACAGCACTCAATAGATGAACTGTTGATGGCTAAACCTAATTAAGTTAATTCTTTAAATGCAGTGATTGCCTTTCCAAAGCCAAGAGCACCTGGGATTCAGCTGCGGCAGCACAATGGGACTGAATACAGAGAGTGAGCCGTTTGGCCACAGTCCGCGCTCCTCTTGAAGTCCGATCTGGAGCCGAGCCACACACAGAAGTTACTGGGCGAGATCAATGCTGATAAGGATGTCTGGCACAGAGCCTCTATGTGCTTAGGTGTACGGTGGAGGATGGGTGCACATGGGCGGGGCTAAAGTGTTACTCTTGATAAGGGTGGCTGGCATTCAATACATCATACAGTAGTTTAACCATGACATAACCATTTTACCCAGTAAGAAAGTGTGCCTTCTCTGTATTCATCACACACATGAGCAAAAATCAACGGTTGATTTAATGAATGTTAAACAATTGTATATTGCATTGTCAGTGTGTGTTTATTTTCTTGTTACTTTGTTAAGTATTGGTTTCAGCATCATCAAGATAAAGAAAATGCCTCAAAATTGAAATATATTCCACTGAAATAAAACATTATGGGTGCATTCTCACATGTACTTGTTTGGTCCTGGTTTGTTCCCAGTTTAATTCTGATACAGACTTGGATTTGGTTCTGTTTTAGTCCTTGTTTAGCTCTGGCCTTGTCCATGTTTAGCTCCGGGTTTTAGTCCTATAGTGTAGTCCTATGTTAATGTGGTGTTTGTGCATGTCTGAACAAATGATGTTGCCTTGTTACCATAGAACAGTCAAGATAGGTCCATTAAGTATTATGCAATTTAAACCATGATATTGTGATTTCCTTTCTGATTTTGTTTGAGATTAATTCCCTCAAAGCTAAATCCCAACAGTGTGTTTTGTTTGACAGCTGTGTTTATTAATAACCACTGAAATTCATAATTTCTTGTCCTGTGATAAGTTGAGAGCAGTGAGATGCTGACCTAGTGAAGTCACCATATTTCAGCGTCTGTTTGCACCAGCTTGTGAAGTTATGATGTGCTGTTTTCTGACACGCTTTGTTGTCTTAGAAAGTGTTACAGTTTTGATCGTGTTTGCAGAAATTGTCAAATATTTGTACAGTAATGCCAGACAGAACTGCAACGTTATTTCTGACATCTAGACGTATTGCCATTTTTGACAGATCTCGAGTGATTGGCAGGATTGGTCGTCACTGGCAACTCGCTCTATTTATCAGCGACAACAGACACCTCCGGGGGCCGTGTGTCTCTGGACTCTTCACAGACTGGTGGAGGGCAGGGACTGGCTGATCCCATGTGGCGATTCAGCATGTCGTCCTCCTGGCTCCTCGTTCCACTTCTGGCCCGGAGTCAAAATGGCGGCCGCGCGCACTGGCAGGCTGGGAAGTCAATCTGACCAATTTAGTGGGTCATGGGAGACTTCTGCTTCCTCGTCTAAGCATTTGTTGGGAGCATGCGGATGGGCTAACAGGAACAGAGCTGCATCCCGCTGCGCTTTAATCACTCGCTTCAGACGGTCTCATGTTTCTCATCAGAAGACAGGGGGAAGGAAAATGACTCCCTGCTCCTTCTCTTCACCTGGATTCTGTGCGTTTTAGAGCTTATATCTCCTTCACCTTCAGTGTTCTAACGTGTTTGGCAGCTCAAGCTGAGCTTTTAAAAATGACTGAGTCTGTCTTACATTTTATCAGTGGCAGACAGACTGAGCCGTGTAGACACTTTGGGCATTTTCCTGGTGATGGCAATCTGCTCCAGCCTCGCCAGCAGAATTTATTTCTAGCTTAATTTGATTCAAAAATACCCCTATAGAGCTGGAAGTGGACAGGTGTGCTGCAAAGTCACATTTTATACACCAATGCAGAAAGGACAAATCCCAGGATTAAACTATTTGTATTTTTTTTAACAGAGTGGTTGAGACTTTTAATTGTCTGCAGTTCTCACCGAATTGAGACTAAGCAAGAGTTTTTCATCAAAAGTGCTGCAATAGTTTATGTGGTGGGTCAGTGGTTCAATTCCTGTCAGGGCAGTTGACAAGGCGAGGCAAAGAGTTCTTGTTGTCCAGGGCCCTGTGTCTTTGGTGCCCAAAACTGGACAATCTTCTTTCTTGCCATAACTTTAAACACTGTGAAACCTACATGAGATCGCCACATGCTTTTCTATTTTGTTTTACATGTTTGTTGTTAAACAATAAACAACAAAAAAATTCTAATACTTTCTGTTAAAGGGGGCCCAAAATTCTACCAATGGGCCTAATTCCCCAATATGCAAAACCTTGAAAAGATTTATTGTGATTTATTTTTTTTTTGTGTGTGTGTGTGTGATCTACAATCTGTGCTGCTTGCTCCAGGTCTTGAGCGAGTTAGCGTTGGTGGAATTCTCAGCTCATGCTCTTCTCATATCAGAGGATCACATTTCACCAGCTCCATCTCAACTCTGAGTCTTATCAAACTTCGGGGAAACATTCATACAAGTTCAAATTGGACTGGACTGCAGCAGTAATTTTTTATCTTTAAAATTCTGTAGGCCATGTTTTTCTAATTATTAGTAGAACACGAGATTTGATAATAACATGTTCAATCTTTACGTCTGACTAAACTGGACAAAGATTGATGAGGGAGCCAATTCGGTGTAAAATACTACGCAACATTCTTATGCAAATCACTGCACACATTTGATCTGCTGCAAAATCCTCAAAAGAACACATACAAAGTGCACAATAATTATATTTTATGTTGTCAACAAGAAATCTAATGTATTTTAATCCCAAACAAATTTAGGTTGAGGTCAAATTTAACAACAGACAACTTGACTGAGTGCAGAACTTGATCCAGTAGCTTGAATAATCACAGTAACATTTTGTTTTAAATGCAAGCCTCACACCTCTTTTACTACAGAAATCCTAAACATTCTCCAGAGGATGGTGAGATCTCCAACCCTGTTAGCATTGACCTCTCCAGAGAAATGGAATACAGCCAATTTAGATTCTATAAGACAAACAAACAGTTGTTCTGACAAAATACGTAATTGGGTAAAAGACAAGTGACCCAGGAAGATAAAGTGACTTTTTACTGCGCTCTTGGGCTCTACATCTGTGTAATTAAAGCTACACAATATCTATCCAGGGAAGTATAAGCTCTCCCCGGACTGGTGGGTAAGCAGCTGCATGTGCAAGCTAACTACAACAACAGGTTTTAAAGCTCGTGCCTCATTACAATAGTGCACGCAGCATGTCTGTGTTTTATGTTACCACTGCTGTGAGATGGGACTTTTCTCCTACTGTTGACAATATGGTCCAGATTGGCTTGTTATTTCAGTCCACAAGAACACGATGCAGTTTAATTAGCTGCTATTGTTAGTCTAATTTCAATCTGTTGCCTCAAATACACTAAAAAGGATATTCTAATACATTAACTATATTAACTATAAACTGTAAAACTGCATGTGAAACTAATCCACCAGTGGCTCCTTGAAAACACCTGGAGAAGAAAACAAAAGCAATTACACCAATGAGAGCTGATCACAGACTTTCTTATATATGCTAATACCTTAAACTGTCCACGTTAGGACACATAAAATTATATTGTCATATTCTAAACCCTACAAAAAGGTAACAATATTGGGTAGAACCACTATTTTATGAAAACAAATATTTCCTCACAAGGTTTTAAACTAAAATCATCCATGCATTTAATACATATGTTTTTTCCATTACATAGGTTGTCCATTCATTCAATATGGCATGAGAACGGCATATGAAACAGACAAACAAAAACACAATTCACTTCAGTCTCAATATAGCAGATGGATACTGGCAGTAATATATATTGTTTATGTGACCTGGAGCTTGCCTTAGGTGTACTTCCTGCTTTCTCTGGGATTGTAGCGCTGAGTTATAGGTCTCTTTAAAGCCATTTCACTTTGACACGCTGCCCATCTTGTGTGGCATTATGGCAGTTTGAAAGAACCTCCACCGACTCTTGCTGTTACTCACATTACGTTTGGCTCAGTTTTTGCTGTACCTGAGTGTCCGAAGGATATTACATAAATGTTCAAAAATTTGGTAATGTATCATATAACAAAAGCTTGTTTGTGTTATGTAGAAGGTTTTAAATGTAATAAATAGTGGTTTATCATTTGCATTGGTACTGGTGGCCATTTTTATCTTTTAGAAACTCCTATCTCTGGGTCAAATTTAAGACATAACATTTAAATAAACAATCATTGTAGTTATTTTAAAGGATACGTTTGTCTTGTTTTTGGTATTTAAAGCAGAACTAAGTAACTGCAGTGGCAGAACTCCCCCTGCAGGTCTGTTGTGAAAATACACTTTTCCCCCCCTTTCTTTTTATTCAAATAAGGAAATACAATTACATGTAAAAAATGTCATGTCGCCAAATATAAGGTTATGGTTAAAGTTCACTTTATTGTCCCCAAAGGGAAATTTGTCCTCTTCATTTGACCCATCCTTCAATGCTGCTGGCATCTCCTCAGGTGCAGTGGGCACACCCATCTCCAGATGTTTGTGCTAGGTTTGGTCAGGACTACCATAGGCGGAGGATTTTGTACCTAATGTACATGTTTTGGGTTGATGGGGGAAACTGGAGCACCCAGAGGAAACCCACCCAGACAAAGGAGAAACTCCACACAGAAAGGCCAAGGTTTCTCAGGAGAGTTGTCTTTGGGTCGACGTCAGGAAATGTTGCAAGGCAGAGACAGCAGGGGGGGACGGGGGTTCAAATGCCCCAAAATCACATTTGCAACAACCATACGGAGTTACTTATGCTCTTGATGACATTTATTTTTGACTGACTTATTTGACTGCATTCATGCATGTTTGATGAGTCTTGTTTAGTAAGTCCTCTCTCCTCTGAGCGTCAGAAAAACTCCAAGGGTTAGAGCTCTGAGATCTTTTGTGCTGTTTTCAAGTCCATAAATCATTGTTCTGAGTATGGTGTCAAATCATGTTCATTACAACTGTGTGCCTGCATTAGCTTGTCAGGGGCAAACTTTTTTTAAATTTTTAAATCTAGCCTTTGTAATTTCCTCTGCAACCAGTAGATAGAACTCCAACTCAATTCATGATATGGGATACACCTGACCCAGTAAATGTTGTGTCGTTTTGTTTCAGACACATTTTTTTTCAGTTCTAAAACATGAGATGCCAAAGCAGTGTACTCGAGCATGTTTAAAGGACAATAACAATACAAATCATGCATGATATTTGTCCTTTAAAAAGACGTCATTCTCGCACTCAACTCGACCCTGCTTCAGGCTTATTGTTATGTAAAATACAAGCAGAGTCTAATGTCTAGACCAGCAGGATGTTAAAAATATATGCTGTGGTTGGATCATGGTGATTGATACGTCATTGTAAGCTTTTTGCAGCATTGAATGATTTGGTGCAAAATAAAATACTTTGTCTTTTAATATGAATTTGCATTCTAGAGTGCATTATTGTTCAGTGGATTTCAAAATCTTTTGTTCCTTTGTTGTACTTTGCTTCTATTATCCAACTCCCCTGTGCAATGGGACCATGCAGCCTTTGTGGTCTGCAGATAACACATAATATGCAGGGAATGGCAATAGCTGGATTATATGGATGGAGTAGAGAGCGTGTGGGATAAAATTGTGTTTTTTGTGGCTATCTCTGGCATCTGCTCTTTGAAATCCTCTTGATGGACTTCCTCTTTTGTTCATCTTTTGTTCTTGTCATTTTTTTCTTTTTTGTGCTGTTCTTTGCCGCAGTGATCCAGGTTACATGACCAGAGCAGTGCCCTTATCTAAAAATCCTTCCACAAATTACCCCAAATCGCCCCAAATGTGCTCCTTGAGGTCGCCCTGTACAACAGGACGTGATGATTGAAATTACACCATGTTACTTTGTTCTATTTTAGTCTGATAAATACGACCAAAGTGCTGCTGCCGTTAACCAAAGTTTACTACGCTTAAGTGTTATCATTACCTTTCATCTAACTTGTCATTTACTTGATTTAAATTATACCTCTGAATGTGGAGGCTTGGCTCATTTTTTAAAGATTGTCAAAAGAGGCTAATGGCAAATATAGGATGTTAAAAGAATCGTAATTATTTATATTTATCCCGAGTTTGTGTTGTGGCATTGGACCTAAAAGCATGATATTTTATTTTTGAAGCTCTCGTTAAAATAATGACAATTACACCCTTGGTATTGCTACATTATAATGACATAGTTACAAGGACTAATTTCTCGTAATGATTTTTCTTCACATGCTTTGGATGTATTGGCAAGAAATTGTGATTCTAACGGTAGCTTTGAATTGTGAGAAGCAAAAGTCATACTATCTTAATTTTGCAGTTTAACTAAACTAAACTAAAGTATTATGTGTCAAATAAAGTAAGCACCGCAGAAGAGTTTTCATTCTTGTGTTATATTAGGATTTAATAGCTTGTTGATGGTCTTTACCTCTGAACATGAAGGAGTCTCAAATGATAAATTCTGAGATGGGTTGCAAGATAAGGTCAATGCTATGGCTGTCTGTGGTTTCAGCAACAGAGCGAATCCTCCCTCAAATCAGTCCCCAATGTCAAGAAACAGTCACTTTGGAAACAGTTTCATTTGTAACAGATGGATTTTCAGAGATGCTTTCTAATGAGATTCTAATTTGGCAAGGTCAGTTTGTGTATCTTCAAAGAGTATAAGGCCTTTGGAGATAATCCAGCATTGTGTCAGTGCAGTGAAGCTGTAAACAGCATTGTCCTTTATTTAGGATTATGTTATTTAGGATTATGCAAATTGTCTGGGGCTGGGAAACAGGATATGACACTGACAGCATTATTCACTCATCAGCCATAACATTACGGTCAGTATCAAAATTGGTTTGAGGTCAAACTCAAGGCAAACGTCAAAAGTGCTTAGTAAGATAGTTAGATTTAGTTCGTTTGTCATTTGCCTGGTGGTCCTTTTGTTTGTTGATGTATTGTCACATTACATTCCTTTGGTAATCATGTCCGATGTTTTTTTTTATATATGAGCTGTGAGTTAGAGCTACGCAATTAATCAGCATTTCTAATTGTCAATGATATGGCTGGAGCTTTTTAATTGAGAGATCTACACCCAATGCTCTGTCAGCAAAAGCATACGGTCTGAAGCTAAATTCAGACTTTAAGAGGAAGACATTTTGCTAATACTGCTTTATCTTAAATGGCAATAAAAATATATTGTTGGCGATATGGCAAAAAAAAAGTAAATGTATATCGCAAATGGTCTTTGAGCCAGATCAAAATTTTGATTTTTGGGACGATTCATGTACACTTTTTATTTTATGAAGTAAATAAAGTCGTCTGCTTCGTCTGAACGTTCAAACTTCACCATGATCGGTTAAATTCAATAAGAACTGGGTGCGAAAATGTAGAAATGATAGAGAAAGAAAATATATGAAAGAGAGATAATAGAGAATCCCGATATGACAAATAGCAACGGTGAGATTGCAGTTCAATTTTTATCGCCCACCCCTAATTGAAAGTCAGTTTTATTTGTTTTTAAAAGACAAAATAAAAAAAAATGCGCAAGTGTCATTGATCATAGATGGAAAAACTATGTAATTTATTAGTCACTAAACTCAACTGTGTGTCATGGCAAGCTATAGAGACACATCTTGAAAATGACCAAACATCAGTCCATTTAAGTGTAGTCCTTGTTATCTTTACCTGGAATATTCAGCCCTGAATCCTTGCTTTTATAGTTTGTTTCTTGGTAAGAACTGCCCCGCTCTGTGCAGGTCTCGCTCTGGTTCAGTGGGTTTTCCTAACTCCCCTCCTCAGCACATACGGGTTTTGTCATTAGCCGTGATGAAGTGGCCGAACAGTGGCATGACCTGCAGCACGCGGCTTTGATCGTCCTGTCAATTAGTTCAACCCTCGGCCCACTAATCACACTGCCACAGCTCATCGACGGTGCAAAGGGATTCAACAGGAAAACACTAACGCTGGTGTTTCCTCACTCCAGAGCCAAGAGGTCAATAAGCCCATTTGAATAGTGGTGGGTTTCTGTATCTGGGGATGACAAGGGCGCTCTGAAGAAACGTGATAGCTGCTTATCAGTACAATGCAAGAAATGAAATTATAACCTTAAATATCTTGAGGCTGCAAAGACCATTGTTGGAAAATGCATTTTAGTTTAAATTATTTTGTATTATTATATTTGAAATTGTATGCAGCACAAGCCTTTTTTGTTTTGCCCTTTGGGCCTTTGTAATTCTAATGCGGTCCTTTCCTATCCAAAAGCCCACTCTCAAGTGCTAATAAGGTCTGGCCCAAGTGGCACATGCC
Source organism: Rhinogobius similis (assembly GCA_019453435.1). Classification (NCBI taxonomy): domain Eukaryota; kingdom Metazoa; phylum Chordata; class Actinopteri; order Gobiiformes; family Gobiidae; genus Rhinogobius; species Rhinogobius similis. The sequence goes on along the minus strand of CM033632.1, from coordinate 18,324,551 downwards.
CAATATGGACATAAAGTAAAGAGAGAGTCTTTTCAGGGTCGTCCAACAAATCTACAGAAACAATTCACCTCTATTTCTCAGTTTATTAAAAAATGTAATTTCAGAATATTGGATTTCACAAAAGCTATAATAAAAAAACAAACTGTGGCTCTTGTTAAGTGTGTGGTTCAAGTGTTTCAAGGTCCAACCCAAGACAAACCACAACAAAAAATTTGGAAAATTGTGAAACATAACCCTTATGTAAACGCTTCGAGTTAATGATTATTTTGCTGTCAATTTATCTACTGATAATCGTTTTCATTGATCAGTTAGTTGTTTACATTGTGAAAGGCTAGTGAATATGAGTCTTTTGAGGTTTTAAAGATAAAGTGAAGACTAAGTGTCTGAGGACATTCTAATGGAGTACGATTACAAACAAAACATCAGAAACATAACGTTTACACAGTTCCTTCATCATTTCGTTCGTTCATTTTCTACATTGATTGACAATTATTTCAGTTATGGATTATTATTGTGGTCATTAGATAAACTTTTTTCAGTCCATGTGTCGAATATTGTTCTGGACATTTCCATCTTTACACTATTGTCCCGGTTGCATTCGAGCCAATAAAGCCAAAGGGGACGCCTGTCAGGAGCAGTGCACAAAGGTGATGCTGTGCTGACAGACTGAACAGTCGTTCCTGTCCAGACTAGAGTGGATTGACCTGGAGCAGACAAAAGAGAATTCAAAAAGTCCATGCAGCTTGCAAGTTTTTGTGTCAATGTTAGCTTGTGTGATTATAATTGTTTTGTTCATATTAGATCAAATGTGAAAGTGTCTGAAATCAAATAAAATACAACTTACAGGTATCACTAGTCTAGCCATCTCGCACATGTTTACTGTGACGTCATTTAATATAAAAACGGTAAATTTGGTGATTTTAGAAATGGTAGAAAAGAACATTTCCTTCTATTTTATTTAAATGCCTATAATAATTAAGTACTGTCTGCAATCATAATGTGCGATTATAGAAAAAGGCTAGGCCCAAGAGGTTGCAGTACCGCACACGGCCACTAATCAATTTGGGGCACGGACAGAGGGGGCGTGCCTTATCCAGTTCATTTAATACACCCATGGTACGCGCTCCACCAGCAATCACTGCTTTATAGATCCCTGATTACACCTTCAGCACTCATATATGGACTATGCAAATGAGCTCATACATATTCAGGACTATTCAAATGAGCTGACTTTGCACGTCTGCCTTTCAATCCAGAAAAGATGGCATCCTGAAAGAGAAGCTTTTCTGAAGCATAAATAAAAGCTCTTGTGGAGGAGGTTCATGCTGGTAAACAGGGCTTTCAAGTCTCGCGCATTGGCCATAAAACACATGCATTTCACCCAATCACACGCACACACGCCACACCTCGCATTTCTCATGCTGAAATACTTTTTTTTTTTTTTTTTGCCTTAATATTGTCACAAATGTGGGTGATTAAAATTGTGTTTTTAACAATTCATGAGTAAGTAACATCTGAAATTCTATAAATGTATAGAAAAATAACCCAAAATAATTTTTTCTCAATCAGCTGGGTGTTGTTGCGAGTGAAGTGCACTGACTCATGGTCCAACCTTTTCACAATAAAGCCCTCACTGCAGGTGGCAAACGCAGGAACTGTTATCTTGAAAGTACCACACAGGAAGGGTTTAGTGTTTAGCTGGGAACCTGACATTAAAGATGCGATGGAACTTTTCTGAGACTTTATGGTGCAAACAAGACAGGACTTTGAGCAAAAAACACAGCCGAAAGGTGTGGAGACCGCAGAGGGACAGATCACACCTGCTGCCGCAGCAGAAGTAAGTTTGTGCATCTCCTCTGGCCCGTGCGTATGTCTCGCTCTCCCGTGTCCCTCCCATTCTCCAGTGTCCCGCCCGTGTCTCTCTCTCCCATGTCCCGCCCCTTTCTGCCATGACCCGTGCGTGTGTCTCTCTCCCGTATCCCGCCCGCTCACACACGCACTTCGACACCTGTCAGCTCGAGTCCCGTGACTCCACCCCCTCCGCCACAGCGCCGCCTGTTGAGGGAGAGAGTGAGTGAAGCGTTTTCTAAGTGTTGTCATTTCCCCGTGTCTCCAGACTTTGCGTAGAGCTTTCAGGAGGGTCTCAGTTTGTGCAGAGAGAAGCAAAATCTTGCGCCTAGTGGAAGTTTTATGGATACCACGGATGGCGCAGAGGGCGGGCGACGCACTGCGTAGTGCGTAAGCAAGCTTTATAAATGAGGCCCCTGATGTCTTCCACAGAGAAAAATGAACAGTGCATTTGAGACGACAGTCACAGCACAGTCATCATCATTCGTCCAACATCTCAGATGTAGACCAAGTTTAGATTCTTGGAGTGCGTGCCATGTTGTGTATTGTGGAGGTAATAATAGCTGGTGAATGAGGAGTCTGTTTTAGCAACAGAGGGTCCCATTAACATGTAGCGCTTGACTCCCTTTTGTAATCTGTCACACAGCACATAAACATACAACGCACACACACAACAGGGCTAATCAATGGCATGATTTAATAGCATCTGTTCTGTGTCTGAAAAAAGGGGAGAGGCTGGGTTTGGATAGATGCGAGCCTTTAGGTTTTAAAGATTATTCATAATTATCAATGTATTTTTATAGTATATGGTTTGGAGATGTAGTGGTGGACAAAATTAAATAATCTCGATACAACAGTATTTTGGAGTATCCTGATAAACATTTTCAGATTATATTATGTGTCACGATGTAAATCCTGCATTTTGTTTTAATCTTGCTTTAGTCCTGATTTCGCCCTGGTTTAGCCCTATTTTACTTTATTCAGGCTTTATTCTGGATTCTGTAGTTAAGACCTGGTTTAGCCTTGCTTTTGTCCTGTCTTGCTTTAGCCCTGATTTAGTCCTTTTTTAAGTCCTGTTTTAGTTTTAGTCTTGTTTCAGTCATGATTTAATCCTTAGACCTGTTTTAGTCTTGCTTTAGTCCTATATTTTGAAAGTTCATTCTGTCTTCTTGTAATTATGAACTTGTGAGTTTCTTCTAACACAGTTGTAAATAGCTATAAACTCGTCCTATTAGAAGAAACTCACAAGTTAATTTCTATTGTCCTGTTTCAGACCTTTGGTCTTGGTTTACTCCTGGTTTTGTCCCTGTTTTAGTCCTGCATTAGTCTTGCTTGTCAATTCAACAGAAATTTGTTGAAAGGTGTCTTTTTTAGTTGAGGTTTAATATACACCAAATGTGAATGGACAGTAATATTACCCACCAAAGTGAAGAAATATAATTTTGTATTCTGATAAAAATGTTGCTGCATTTTATTATGATATGTACAGTATTCAAATTTTGTAAATCTTCAAAACTTTATTATCCATTTTTTGATAGATTGCCCACCTCTAATGACATCTATGGCTTATAGTAACACACTTGTATCATTATACCAAGTAACTTCTGTATACAACAGACATTATATAATACTTTCCATGGTATTAAAATTAAAATCAACCAAATTTGTACTGAGGATCAACTTCAACTTCAATCATTTTCTCCCAGCCTTTTTTAAGTTGTTAAGGCCAGAATCCCTTGTAAGTCCTGTGATAAGTGGTGGTGGTCCAGAGGTGATGGAGCATGAGGATGAGTGAAGTGAAAAGTGCTTTCATTCACTGCAGCCTCTTGATTCAAATGACCCAAGAAGCAAAAAGACTGATCACTGAAACCCCAGGTCAATTTGAGCAAGAAGCACTTAACGTTAGAGTGATATTCTTGTCCAGATAGTTAAAGATAGTTGTGGAAAAGGACTCATGATGAATCGTACTTGGAGGTTCACAACATATGGAGCAGGTTTGCTTGATACACCATGGATGAAGTGTAATGGCAATGGGGGTGGGCCATATTGACAAAAAATAATATCTCAATATTATTTGGAGTGTCCCGATAACAATATTTAGATGATACAATGTCAATCCTACAGAAATGTGTTAAAACATTTCTTTAAATGTATTAATAATCTGACAAATATGACATTTTTATATAATTAATCACAACAGTGCAAAAAAACCGTATATCTTTTTGGAAAGTTTACAACATAACTCTTTATTAATTTTTTATTTTTAATCTGGCCTTTTTCGTGCATTTTTTTTAACAAACGTTGTACTCGATATTCAAATTTTGTATATCTTCATCACAATACTGATGTCTTGCCCACCTCTAAATTGCATATACTGTGCTTTTAATAATCATATCTATATCTGCTTTCCCATGAACATTCATCAAGACACATTCATTTGGAATCACATTGTTACTGTAGTAAAAAGGAAATTCATTACTTTTTGGCTCCCTTGTTTTTATCCAAGTTTGTTGTTTTTTGACTTAAGACTTAAAATCCATATGTGAATCTTATACAATCTTATACAAATGAAACTATGTAATAGGGCTGCAATTAACGATTATTTTGGTAATAGATTAGTCTAGTGATTATTCCTTCCCAAAAGAAAGAATTTTACCCAATTTTACCCAAATTAACCCTGACAAAGCTGAAGTAAAGGCGTTTGACAAAGGATTTTAATCAAAAACAAACAATTACCATGTTTCCTGTGTGTTTTTTGTGTCATTCTTGCTCTATCTGAGTGATAAAAATCTCTTCTTTCAGCACACAGAATGTTTTGGAGTTTGTGTATATCGACCAGTTAACGCTTACTTGGTTATTTAATTACTTGACAACCATTTCTATAATCGATTAGCTGTGATTAATCGATTAACTTGTTGAAGCCCTACTATGTAACCAAGGCCATCTCTAAATGTATTTTCCTATTTGGTCCTTGAGTTGCCGGAAGTCCATTCATACCTAACAATGAGCCCCTCCACACTATAGCTTCCAAAAAAGCTATTTCTTACAGAATATATGACTCATAGATCGTCATTAAATAGGTTTTTATTCTGGATTATTGTTCGCTATAACCTTTCTGACTGTTTTCTATTTTGCAGTTGTCAGAACTCCGAATATTCTCTCTCTAATATGTTTGTTGTGCAGTTGTGTCACATCGCCAAGGGCCTCTGCATTCTTCAACTAATGCAATAATCGCTTAGAATGGAGATGCTGTTTCTCTGTCAACTTTGGTGTTTCTTACTGAAAATTAAATTATAAACTCATATTTGAAACACAATTCAGTTTGTCTGTTACAGCTGCGGATGGAATCATTGATTTTATATTCTAATATTTGTCTCTTTTTCTGTCTTTTACAGCTCTGCCGAGGAGAAATTCAGATGGAATAACCAAGGTAATTGTCCGTTTTCCTCCCACACTTTAGCAGCATTTTGAAAGAAAAGCAAGTGATAAAGTTACGCAAACACATTCTATTTAAACGCAGTACTAAAGAAGTAATTTGTGATCATTGTCTTTAAATAAGTTAAGGACCTCACTGGCAAAATAAATACATAAATATACTTTAGCTTTTAGAAAGCTTTGGGATTAATAGTGGTTAGAACTATTTAAGTAATAGTAATAACAGCAGTAGTAACTATAGGAGCTGGTTCTATAGACTTGGAATTGTATCTTCTGAGAACAGCACACAATATTTACACTTATGAATCAGATTTACTGTTTAAGTCGTTGTTAAAGTACATAAGTGGTGCCAGTAACTGTAAGTGTGAATCAAAGTGTGAATAATTATTACTGATATATGGATGTATGGAATAATTTGAAAGGGAAAAACAAACAAAGGTTTAGTATTTGTGAGAGAACTAACATATCTTGTGCCAGTCAAACACTACCAGCTTCGCCTTGTTATCTCGGCCTATGTCATTAGAGGTATGTTACTCCAGAATCATAGTAAATAAAGGTCAAGAAATAAATGTAATAGTCAGACTCGACTGAACAAGGCTGGAATGCACACAAAAAAAACTCAATACTCAATACTCAATATGATAATTATTACAACAGTCTTTTTTTATACAATAGAAAAACAAAATAATGGTTGTTCTTACAGTGTCATGTGGTCTTACACTAATTCTGATACAGATCAATATTGTAAAACTATTCAGGAAGTGTCAAACTTTGCTCTGAATATGTGCTGTTTATCAGTATTACTTGTTCAAATTAGCATGTAGATTTTAATATTGAATAGATCAAATGTTTGACAGTATTTGCACATATTTATGAACATCTTTTGTAGACAGATGGCAAGTGTTTATCATGTAGAGGAAACCAAGAAAGAACCAATGAGCACCAGCTTTTTGAACCATTTAAAAGTCAAATGAAGTCACCTCTTTGCGCCTGACAGTTTCTATTGACAGTCTTTTAGTCGGCTCTATGAACACCAGCGCCCATGCATGACACTGGCCTCCTTCCCTCTCCCTCTTGTGTCATTCATGTCGTGATGTGGCCCGGGTTGGGAGTAGATTGATTATCCTGGTGCAAAGTTGGTGACCTCTGCCAACAATGAGATGCCTAATACAAAAAGCTCATAGTGAAGTCTGGCTGGTGACAACTGTGCTTACCCATCTGCTAAGGCCCACTCAACAAAAAAAAGAAAGACCAAATTCATTCTGTCACGAAAAGTGGAAAGTCCCATCAGGGATTTTGATCTACGAATCATTAAGAAGCTATCACTCCAGCTCTGGACAGGTTTAAAATTGAGTTTGGGCTGGGGTAGCGTGAGGGTCAGTAAATTCACCTCAGCGCCAGGAAAAGAGATGGAAATGTTTCAGCCATAGCATCAGTATCATTCTCCAGAAGTGTCACTGGAGGTCAATAACTTATCCAACTAGATCCACTTAGAAAGCACACACATTACCATTACTTCTCTACCAGCACAGGATTAATGTCACTCTTTCTCGCTCATTTTTAAAGAGTATATTTGGTGACTTGCAACTTGTAATACTTCGTACTTTAATACAATAATTCTAAATAAAGAAATGTGTTACCAATATAGGAGCAATAAAGTTCAATTAAAGACCTTTTCAGTTTCCATTAGGGCTGTTGTTTAGTCGACTAATCGGTCAATGGTGTTGAAGTTAATCAAAATTTGTATTAGTCGACAAATTTGTTGATTAAGATTAAAAGGATTTAAATGGGCAGAAATGAGAATGCATGAGTTAGCTGACGATTGGGGATTCAATTGTGAATTGTTAATCTGCCTTTTACTTAAAAATACAACATTTTTTAGTATGTTTCAGTGTAAATTGTGCGATTTTAGTTTTGTGAGGGCAGCATAGGTCATAGAAATGCTTAAAAGTTTTTAGAGCTTTTGCCAGTTTCACACCACTGTTCCCTTTAGTTGACTAATCGATTGGCAGGACTTGGCTTTAGTCGACCAACAATTTCTTTGCGCAACTACAGCGCTAGTTTGTATAATTAGCATAATATATACATTTTTTTTTATGTAAAAAAAAAGTGGAATGAAGTAAGAATAAAGTTCATTTGTGCATAAATGGCTTGAAATAAATTGTTATATTTGTGTGTGCCTGCAGATGGACAGAAGGACATAGAGGAGGAGCTCACAACCGGCCTGGAGCTGGTGGACTCTTGTATCCGGTCGCTTCAGGAATCAGGAATACTGGACTCACAGGACGCTTGTACAGGAGACAGTAAGTCATACAACTTCACTCATGGTGGCAGCATTCAATGGCCAGTGGTTAATGGTCATGCAAGTTTTGTGCATTCCTAAGTCAGCCAATAATTAAAATGCCAGTAGCCTAGATTTGTTCTTCATTGAAGCATTAAAAAACCTTTATAGTACTGTGTGTAAAGTTGGTCTAGACTTCATTCGGATTGAATAGGACAGAATAGTTAAGAGTTAATAGCTACATTTTGGCCCGAAGACTTTATAGACGGGACAGTAAGTGGCATAAAATAGGGGTGAAGCGCGGGGAGAGACAAATGGATAGAAACAAGAATTCGCCAGGATCTCACAACAGAGAGGCCATCATGTGACCAGCAACCAATCACCATAGTGCATAATATATTTTTTTTGTGGCATAAAGGTACTCCATGACTTTGTCGGCTCAGCGTGCTGTCTGAACCTCTCTTGGTGCCTCTCTGGTTCAGTCTGATCAGATTTCAGCTGGTCCCATGATACCTGTGTGTGCTGCTCTGTGGACCCCCGTGGGACAGAGGAGCTGTCAGAAACATGGGGGTTTTGATATCCTAATCCTCCCCGACCGAGGAGTCCGCTGGCCTGCTGTTCAAGTGCACACGAAGGCACTGGAGACATGCACAACACCACATGCAACAAGCACGGAAACATCAAAAGTTGTAACTGGTCATTTGTTGTTATAGCAATGGTTTTAATAGAAGCATTTGTCAATATGGCAAACTGCAGTTTTGACAATAAATAACTTGAAGGTGCAATGTGTAACCTTTCTCATAGGAGGTGTGCCATCTGTTAGTTGCCATGGTGATTTTATTGCTTTTCCTGAAATGTTTTACAGTATGATTTTTAACTTGTATATCTTTATTTAATTAAATAACAGGTGTAATTGAATTAGCACCATTGCCATAGCCCATGAATCTCTAACACTCACATTGCACTAAGCATGTTCTGGTGCATTTGCATGGATTACAGGGGCCAACATTTACTATACACTATAGATCTTCATCACACACTCAAAACAGTTACCTGGATCTCCTTGAAGGCAGAAGCCATAAGTCTGTCATGGGTCTGTCAAGTCAAGGGCTCAAGTCAAGGGCTCTTCCACTGAAGCGATTAATAGACTGAATCTGCCTGTAATGGATGAATGAATATGAATATAAAATAAAGTTTCTATTGTCAGTGCTGTTGCAAAGAAAGCAAAAGGCTTTCAGTTGATATCTAAAAATAGACATTCATGAAATATTTAAAGGATGTCAATAGAAATGCTGGTCACGACGCAGAACAAAAGCCTCTAGCTATTTTTAGACCTATTCAAGTTAAAAGGAGCACTATCAGGTGTGTTACACAGTTACACAATGTAGTTATAGTTTGTAGATTATACATTGTTGGGGACATAATAACTACCAGCTTCCATAATATTGAATGTATCTTATTCAGATACAGTCACTGGCCTTCATGTTTGCTATAGGATATTTATGAGACCTCCGTCCTCGCTAAAACCTCATTCGAAATTCTCTTAAAGTGGGTTGACAGATATGTAGAAGACTGTCCCCCATCTTTGTACGCAAACATGAAAGTTGAGAGGTGAAAGTGCCACTATTGCATTTTATGTGCACTTACCCAGATAGCCCTGACCTAGTAAACCTATCCACCACACTTAGCTTAATATCACGGTCCTGAATAATACAACACCACCAGTTACACCCCCCCAACAGTGATTTACTTTTGACATACTTAGTCCAGCTTTATTTCTTAACATTTCTGCTATTGCTAGTGCTACAGTAATATTTGCCATGTTGCGTTCACTGATCACTGACATGCTGTGATTTTCATCTCTTATCTTTTGAAAGCACTTACTTTGTAGTATATTTTTTGTATTTTTGTTGTTTTAATCTTAAGAGACGGACAAAAAATGATACGAGTGGAGACAGAAGGGGCCGCATTTGCAGATGGAGGACAGCTTTAGACGTCCTTTGAGACAACAACACAATTTGTAACTCTATCTAGCGCCGATATACTGCAGTGATGTTATTTTTCTCTGCACAAAGTTGATGGGAGGCTCAGCAGCACTTTTAAATAAGGCATGAGGGTACAGCGCTCGATATAGTCTGATGTTTTTGCTGCTGACGGCACAAAAAATCTCAGTGAGGACACTTGGTTTTCGACAACAAACAAGTTCATGTGTCGAGATAACTTAACCAATACATGCTTGCGTCAAAACTGAACCCTAAACACTCTATGGTTTGCACCCTTGCATAATAACAAGGAGGTTACAGTTTTTATTCCGTACATTGTTTGTATGTAGTTCTGTCTGTGTAGGTGTTCTCTGGGTGCTTCAGATTCCTCTAACACTGAAAACATTAGCATATTAATATATATATATATATATATATAATATATATATATTATATATATATATATATAGACAAGCAGGTGACACTACCAAGCCAAACGTCAGGTTAGATCTGTGGAGAGGCAAGAGGGCTCACAAGAATATGTATTCTTGTGAGCCCTCTTGCCTCTCCACAGATCTAAAGGTTTTCCCATCCCATACTGTGAAATATTCCAGAAAGGTTGACCATCTCCATGGAGCGAAATAATACATGGACCCACACCAAAAATGCACATATACCACACAATTAAATAGGGCCATTTTTAGGGCTATGAATTGCAATTGTAATGTGCTTTCTTAATAGGATTATGTTCAAAGTTCTCATTTTAAACATGTCTAGGAGAATTGACTAAATAATTTATTTAAGAAGATGTTCCTACAGATCTAAACTACAGGATTGGTAGGTTTTATGCAGAATAGATAAACAGGATATTTTGTTGTTTGTGGAGGAAATTATGGCACTTCAAAAACTGCAGCCTTTGCGATTTGCTAATTACATCCATTCAGTTTGTGTTTTCAATTCGATCGCTTATTAATCTTGCAGCCCTAGCCGTCTGTCAGTAGTTCACTGTAACATAGATACACACAGAATAGAGTAGATACGCACAGAAACCTACAATTCTAATCCTAATCATTAAAAGTAAGGAGAGTTAGTTAGTTATCGCGTGAACTTGTGGTCTTGTAAGTGTAGCTTTTCAAAGCCTGTGCTCCTGCTAGAATACCACTCTAACACCACTGTCACAATTGCAGGTGCGAGGTGTAATTGTAACAGAAAAACACTGCTTTCTCTTCTGACTTGTTGCGGTTGTTAGTCTGTTTCCACACATTCTTGAAAACTGCACCACCAAACTCCCTTTTTTTTTCATTTTGTAAGCCTTTGTAACTTTTAAAACACACCGGAGGTAAAGAATTCTGCATTCGCTATGAATTCAGACGACCAAAAACAAAGAACATGCTATACTTTCATGTAATGTATGATTCTTAAATAAGTAATCAAGTCTGATCATTTTGCAGTCTTATTACAGAATCTAATAGATTTGGGGCAGAAAAAGAGAGAATAAAGTGTAAGTGAAATGGATACCGGAACAGACAGACCCAGAGAGAGTATGAGGGAAAGGCAGCGAAGAAATGTTTGGAAATTGAGGCCAAGAACACAGTGAGACATAAGGGTCAGAGAGCATTAGAGAAGACTGGAATAACATAGTGGCTAAAAAGCAAATGGCTGTCTCTTAAAAACGAGGCCAAGGAATTGCATTTTCTACTTCCTTTAAAGCCTTTTATTCGTCTCTCCGATGCTATTAAAGAATCAAGGTTTTTGTTCTGTCACATTCATTGTCTCTAGAAAAAGACACAAGAAAGATGAAATGACTCACAAAAAGTATAATCATTTGCCCAGATATAGTATCATTTAAAGACTGTGCAGTTAACTGAATTTTAATTGAGCTCGAGCTATAGTCATTTCTATAATTGTCAATGATCAGCTTGAGTCTTTTTAATTGAAAGGTCTCCAGCCAAAGTTCACACTCTAAGAGGAAATTGTGTTAAATGGTTAAAATTCTGTCTTAGTTATGTTAAGGAATTTCATATTGAATGCTAATGTTAAATTGAAGAAAAAAATCTTCACTCTAAAGTAATTTTTTATTTTTATTTTGCAACTCTATGAAAAATGTCTTTTGTTATAAAGTTTGTGGATTACATTTATATATTGGACAGATAGCATATTACCACACAGAATTTGAAGGAAAAAAGGGGAGATTGGGAACAAAATTTCTTTCATTCAGTTTGTCTTTCTGACGTAAAAAAACATCTAGAGGCAGCGTGAATTCGTGACTGTTTTCTGAGGCCTGTGCTTCTCTTCTCTGTGCCTCTAGGACAAGGTCTTCTGTCACAAAGTGCTCTGCAGCTCAACAACCAGGATCCGTATGCAGCCGCGGGTTACCATAGCAACCAAGGCCTGGCGCTGGGGGAATCAGTCGCCGGCCGCTACAATCAGGTACGCACAGAAATACAGGTGAAAAATGTGCCTTTTTATTCATGCTTTTAAGAACAGGGTTCTTTTGTCACAAGCTTGTTTTTAGCTTTTCGGTGATTTCAAATAAACTGGAAACACGGAATAACCTTTGAGTCTCTGAAACATCATATTTTGCAGAGGCCACTCAACTCATAACATCGCTTTTTTTCATCTTTTTTTCAAAGCTGTCACAATGATACAGAGCAATGGGTTTAAATTCCACATCTCTAAATGACTGAAGAAAGAAATAATAATCGGCCCAACCCTTTCCTCATATTTACTGCTACAATCGTATTTTGTTGTCGGTTCTACAAGTTGCTGTGGTGTCAGGTGAACTGAATTGAGGATTGATAATTTGCTGTAGTGTAGGAACAAGGCGACACAGATGCAAATTTAACTTTTAGGGATTTTGTAATTGTTTTCCCATCTTTTTATCAATTTGAAGTAAGATTTCTGTCCAAACAAATCAGAAACTCATCCACACACCATCTTCACTGAAAAAGTCTTCTAACTGCATCTTTTTGTACCTACTGCCTCTTGTCTAATTTGTCTTTTTGTCTGTCTTTGAGTGTCATGAAAAGCACTTTACTAGTGTTATCTGTTATTCTTATTATCTAGATTGATTCATGCAAATTTGACTTTTCTATAATCTCCTGCATTCAAGACGCCATTGCTTGGAAATTCTTGTGTTCCCCTTCTCCCAATACACAACCACTTTGCTTTGAACAAATGGAAATAAAAAATCTGCTGCTCACTACCATGATCTGCAGCTATCCATATCTGGTCCTGTGAGCATGGTCCAACACTTATTGTGATGACATGCGCAGTGATGTAGTGTAAAACGTTAGGCGGAAAGCAGTATCGCAGTTTTCAACCAGCAGTTTCTTTTATGTGATTTATGATATAAGGTCCTTTGGTGTCATAGATTGTGACTAGCCTAAAAGCAAAAGTATAGCAAATATTTATAAACATATACTTTGGGGCACCGATTTAATACTTTCTCTGGTCTGATATTATGGCAAAAGAAGCCTTGGTCTTGTCACTTTTTATATAATGCCCAGAATGTCACTTTGCCCTTTAGATTCTCACCCCTCAACATGCTCTATTTAAAGCAAAAAATAGAACATGGCAGAAAGACATCGCCAATTTAACTTTGCATTTAACAAAAAAACCTTCAACCTGTCTGTATTCCCTTCATGTTTCAAGTTTGTCGTGTAAAGGATCATTAAATTCCAATGGGTTCAGCTGTACTGGTAAAACTGATGCCTCTTAACTGTAGTGTCAGAGTTACACATTTCAGGATCATTTAGCGTTCATATTTCACAGCGTTGCTATTATAACGACTCAGATAACTCCTCATTCTTGAAAAGGAGTGGGAGCTCTCTGGTTACTCGCTCCAGGGAGAGTCGTTCCTCTGTCTCTCAAAAATGACATGAATGGAACAAGCGGATTAATGTATAAGAGGGTTGACACTTGACTTTTCACTGTTTAGGGGAGCATATGTGGCGTTTCTCACATTACTTTTCTGTGTCTTCAGACATGAAATAACCTTGTTCAACGCAAATAATGAGATCACTATATACCGTTTTACTGTTGATTATCTCATAATTACATTGAATATAAACACAATACAAACATTTTATTTGTTGTAAAATGTGTTCTTGAGTCAGAGAAATAACTTTTCACTTTGGGTCAGATCCTTTGACTAAAATCCTTTTGCAAACTATTGAACTATTTATTACCTGATGTGTTCTGAGAGGTAAAGGTTCACTTCTCTGGTAACTTTTCTGGTGGCTGGATGGTCTGCCACCTGTTTGTGTCTGTATTGCTTTGCCTGGAATGTTTAAACATGAAAATAAGGATCTACACACAGACCATTTATGGCTTGTGGCCCAAAAAGTCACACGTGAGGCAAAAAAAATAAAATAAAAACAAAATAGAGCTCTAATCAAGTTCAAGACCTGGTACGCAGGTTTAAGAAGTTATTGGATGTCTTCTTCTATACTCTCAGGACCCCACACACAGGAAGAAAGCCCGTTTTTCAGGCTATGAAACGCCTTGAATTGAATAAATGCAAAATGGATAAGTTGAATGCCTTTCCAGGCAAAGAAATTACACGTGAACAACAAAGATAAGAAAACATGCCCTGCACCATGGCACTAGAAAGAATGTATAGTGCACCTTTACTGACATTCCAGATTGAATTGTGATCATATTTCTATTTAAAAACCATTAGGAATGTATGTTACTTATGTTATTTATTGTCTTGTTTGTTGTTTTGTTTTTTTTGTTTTTTTTTTACAGTCGGTAGCATCTCCAACCAAGCTCCAGCGCCTGGGATCGGTCTCCGCAGACATGCCCAGCTACGCCACACTCCAGCGGGTGTCCTCACCAAAACAGTCCCCTAGCCGGCTCGCCAAATCCTACAGGTGCCTTTCTATTTCATGTCCTCATTGTTAGGAACACATTTCACAGGAATTTCACTGTCAGCACACCACAAGGACGCAACAATAAAAAGTCAATACAGTTGTTGATCAATAGAAGAAAATGACTTTACCTGTAGCTAGGATTTCTTTTGATATGCCCTTATGTCTGCTGGCTATTGTCCTATTTATCACAACCATGCTGGTATTATTTCGTATATTACCTTCTAATCTTGATCAAAAGAAAGACATGCAAGTATACAAGGGTAATAATATGGATTTTCCTCTGAAGCTACATGTTTCTTCTTTGTAGACCTGTCAATATCAAGCGCTGGTGCAAGTTGTTCAAAGTATTACCTTTGGAAAACATGGACACACAGACCACAGAGAAAGTTCAAAGACACATACGAAGATTTCATTATGTTAACTTGTAATAATTTATAGCTATGTCTCAATACATGTAATGCTTTCATGTTTCTGTCGCTGTAACTGTCCTGGTTATAGTTTGGTGAGATGATCATAACAGCCTCAAAGCCACTTATAGACTGGGCATTGAGAGGGTTAAGGAGCACTTTGCTGTCTTAATGGCCCTGTTCCATTATGTTGGGCAATCACATGGGACACATTCAGAAGTAATGGATGGGTGGTGCGTTGGTACACAGAGATACGGGTCAAACTTAAATATCTATGAACTGTCTGGACTCACCTCTGCAATAAAGGAAGCAGGGTACACTTTTATTTGGTGCTCAAATGAGTCATTGTCAACTGGGCTTTGAGTGCAGAACCTAATTATAACCTCGATAATATCAATGTGACCTATTTTTTACATAGTCCTCTTCTATCTTTTATAGACTGACAAGGGGATATAGTACATTTCACACTTTTCTTTTCCAACATAAAAAGTTGAATCTCTAGTGCATGAATCAGTTACCACACGCAAGTTTCAAAATTTCTCACACCATTCCTTTTTGTGGGGAATGAATAACTTTGTTGGGTGGGATAGTTGCTGTAACAAATATTTATCAGTTTTGCATTAGTCAAAATGAAGTTTGTAAAGAAAAATGTAAAAATAAAAGTTTATAAATGTCATCAATAAGTTCCAGGGACAATCAAAATGCACCTGACACAATTGTCTGACCATTTAAACAATCATTTAACAAAATTAACGTGATATTACATATTATTATTTGTAAAATCATAACTTTTGTTTAATTTATATGGCTTTTGGCCTTTACTATATGGTTGCTAGGTAACAGTTGTGGAATTACTGCGGCGTTCATGTGTCCTTGGGAACTTGGGCTTCCGAGATGAGATGTCGGGGTTCTGACATTCTTGTGCTTTTATTTCGAAAAATCATCTCCAATAATTAAATTAGCATTTAATAGAGCAAACAGTAAGATTTGTTGTTTGTTAAACATTAAACTTTGTTTGTTTTGGAAAACATCTTTTCATGTCTACTTTAGTTGGCTAACATTACGTATGTGTAATGGATTAAACAGCAGGGGGTCTTTCTTGTGCAAATCTGTTGCTCTTATGATACAAACGACTGACAGTAAACCTAAACTAACTAGAATTTTTTTTGATTACCTCAAATAATAAATATAATTTGATAAATATGTTGATTTTTGTCCATCTCCACTCAGCAGTGACGTCAGTAGAAGTCGAGCAGTGGCTTCTCATTCGAGTTTCCCAGTTGCTTTTCTGACTTGTGCGAGTGTTGATGTACATTTTCTAACTTGGAAAACATTTTCTCAGTTTCCCAAGGACCACATGAATGCAGAATACCTCTGCCCATGTCCAACCAAGAAGTTTGATTATAAACATAACTTAAACTGTCGAACTGGGGAAAATATGGCAATATACTTTGTAAAATCTTAAATCACTGTGTAGTCTCACCAGTCATATGCACTTTGACCAATCTTGTAATGAGTATTATTACTTTTTAAAATTCTTGCAAAGGAGGAGTAAAAGTATGTGCCCTTAACTCAAGCACTTTTGTCATCTTGACTTCTTCCACATGGTTTAATTTTATACATTTAAACATGGATTTTTACCTACTGACCTACTGTCACCTACTTTTTGAAGAACATAGCAAACAATATCCTCGTACTGAGTCGTTGTGTCCTGCAGCACGTCCTCTCCGATCAACATGGTAGCGTCGGGGGCTGCCAGTGCGTCCTCTCCACTGGCCATGGGAGGCTCCACAGGGGGGAACCACAGCTCGTCGCCCCTGCACCAGCTCAGCTCCGTCGTGGGCAACTACGCCACGCTATCCCCCACCAAACGCATGCTGCATCACATCGGAGCCGACACCTATAAGATCTCCCACGAGCTGTACGCCAATGCCACTCTAAAGAGGCCCGGGAGCCTCGCAGGTAGAGGTCAATGCAAAACCTTTTTACCTTATCCATGTTTGTGCCGTGTTGTGGTCTAAAGTGAGGTGCTGTCTACTTTTGTCAATTGAATTAAATGTATTTACCATATATACACAGATCAAGCATAACGTTATGACTACAATCTTGTCTGGCAAACGTTAACAATTAGCACTGGATGTTAACAACACATTACCTCGAATAATAGGCAGGTGGTCATTATGTTCTGCCTGGTCTGTGTTTTTTTCTGATTAGTACTTTCTAATGGCATCACTTGAGCACATCAGTCTTCATGAACACTAAGGTCACATGAGCCCTGTTTTCATTCGGGATAATTGGTATTCAGCAGCATTGCCACAACAGGGAGAAAAACAAATTTCACACAGATATGATGAAATTGGCTCGAGGTTTTTATCTGAAATTTATTAGATTGCAAATGTTCTCATGAATTTTTGAACAAATTAGACAAATGGGAATCCAATCAGGTTTTCGAACTTTCTGAAAAGTTAAATCTGTCATTTTTGCATTTGCGAGTTCCAGTACAATGATAAATGCAAATTGAGTTATTCTGACAACAACTGGAATCACTCTACTCATTATGCGTCCTCATTTTCAACCAAAACTCCCATGTTACAAATATCCACTGCACAGTTATCTACTGCACAATGTTCTGTTAATAATACTTCATGGGCAACACTGCAAAAGCACATGCAATATCACAATAACTGCCCCTCAAATGGAACTCTATTACAAGTTAATTGCAGCATTCTCTTTTTATTAGTATTAATTACATTTTCATGCAAGCTTATGCCTTTGCCACCTGACTTTTTTTTTTTAATTATTATTCCCCCAAATAGTAGATTGTAACAGCAGCACCTTGTGACAAAAATGACACTGCTGTGCACTGTCTGTATCTAATAATAGAGTATTTTATGTCTCGCCAAACTGGAAGTAAGAGCAAAAAGCATTGCTCTGATTGGTTGTGTTTGGGGCAGTCAGTCACACGAGTTTGACTAAAAAGCTGTTGTAAAACTGAGCTTATGCCTGAAAATGAATGGTTGTGGGCATTAACTATGTGCCAAAGGGTTTGTGGGAGCTAGAAATTAGTTAGACACATTTAAACACCTACTTTTACTGTGTGAAAATGAAGTACCTCAACTTCAATTTCTGTTCTTCCGTGATCTGTTCCTCTCAAACCCTGATCTCTTAACTAAACCATGTTTTTCTTATCAAATCTTTAAACCCTGCTCACTGTCTTTGCCCTCCAGGCTCGAGGGGCTCGTACAGTTCCCAGCACAGTCACCTGGGCTCTGAGCTCAGACCTCTGCAGTCTCCAGAGCACCACATCGACCCCATCTACGAGGACCGGGTCTACACCAAGTCCAACCTGAGAGGCCAAGGTGAGCGCCGCGGGGATCACAGGCCTGTCAGAGTAAAGACCAGAGATGGAGGGAATCTTTGTTCAAAGATTTATGTTCAAACACAGGCAGGGAAAGTCAATGTGCAAATACAGGTGGGTGGAGTGGACAAACATGGCTAACAGGAAGAAGAAGAAGAAGAAGAATGCTAAATGTGATAATAATACTTTAAGAAGATCAGAAAGATGCAAATAATAAATAAAATCCTCTGAAAATAAGAAAAAAAAAATCAAATCTTTTTTTGGTTGACATGTAGACAAGTACAGATCAAACTACTCTTTGAAGTGCAATGTTTGGTTACTTCAGTAAATACATAAATGTTAACCTACTTAAATATGTTAGGGCTATGTATAAAAAGTAGAAATATGAGGACTGATACTTTTCTCTTTAATAAAACCTCTTCTGAAATAGCTTGAGTAATTATCCAACAAATTGCATTATATATAGCCTATGACTTGCGGCAGACATCTGAGAGTTTCCAGTTTTAGATTGACACAAAAAGACATTACTCTGGCGCGGGGAGTGAGACAGAAATGACGCAGCGTACTTCAAAGGCAGGTATTTTTAATAATGCCATCTTATGTCAAAGCTGCTCAGGATATAAAAACACTACTTAGAGAAATACTCGCTCCATCTGATCATGCGTAGAGGCGTTTTACTCTATCAGGTTGGGCAGATCCAATTGGGGTCTCACTGGTAATTTGTCTCCCAGTCACAGTCTGTTAGCTAATTAGTTTCAAAGCTGGGAATTAATCTCAATTAATCTCATGGGCGTTAGTATGGGGTGCTTCGAAATTAAGCGAATCAGCCGTGTCCTAAAATGCTGTGGAAGGTTTGGTGGCCTCAACAATAATACCAGAGAGTAGACTGTAAAATCTAAACAAGTGGAATGGTTTCACAATATAATTCTGTAAATGGCATTACACGAGAACTTAGGCTTTGTTTGCCATCTCTGAGAAAAAAAGACATTCATATATTTTTTGTTGATTCCGTTAACTTTTAGATCACTCAAAAGTAAATGCTAGATTTGATTTACAGATTCGTTAAGGTGAAAGAACAATTGAGAAACTGTGCACTATGTCATTGTGAGATAGATAACATTTGGTAACTAACAGCATAACTGAAATGTGGCTTAGCAGGTAGAAAGTCTTGCATCTAATTCCGCCAAAGATACTAGTATATTGGAGGATGTTATTAATACAACACAGAGCAACCATTGTTTTCATTTTTTAATTTTCATTTCTCTGAATTGTTGTCTTATCACCTATTTAATTTGCACTTGCGGGTGTTTAATAAAAATGTTTATAAATAATTTGAAAATAATGAGAAAATGTGCTCTGATATCATGTATAGTAAGCCTTATTGAGTTTTAGCTGTAGATAATTAGATCTTTTAACATTATTTGTTGTGTAATGTCTCTGTCTAATGTCCTTTTTATTGGATAATGACATACTGCCATCTTAAGGGCAATGTATTTACATTGTACAGCATGGATTACACGTGGGCCTTTGATGTTTCTGCATGGATGGTAAACCATGGAAGCTGGTTTAAAAGCTGTGATTTAGGCAAATATTGAAAGGTCTTTTGAAAATAAATGTTTTACTTGTTTATTTTGTCAAAAAAAAAATCCTCTCAGTGATCCAATGTTCATTTTGTCTTCTTTTGCTATGCCCTAAAAACATAACTTATTTTTAAAGACAATATGTTTGGAGATGTAATAACTTGTTGACATGTTTAGGCTGGTAACATGTCAGCAAGGTAATTACATCAAGAATAACCTACGTTTTTTGGAACAAGCCTTTCAATGTTTCATCACAGCTTATTACTGCATAATAATTCAGTTTCCATAACAGTCAAGTTTTGCTATTTGAAATATATTATGGTAAGATAATGCTATAATGTTATCTGGCCTGTGAAGATGTATTTTACAACATTGCCTTTTTCTTTTTGCTTCTTCCCCATCTTGTTTGCTTTGGTCTTTGGATGGTGCTCCTTGTCTAATTCCTTGTCTGTTGGCTGTCATTGGCCCCGTGTCGTTACTGTTTGATCTCCAGACCCTGTAGTGAACCACTTGTACCAGGAAGTCCTCAGTTATTTGCTTTCTCCTTACACTCCCTCTTTAGCCCCGCCCTCTCCCGGTGTTGACCCAATCCCCTTGCAGCGAACCGGAAGCCAGAGCACCGCGGGCACCTTCCAGAGAGCCAGCTTCGCCACAGCGGGAGGGGCGTCCGACTATGGCAACCCATACCGCACACTGCAGTTCTGCCCCTCCACAGAGTCGCCCTACAGTAAATCAGGACCAGCCCTGCCCCCAGAGCCGGCCCTGGGGCGCTCTCCATCTGTGGACAGTATTCAGAAAGACCCCAGGTGAGTGAACATCTTTACAACAATCAGCTATGGCTCTTGATGAAGCTTGTGTTCTGCTCCCTTTCCACATCCACTCAACGTACTGAGGGCCAGATTCACCAAAACATTATTAAAAACATAGTACATTTGAAACCCATTGAATCTCACTGGTCATCATACTGGGTGCTAGATATGAAATGATAAAACTGAAATAAAAACAGAAGACCAATGTTGTGTGAACAGGTCTGTAAAAAAATCCACAAGATAACATTGGAATCTTTGTTAGACGTTGCACATTTGGCCTTATATTTCTGAGCACATCAACAGATATAGACAGTTTAAATATGTCACCCGCTGCTGCTGAATCTGGGCTTTAGTATGTAGAACACATCACATCTTTCACTGTCTTCTCTGGTTTGCCTGGCGCAGAGACCTTTTCTCAGTCCTGTATGAATGCTGCACACCTCGCAGTTCAATTTAAAAGTTTGCTATTGCTGTTAAGAGTGAGTCCCACTCTGTCAGTGCCAATCTGTCATGAAGTGCAGCAGGACGACACAGCTCAGGTGGAGGCTGCATGAGGACTGTGTTAGATCAGGACAGATACACAGATGTGTCTGAGAGAGAGAGTGAGAACATGAAGATAAAAGGGTATAAATACAACGACACCATTAGAGTAATGATGTCTTCTCACACATTTGGTGCCGGATAAAGTTTGAAATCTCCACCTGTGTCCTGGATTTACCTGCTTGCATTCTGACTAACTACTGTCAAACAAACCCGGCAGCTCGGGAGCATAACAAAGTCATTGTATAAATAATGATGTTGTTATCTATCTAAAACGTGTCAGAAAAAAACAGGTTTAGTTTCCACGAACACCTCGCTCATTGTCTAGTGTTTATTTCTCTCTGCTCTCCTGCACATCACACATCGTCTGTTTGTTTGTTGGTTGGTTGTTTGGTTTTGTAGACAGACATCACATCTGCATAGCTCATTCAGTGACTGACTTGATATGCATGGCCTTTCGCTCTCCTTCATGACATGAAGCCAGTGCCTGAGACATGTGCAAGTTGAATGCTGATGACAATAGCTAAAGAGAGGGTCTAACAACTCAGTTCAGTCCCACCTATTAAAATTCAAGGTTGTGTCAAATTCTTCAATATGAATTTGGCACAATATACAGAACTTACCATGCAGTACACCCAACTTCTTTGGACGCAGTTCAACAATGCAGGCCAAGTGGTCTTGCATTGGGAGTCATATGTCTCCGTCTGCTCTCTTCTCCTTCAGTTATATGTTGTGTTTTGTGTTTTACATCAGTCTTTTAGAACGACCCTCTCTTTACCTCATTTCCACCCCGAGCATGTGCCCATCCCACTTATCACTGCCTGAGAACCAAATGTTGAGAGAGAAAGATGATGGCTATATTTTTTTCTATTTACTATATATATATATATTTTTTTTTTACTATTTTTATTATTAAGCATCTTTTGAAAGCCAACCTATACCTCTCTCTTGTTTCTCTCTGCCTGTCCCCCCTCGATAGGTACGACCCCGAATTCCTTGTGTGGAATCAAAATCAAGCCGAGCAAAGAATGACAAAGTAATTCCAACTATTTATTATTATTATTGTACATATTTTGTCTATATATTTTACATTATGTCATTCACAGTAAGTTTCCATCTACTTTATCCAACACTTTCACTATTAGAGGCATGGCATTTCCCATTTGTATTGTGGTCACATATTTTTTTATCTTTAATACTTACTTTAGATTTTAAATTGGTCTAAGTCATTTATCTGATTCCTTGCAATTCGGGCTGACTGTGTTCTTCATTCTCTCCTGTGGCTTTCCATTCATTTCCATCATTTTAGTGATTTTAGTTTTTGGTATGTCCTGGTGGTCTCTCATTGTGCTTTGTGGCTTGTTTCATTATTCACTGTCTTATTAATAAAAAGGATGTGCTTTAAAATACAGTTCTCAAATGGATCAATGATTACGGTAAAAATAATACCTAGCACTATATTTCAAATTGGACCAACAACTTGCAGTGGTAACTAACCCACCAGATTGCCCTTGCAGTTACTTTGAATTCAAATTCATAGTCTTCTTCGTATCACAATATCACTAATACATTGTGTTTTATAAGTGAGATCTTGTGGACAGCTCCAGCTCGTCCAAAAGTGTTACATCATTGCACATGTCTGCTCAAGTTTAAATTTTAAGTCTTATGTAAGGGCCCATCTTGCAGGCCATAGAGGTGCCTGATGTGATTTCATGCTCTTAAAAGCTGCCAGGAGCTGTGATCCATACTGACCATGTGGAGACGCATTGTGTTTGTCTGTTTCTGCCTGGCTTCATCTGACCTTTCCCCATCTCCTCTGGCCTCACCGGGCATTCATGTATTCAACTGAGGCAGCACACAAACATGCATACTCATCCCTCTCTTCGATTGTGAGTTGTGGGTGGCTAGGTGCAGGGCTGCACTATATATTGCGAAAATATTGATTTCCCAATGTTGGCTATAATAGGCAATAATAATATACAGTAAGAAAGATAAATATATCACAGCAACACAAAGTTTATCATCAGATTGATAGTGAATTTTTTTGTTTTTTCATGTTTATCCTTGTTTTGGTCTTTTGGTTTTTATTTTGACACATTAAATGAAGTACATTTTAGTTTTAATTTAACTGACCTACATACATTAAAGCTTGGGTAATTGATCCTTTTTTTTTTGGAAATTAGTGAATTTTTTGTTTTCCCCCAAAGAATTTATGTATTGTAAGAGTTGTATTTTGTGAGACCACCGTGCACTGTCTTCAGGTATAACAAAATAGTTTATTTCTTTTCAGTCTTGTCTTGTCAGGAAGTAAGAACTAAAACGTTCTGTGGTGGTCCATCTCAGATTCACTTCATCGTCAGAAAAAGCTGTTCTACAGCCGTGCACTCGCCTGAATATGAATGTATGTGCATACAGAGGGCTTGTTAGAGCTAGAGACGAGTTAAATTTAAATACCTCCTCCTTTTGCGGTTTGAAAATCAGGTACCACAGCTTTAAAATTGCAATATTGCAATGGACATAGTTATTGAATATCACTTATTTTTGTCATACTGTGTAATCTGCCTAGGTTAAACCTCTGTCCTCAAATGCCTGAACCAACTCTTTTTAAATGCCATTCAACTATTCTTTGTTTCGCGTTTTCTTTTTTTCTGTTGGTGCCTATTTAGGTTTTCTCTCCAGGGAAGGCTCTGTTCTTTGTGGCTATTATTGTGTTCGGCTTTTGAAGGAGTCTTATTTCTTTCACACTGATTGGAGGTCAGGGGAGGACAGTATTCTACACTATGTTTACTGAATATGCAAATACTATCAACATAAAACCAGAATTGTACAAGCACTAAATAAGATTTATAGCATACATCGTAAACTCTAAACCAAACCAGTGTTGTTTTTGTTTCAAATTCATTGAACTCTTCTTTGGTACATTATATAAACTCTGGTTAGACTTGAATAACAATAGCAGAAGTAACAATTGTAACTGGTTTTCTCCTTTATGTGAAATAGTCTTGAAGCTTAAATTAAATTAATTGTAATCCATTCGTAATTGACAGAACGGACTGTACCGTAATTAGTAATAGTTTCTTGCCTTTCTCCCATTTTTTTCCCCTTAAATCCTTTGGCAGACATTAACAAAAATAATTACTGGAAATTGCAGCTACTTCTTAGACAGTGGTGGGCTAAAATAACTGGCTGAAAATATGAGTAGAAAATGTGATAATATGACTTGTTGATGTTGTGGAGATGTGCTAAAAACATCAAGCGTTATCTCCCAAACATTTTTGCCCTTTTCTGGTTAATTCTATGGTCCATTCACGTTTTGTGCGATACATGAACCTCAACCAAGGCACTTACAGACACATTTTAACACATTCCTGATGCATTTTTGAAATACTGTCAAAATATATTGGGATAGTGCTAAAAATATTGAGAAAGTTAGAGAAGTAAAGAGACAGGGCCCTGGGATCATTTCAAGGGCATTTACTGACTGCAGTATTTTGCGTTTACAATAAAACAAGTAAATGGACTTTGCAGTTTAACATCGATTTGCCCATTTGTTACCCAACAGTCTTTCCCGAGCTTTCAAAGTTGTCTGCTCCAAAGTTAATGTAGTTAATCAGCATTCCTTGTCCCCTCTCTCCCCTTCACTCTCTGGGACCCTGCGCTGTCTGTCTGTGTGCAGAATGACTCAGCGCACCAATCTTCATCCACCCGACAGCGCTCAGCAGTGGCAAAACATGCACAAGAATCTCAGCCTCCAAAAACACAATTCTCCAAAAGCCTGACTCATAGGAAATCCTTTCAGCCTGATATAGCCCTGATCTGCCTCCAGCCTCTCCATAATTCATACCTTGTTGATGTATTTACCGGGGTTTAATTGCGGGACTCATTGTGGTGTGAATGTTTTGGCGGTGTGACAGAAACGCACATACAGTATAAACAAACACAGGAGGAGGAGAGCCCACCTGGACGGTCAGGGACAAAGAGACAGTTCGGTAATTTTTTTTTAAATACTGCAGTTAAGTGCCTATTTGGATGGTGGGATGTGGAAATACACTGTGATAAATGTATTATACGAACAAAAAACACCCATCATTTTCGACTGTATTGGATATTTTTTAACGATGGATTGCATGTTATTAGAGCTTATCAGTATCACACAAAATGCATATCTATCAGAAAATTGCACTTTATTGGTAAATTGTAAGGCTTTATTGGGCTGAAGGTGCCTTCTATATCATTTTTCTGGTGCTTTTCGCCGGGGAAAAAAAGGAAAGTTAAACAGTATGGCATACAACCGATCTTAATCAGTTACAGGTCAGATCTGTGAAGAGTTGACCCGACTTACAGTAAGAATGTAAGTTCTCAATGCAGTTTTGAGCAACAAAAATACCTGCAATTGAATAGTTGCAAGATAGATAATGCCATTCTGTGGAACATTGCAGGCAAATCAATAACATCTCCATGGGGGACAAGCAGATTGTGGGCCACAAATGAGCAAAGTTACCTAGTGTTTTTAATAAGGAAATGTGAACCACTTTAAGTTTAATTCCTGTCTTTTAACAACGAGGTTGCATTTTTTATTCCTCCCAGTGATTTGTGTGGACGGGGTCTCCCTGCGTTATATTGGGTTCTGTCCAACTTCCACAGGTGAAATTTTCAAACGAAATTTTGCTATTAGTAAATGGGATTTTTTTTGTTTTTCCTGACCATTTTGGGTAACCTCATATTGCCCTGAAATTATATGAATAAATACTAAATTTAAAATGTCTGCCTTTCTCAATTGTGCTTGATGTGTTGAGAAGAAGATAGTTTTAGGCGTATTTCTAAAAGCACAGCTATTTGCCTCTGGCGCATTAGAGCAAAAATATTTTGTGATAAAATGATGACAACTGGAGTGGAAATGTGCCCCATTTTAGCTGGTTCACCTGATATTCATCTTCTATGGTTCAGTGCCGCTCAGCAAGACACAAATGAGTCTGTTTTCCATTGTAAGTGTGCAGCTAATAGCCCGGATATCTGGACTTTGATAGCGAAATCATTACTTTATTTATATTCAGACTGTTGCCCTTTCAGTGATGTGAATATTGATATTTTTCTGCTAAAAGTATTTCTCTATTAGATGCTGGAAAGTCATCCCTCGACGAAAGACACTATTCTGTCAGTCACATTCAAAACATGTTTATTTTTTATATACAGCTGTGTATAAAGAGCAAACCTTCTGGCCTCATGAATCCCCAGAGTGAACGTTACGCTGAGAGTTCACAGATATTTCATTCTGTTGGAGCATAGTGTTTTTCTATGTACTTAAAGGGATGCATAACAGAAGAGACTACGGTAGAAAAGTTTGGAGATCATTTTTGACAGATATTTTCCCTTGGGTTTGAGAGTGTTTAACCACATTTAGTCTGATGTTGGGTTTGGAAAGACAATTTTTCACTGGCAGCGGAGCAGTAGCAGTGTGTGACCGCCCGCCTTACAGAATCTGTTGACACTGTGATTCCCCAATTTGAGTCTGTTAGCTTGACTATTTTCATTAGTTTACCTGCCAGAAATGGTTAAAAGTGTTATCGTTCAGTTGTAGCCTTAATTTGTCATTTATTTAAGCTAAATACACTTAGCAAAGAAAATTTCACAACAGTTATTTTTAGATAAAGACTGATGATATTGCACCTGCTGTTATCTCCAAACAAACAAAAGTAGAATATATATATAACAATTTAAAAAATAATCTGATTAATCACACTTTGGAACTGTGATTAATCCTCATTAATCACATCACGTGCTTTTCAAGCTTTATTATTAACATTTTAACTTTATTATTAACGTCTATTTTGGACTAATGAAGCCCAATGAAGTCTAGACATTGCATTTCATGTTGAATCTGTGGCTTCATGTTTCATGTTGGTTTGCTCGACATGCAGAGCAAAGCCAAACCGCTGTACGCTGCTCCGCGCTCATAAACATCAGCCACTGAGTGATCTGCGCTCATCTACGTAACGACTGATGGATTATGTGTGTAAAATGAACCTTGTGATTACAGCGGCTCCTGTTCCTCCATCCTCAGGTAAAGCCTCTTGTGTAAATCTTTTTCTTTTTTTTTTTGAGGAAAAAACAAGTTCAAACCATATACTTGCCTCTGATTTCCCTCAGTATTCTGCAGGGTGTTGTTTTGTGTGCGTGTCTGACATGTGGAGTGCAGCTTCACATTTAAGTTTAATACGTACATTTGCAGCATCGCAGCCCTGAGCCACAATTTGAGTTAGATGGGCTTTGAAGTTTCACTCCTGCAGCCAGAACTATTTATTTTTATTGCTTTCAAATGTTTCTTTTTCTGATTTTCCAGTTGTAGGTTGTTGTCTTGTTTTGTTTTTTTTGCTGTTTATGTCACTTTTTTTAACACAATAAGCAGCTCTCACATGCAGTCATTCA
Organism: Rhinogobius similis; assembly: GCA_019453435.1. NCBI lineage: Eukaryota > Metazoa > Chordata > Actinopteri > Gobiiformes > Gobiidae > Rhinogobius > Rhinogobius similis. Next base: position 18,297,008 of record CM033632.1, on the reverse strand, counting down.
GAGCATGTGGGTGTGCGGCTGCGAGCTGCCAACAACAAGGATCCATTCAGTCAAGTGTTTATTCTTTCCTACATGCAAACTACTACTTGAGTGAATGTTATTTTTAAAGCTTAGATTTGTAAAGTGCATCTCACATTTGAAGTTGAATTATATAACAATGTTTCCATCTGTTTTGGAAGGCGATGACTTAACCCTGTCTATTTACTATTTTTTTGTAAAATATTGCATTTCAGTTGTGGATTTTCCCCTCATAATATTTGACAATTATTTCATGGATACGTTATTGCATTTTAGACACAATTAAACCTTAGCATTCCAATAATGTGTTTATCCTTCCTTATACATATTTTGTACTTTATTCTTACAAGTGAGATTTGAGCACCATTTAAAGTTACTGTTATTATTGATTGTTTTATTGACGATGGCAGATGAAGATTATATTGTTTTCCACGATAAATGTTCCACAGCATGGCATTAAACTGATCTATCTCCATGAAGACAAGCAGGTGGCACAGCAGGCCAAGTTACAAGCCCACTCACAGCAAAAATGCAAGTTTTTCAAGGTACTTCTGAAAACACTTGTAATTTGATACCATACTGAGAAAAATTCCAGGAAAGCAACAACATCTTTTATGTATTTATTTATATATTTGACCCCCATCACTCTTAACAAAAGCAGTCTCCCAGAGGTCCAAGTATCTCCAAAGTCGATATCAAACGCCAACGTCAAATTTGTTTATAAAGCACATTCAAAACAACAAAAGCTGTACAGGCAGTAAGACCTTAGGACACTGTGCACCTTCCACAGATCTGGCCTGCTGTGTCACCTGTTTGTCCACGTGACGGAAAACACGTCTAATGTCATTAGCAAAAACAATAAAATCTTCATACAGACAAGGACGTGGCGGGCTTTCCACCAAAGTTACATAGTGCACCTCTATCATCATTCCCCAAAGCAAAAAAAGACACATGGCTAATTTGCCAACCAACTAAGAATCTACAGCCTGTAAACACGCTATTCTCGTCTACCTCTGTCATTCCCTCCCTGTGAGACTTAAAGAGTCTGAGGAGAAATGAGGCATATTCTAAACAAGAACCAACAATTAAATCCCCTCTATTTTGCCCTCTATTGTGTCATTCCCCAAAGAAGTCACATTGACCATTTTCTGTAGCTCATAATCTTTAACGCGAGATGCCAATGACCATTCCTCCATTCATTCCTATTACTCTTTATGGCTGCCCCTCATGGTCCAGGCCTCGCTGTGTCCGTGCGGCTGCAGAGATGGATGGCCAGCGTCATGTGTATCAGTGCTCTTATCGAATGTCCCCTCGTTCTAATTACAACACACAAACACATGTGACAGGCCGGCTCGCTGTATCGCCGCCTTGTTTTATCAAGTCAATTAGCCCGCAAGGTGACCTACACAAGGTTATGT